>CM041783.1:53774615-54369888 GCA_023374045.1 Limonium bicolor | reverse complement strand
TATTCCAAGCTTCTTCTAACAATTGTGGACGAAATCTCTGAGCGAAAGAGTGCGAGAGTATCTTGAGTGGAAAAAACCAATGAGAGAAAAGTGTGTCATCTTTACATGTGGTGAGGCCACATACATGTGAGTAAGCAGCATAACTATGACTGAAGGAGATAGCCTGTAAATTTACACTAAGACCTGTGAAAATAGCTAGAAGAACACACAACTATCAGGAATGACGAAGCACCTAGGTAAACCACCACATTGCCAAAAAGTTGTAAAACCCTTGAATTCGACCTTAGGCACCCCATCTGAGTCTTTGATATACATTCTTCTTTATCAATAAAACCTCCACAAAAACTAGCTCGATGATTACATACCCTTGTGGCCAAAGGAAGTGAGGAGCCTAAACCTCGGATGAGGACACCCCAAGTCTGGAAAGAGAACCGACACTGCCACAAACATGATGAAAATCCACAATGGTCACGAAGTGATCCAGGATTCAAGAGCTCAAACGAAAGCAGCCTAAAATATTGGGAAACACAAGAACCCCGAAGATGATCAAAGTAGCCCTAAGAGCTCCAAAAGATTGGGAAACACAAGAACCCCAAAGATGATTCAAAGTAGCTCCAAGAGCTCCAAAAGATCGCGAAACACAAGAACCTCGAAGATGATCCAAAGTAGTTCCAAGAGCTCCAAAAGATCGGGAAACCAGAATCCTGAAGATGAGTCAAGCAGCTCCAAGAACTCCAAGGTTGGGAAACACAAGAACCCCGAAGATGAATAGACAATCTGAAAGCCTCGAGTTTCCAAAAGACAACACAAAGCAACAACAAGGGCCACGTGAAAGTCCAAAGCTTGAAGGCAAGTTAACATACAGTTGCAAGTCTGCTTCACATGTAAGGATGGGACGACAAATCTAGGAGAAGGTTCAGGTTGCAGCTTTGGTCACCCTTAAGCTCCACAAAACCGAAAATTTCTCCATGGTCCCTTTGACATTCATCATAACCAATGGCCCCGTTATAAGCCTCAAAGACTTCTAACTTGATAGTTATGTGTCTAAATCAAGTGAAAGTACAGATCGAAGGTGTAAGTCCATCAAATATCGAATTCAAAAGTTTAGAAGTTATGACTGTAAGTGAGGATTGAGTGCAATGCTAAATACATCGAGTGTAGGTAGATAAAGCACCACATCAAAGCAAACCTTAACCTTGTGAGGATGAGAATTGTTCACGTTTTAATCAAAGATAAAACTGGCGGCAATCGATCATTTCGATTGATTGCCATAATTTCTAACTCAGATAGCTCAAAGAAATACTAGGGGCAATTGTTTCCAGAAATTTCCACAGATGACACAAAAGCAATCCCAAAGTCTTAGGCTCGTCATGAGCTCTCAACACCATACCCCAAATCTCAAGCCTTAAGCACTTTATAAGCCTTAAGCACCGTGTTCCGACACTGCATCCCAAAGCCTTAAGCAAGTCATAAGCCTAAGCAACCACATCTCAAAATCTCAAGCTCCACGATCCTGAGAAAATCATAAAGCCCGAAAGCATGTTTAGTTTCAAAAGATCAAATTTTGGTCTCAAAGTTCATTCCTGAAAGGAGAGTTCCATGAATTTTAGTTGAAAGAAGTATTTGCTTATGCATCAGATTTTTGACAACAGATTCAACACCAATCTTGACACCACGTCACCCATATTTTGAAAATTGAGTCAATCTTATTTTGACATCGAGTCAACCATATTTTTTTAATCTGAATCAATCTTATTTTGACACCGAGTCAATTCCATTATTGTCTTGACACCGAGTCAACCCCATTTTTGAAAACTGAACAAATCTTGTTAATCATTGTTGACAACAGAGTCAACGCTAATTATGATACCAAGTTGGTAAGTATGATAATGATTGAGTGCAGGTGGAGGTATGCTGCCCGTTGAATTGAAGTAGGGCGTATACTAGCCAATGTGTACGAGTACAGGTGGAGGTGTGCTGCCTGTTGAATTGAAGCAGGGTGTATACTGGCCAATATGTACGAGTGGGTTGAGTACAGGTGGAGGTATGTTGCCCGTTGAATTGAAGTAGGGTTATACTGGCCAATGTGTACGAGTATAGGTGGAGGTATGCTGCCCCGTTGAATTGAAGCAGGAGTATACTGGCCAATGTGTACAAGTGGTTGAGTACAGGTGGAGGTATGCTGCCCGTTGAATTAAAGCAGGGTGTATACTGGCCAATGTGTACGAGTACAGGTGGAGGTATGCTGCCCGTTGATTGAAGCAGGGTGTATACTGGCAAATGTGTACAAGTTGACGGGCGATGGCAATAAGTCCTCATTTCTATGTCAACTATTTGGATAACAACTGGCGGGCGACGGCAATAAGTCCCCTGTGAAAACCAGAAGTTCATCCTAGCAACCCAGTTGGCGGGCGATGGCGATAAGTCCCCTTGGAAAACCAACATGGAGCATTTTTCAATGGGTTTCGGTCCCCAGAGGCATTCGAGTTAATTTTGAATGGGTTTCGGTCCCCATAGGCATCCGAGTTATTTTCTTTTCAAATGGGTTTCGGTCCCCAGAGGCATCCGAGTTATTTTCTTTTTGAATGGGTTCGGTCCCCAGAGGCATCCGAGTTAATTTTGAATGGGTTTCGTCCCCATAGGCATCCGAGTTATTTTCTTTTAAATGGGTTTCGGTCCCCAGAGGCATCCGAGTTATTTTCTTTTTGAATGGGTTTTGGTCCCTAGAGGCATCCGAATTATTTTCTTTTCAACGGGTTTCGGTCCCCATAAGCATCCGAATCACGACACACATCTTGCATTTCATTTCGAATGAGTTTCATTTCTCAAAAGCATCGAATCATGACATATTTTGCATACAAGATCATGGGTTCCGGTTCTCAAAAGCACCTGGGTAACTATGCTTTGCTTGCATTTTCTCATTTGGATAGGTCTAGGCTCCTAGAAGTGCCTTGGTGTACGACATGTTTCTCACTTAGGTTCCAGTGCCAACGAATTGCTTGGTAAGCTCTAATATATTTTCAAGGTGGTCGACACATCTGAACAGAAAAAAAAGAACGAGCAAGGTGAGACAAGGTTGGTAAAGATTTTAGGTATTATCAAGCGTCAACTTGACTTTTCATTGACATTCCAAAATCAAGTTGACGGGGGGCAATCTGTTATCCCCAAAATCTTTACCCTCTTTTATATGTGAACAGGGTTTTTCAAGGATCAGTGCATGGCTTAGGGTAAAGTGGCGTCTTTTCATTCAATGGATCTTTATCCTATTTTTGGAAAGATATGGAGTTTAAGGTGGTAAGGTTCATAAGAGTTGTGATACCGTGAAAACAAGAAAGGTGCAATATGTGACAAGATGTTATATTGGCACGTTGATAAAGGGGTATGGAGAAGATACAAGAGGTCAATGGTTTGAGTCTAATTAATGACAAACAACTTTTGTAATTTTGTGTTTCTGTTTAATCCTTCTTTCTCTTTTCTTCTTTTATTTATAATTTGCAAAATCAGATTTTTTTGTGAAAAAGCGGGAAAAAATGTTTCTTTCCATTTTCATTTAAAAAAAATCCAAAACACAAAAAAAATCCTTTGAAACGTGATTTCAAAAAACAAAAAAACAAAAATTGTAATCTAATTTTATGATCGATAGTTATCTTCCTTTTTTTTAATTGATTATTCGTTCTTTTTCTAGATAACTTCTTTTTTTATCCTTATCCTTTTTATTCTCCTAACTACTTACTTGTTTTTAAACTTCAAATTTTTTTAAAAAAACAAAGATCGTTTCTATTTTTACTAGTAGTTTATTTTATAACAAAACAATGTTTTTCGAAATTCCTTTATTTTTGTTAAGTAACTTTGAAAATTTTACTCATTATTATTTTAGTTATTTAACCTTTTCTTTTAGATAAGTTTTTACTTTTCTTTTTCAATATTATCTCTCACTTCCTATTAAATAGTTTGTTTATTTTCAAATTCAATGGTTTGTTAAGCTGTTAAGATTCTTGAGCCTTTTATTGATCTACCTTTCCTCTATATAATCATTCCATACCGCTGTTACAGGGGGGAAGAGCATACAACGTCCATACACTCGGTGCTCAAACATATATAAAATTCATACAAAACTCCCCGATCCAAACCCCTTCTCGGATCAGCAGTGGCCTCACCATCAACTCAACACGAGATACACAATAAATAATATGTAGTCCGCACTCCATTTGACAATCAAACTCCATTGGTGATCACTGAGAACTCCCAATCATCGTCCATCAGCAATCTCGAAGGAGGAATGCCCGCAGTATGCTTCACACGCTTATGATTGCCATCACCTCCCCATTCCTCGTGTGATATGCTCAGCCCGTGCAATGTTGATCACTGTGCTATGCTAACGCATGGGTTGCTCATACAGCAAGAAGGTAACAAAGGGTAGAAGAAGAAAATGTCGGCAACATGAAAGCATTAAATGCAGCTTGGTTACGCCCAAGACCATCCACATATTCAACTACCATAAATCCATCACTCTTGCCTTGCCGTTGCTGAAATACCCCTAACATTCAAATAATTAAATATTGATAAATAAGTATATTTAGGGGATTATTTAACCCTAAAGAAAGTATATAAACATTTAGGCGTTAAAACGCGCCTAAATTCCTTAAGGTCAGAAACGTGCGTTAAGCCCGACCTTAAGTTAAACAAGTTATATAAATTATAACTACATGTAAAGATAATCAAGGATCATTATATGACCCTTAGAACACCGGACCTCATTTAAAACCGAGCGAAAATACAAAATGCTCGGGAGTTCCCTTAAAGGCCCTAAAGGCCTGAAAGTCACGGGAATACATTATAGGATGAAGTAAAGCATTACTCTTCATTCCAAATACACCACAACACTCTATTAAATATATAAGATGGATTCCTCAAGCTAAATTCTCAGTTAAACGCAAAGTGCTAGGAGATGCCTTATGAGGGTCCCATAAACCCTTGGGAATGCCCCGGAGGAGTGCCATGTGGCACGAACTCCTATAAAATTAATTCTTAGAGTTCCTAACATCATTATTTAATATTCTAAAGAGAATGCTCGAGCCAATTCCTGAAAAATATACAAAGTGCTCGGACGAATTTCTTAACGCTTCTTTTTGCCCCGTTTATCCCGGGAGTGGTGTTTGGGGTTGATATAACCCCATATAACTCAATGTAACACCTTAAAATATTATTAATGACTATAAACAATGTCAATAAACACTTGGAACCCATAGCGACTAATTATTTTTCAGAAAAATCCTTAAAGCACAAAAACGCACCTTTGGATGTCACGAAAATGCGTTCTACGCAACTACCTTGAAGTTTTTGAGGAGCCACGAGTTGATAAACTTAAAAGATGATAAATTGAGCATCTGAATCAATTAATTCCAGTGCTATACTCATAGCACAAGTGGGGGCGATTTTATCATCAAAAAGATACTAGAAATCAGCATTTTTACCTTAAAGCTTTCATCTTTTTCCATCATATAAATGTACCAATTAAATGCTGGAACCTATTACACATATTAGTATGGTCTTAGTACAATATAGTGTAACAAAAACCAAATGAAAAATTAATTCCATCTGGTCCCTAATCCATGCGTTTTTTCTAGCCTATTTTGGCTAGATTTTACAAAAAATTGCCTAATGCTAATGTGACTCACCTAGCATATATTATATGTTAGTGTAACAATTAACTACAGTCAAATAAAACTCCTCCTACGTATGACCTGCAACAAAACAACAAGAATTAATATAAGCAAAAAGAAATGAAAAGCAATACACTAAATTACATACTAGGACTACTTTATACATGTGCTAGAAATTAAATTGAAGCAGCCCATGTTACCTCTTGTAGCTGTCGATTTTCAAGCTGTAAAAGAAGGGAATTATTGCTCATTTAATAACCAAAAGAATACCCTATCTAACTAGCATAATTCATAGTCAAAAATGGATAAAACCAAGTGTCCTATACAGCACACCATGTCCGATTATGAGGATGAGAAGAAAGCTTATTTGCCTTATATAAATTCAATTAAAAAGCCTACCAACCTATCCATGTTCTAGTGTTTTAAATCATCAAAAGAATCTGGTGCCAATTGAGACTACACTACCGTAGAAGACAAGAAGAAAAACAAAGACAAAATCAATATAGAAAATTCAAGGGAACATGTACCTACCTTTCCCATTGTCTTCTAGTCTCCATTGTCTTCTAGTTTCCAATTATCAATCAAACTCCATGATGCCTTGCTGTATGGCCGAATTCATGCATCAAATAAGGGTCATTAATTGAGCCAATAATGTGGAATAAACAAAGGAAAAAGAAACCAAACAATTTTAATGTCAAAAAGAAGAAAGAAATTCATACCTTGCCTTACCTTAAGACATACGAGAGTCTCATTCTTTCCCTGCCTTCACTTGGCTGATTTGGGTAAGCTTCCTTGCTATCTTTTCTTCTTCTTCTCTCCAAGCTTCAAGCTCCAACAATGGAGGTTTAAGTTCTAACTCCATTTTATGTCAAAATTCCTAGCTAATTCTACAAAACAAGAATCAAGTAGCAGATCTGTTCAAGAGGTCTGACTTCGGGAGCGATTCTGTAATTTTCAGTAAGTTATCTCGAAATCTTCCCAACATCAAACTTATTCCTCTTCGAATTAGCTTTCCATATATATTAAGATCATTAATTTTCATGGTGTATTCAGTTCTGGGTGAACAAAAGAAAGCGAAGTGGTTCACAGCAGAAAATCTGTTCAATAGGTCTAAGTTCGGGAGATATTCTGAATTTTCCGTAAGTTTTCTCAAATTCTTCTCAACACCAAAGTTGTTGCTCTTTGAATTAGCTTTCCAACCGTATAAGGATCATTAGTTTTCGTGGTCATTTCAGTTCTGGGTGACAAAAACCACAGAGAGTGCGCAGTCTGGAAATTTCGGTAAGATATGGTGATCCTTATCTTCCTCCATATGGTGTCTATAATTAGTGCCGAATTCTAGAGCTTCTAAACCTATATTCTTTTCATCATTTCATGAAGGAAATCTAGATCTACAATCATCTCAAGGTCTACCAAAAATTCCTTGAAAAAGTCCTAAGGTAAACTCTTATAAAACTACTCCAAATATTATTTATAAATTCTTGTTAGAAGTCTAACAAATAGATCTCCAACATGTGTATAGGAGGCCGAAAATACCTTCATCAAAATAGCATGTGGAGAGCTTGAATTGTAACACCCTAAACGAAATGATACTAAATGAAATCGCAGCGGAATAAATAACTAAACAGTAACTAACGCTTGGTGCTACAACGCCGTCAACCACCCACGTGGTTGACAAGGCAGAATAAATACAATTGTACCGGTCTGATGATCAGACTCCCGAGCATAAAACTAAACCATAAATACATATATACAATACCGAGTATACATACATCCTTCACTGTAAACATCACTGTAACTCACAACCAAATATAAAACGCCACGGAGCACAGGCGCATCCCGGGCCAACATCCAAAAGTATACAAAAGTAAATTCACATCCTAGGATCTAAAGCCACTCCGCTTCTTCGATCCTCATCCTGCAGTATAAGAAATATGGATCCCCCGAGGGGGTCAGCAACCCTTGGCTGGTATGGCTAACGCGCAGCCCATCGGCTACCGGGATACGCGCAGCTATTGTCATATAACATGGCATTATTTACATACATAACATAACATACATAACATGGAGCATGGCATCAGTGCACAGCTCAATCACATACACGGTGGATCTTAGTCCACAATAACAAACCACAAGGGTCAAATAACATAAGAGCCTAGAGAGTGATTCCCTCATGTTAAGCTCGTTAAACACACTCATTACCGTTCTGTTAGGCGAACGAGTAACTTAAGTCACAGATGGTTCGGATTTAGTGACCCGAACACACCACACAAACACAGGTTCCCACTAAACCGATCATAAGTCAGAATAGGTAAGCTTTGGAAGAAGCTAGCGGGAGATCGAACGCCAAATTAAGGTGAACAATCTTAACAACATAAGAGTCGAATCTGATTCAGATATCTACTCTTAACTTACATGCATGACCGGACAACCGGATTCCTCACTTCCCAGTTAACACTTGTTAGAAGTTCATAGTGGAACTTAACAACCAACACACAATAGGTGGTAAGTCATGTTAGACACACACAAGGGAATGAGTCACAACACACATCACAATAATATGAACAACTGTAACTCATTACATGTTTAAATCTTATAACGTTGTAAACACACAGAAAAACATACAACACACAAACCGGTGTAAACCGCTAGACAACAGACTGCAAGAAAACCATACCTTGGTCCTTGCCTCGTTTGGTTTCCTCCGTAGGTCACTC
The DNA here is from genome assembly GCA_023374045.1 of Limonium bicolor. Classification (NCBI taxonomy): domain Eukaryota; kingdom Viridiplantae; phylum Streptophyta; class Magnoliopsida; order Caryophyllales; family Plumbaginaceae; genus Limonium; species Limonium bicolor. The sequence continues at coordinate 54,361,508 of CM041783.1, read as the reverse complement.
CTATACATAATTCAAGAACGTCGGTTAATTAACTTACTTAACCTCCAAATTTACTAAGTGTTTAACATAATTGTATGACATGTTTTAATGTCTATCTTACCCTAGGTTACCTTCATTATACACCCTAGGGTTAACTACATAAGTCACATTCTTTTCTTTTTTTTTTTTACAATTTTGGTCCGACCGGACTTGCCGACCGGACTTGCCTAAGTCCGGTCCATTCCAGTACCCTTTTACCGTTGGAAAATTCACTCCGACCGGACTTACATGTCCGGTCCTATGTCCGGTCGATTCCAGAGACTTATAACCCGTACAAAATTCATGCCGACCGGACTTGCCAAGTCCGGTCCCATGTCCGGTCCATTCCAGAAACATTTTCCCCTCACAAAACACAGTCCGACCGGACTTGTAGGTCCGGTCCCCAAGTCCGGTCGATTCCAGAAACATTTCCGGTAGTGTAACAGGGCCCGACCGGGCTTGCAAGTCCGGTCGCAAGTCCGGTCTGCCCCAAATCCTTATTTTCCTTTTCACATTCAACTCCAAACTTTACCCCATATAACCTAGTACCCCCTAACCTCATTTGGGCACTTCAAACACAACTTAAACCATCCTTAAACACTCACAAACTCTTTTTCTAATTCCTTAAACCTTTACTTATTTCTTCACAAAATTCCTAACACTTACAACATTTTACACTAGGTTTCTAAATGGTGTTTCTCACCTATGATAACTACTATCCCAAAATGTTTTCTCCTTATCTTAACATCATCTCCCAAGCATCATCTCTCACACTAATTCCTTATATCCTTCTTGAACTCTTTTCAAGTGTACACTTTCTCCTTAATTTACCAAAGTTTGCCTAAGTCTTTACCTAAGTCCAAAATGGCTTTGGTACATACTAAAATCTCAAGCTCATGCCTAAGTCCTTGTTACATCCTAAATCACCTTAATGCATGTTTCCTACACAAGAACAACACTTAACCATTTTAAATACTTCTTAACTTATCAAACTCATTTTAACACTTAGAACTTCACATTTGTTACCTAAATTTCGACATAGGTTCTCCTAGAACATTACTAAACCAAAACACATTGTTTTTACCAACAAACAACCAAGAACACTAAAAATCCATCAAGTACTTATTATACACAAACTTCACTCACAAAGCACTACATCATATAGTGCACAATTTAAATTGCATGGCACTTAGGCCCTTAAATGACATGGCTCTTAGGCCCTTAAAATGCATAAATCATAAACACTGAATTTCCACAATATATTTGCCTTTAACCTGCAAATACACTCAACAACACATATGCCTTTTACTAAGCTCTTGAGAACACTTTACTAAGTCATTCACCATTGGCTCTTTAGGTAGTTTTAATAAGCATTATAAGCTCATTTCTCCTAAGGCATTAAAACAACATTAGGTTAGTAGATTTACCTCTTTGCAAAATAACTTCTTTCTTGTTTCCTTTAGAAAACCGATAGAGTACTTGATTCTTTGACAAGTTCTAAACAATATACACACATTATAATGAGTATTCAAGCTATAAGCTCCATCTCATTGTAAACCCTAGTTTTACATTGTTTCAAAAACATTAATGTAGTTGTTTTACCTTGCTCTTTGAAGAGAGTTTGAATATCTAGCAAGAGAGGACTCCACCTAGTCCATGAAGAGTTGGAATGAAGCTAGAACAAAGTCACATAAAAAGCTCCTTCAATATATATTTTCGGACATGACAAAAACAAGGAGGAAATGAAGTTTTTATTTGAGATTCCTTACCTAGAAGTCAAGGAGAGTAACAATATGTAAAAATACAAGCTCAAGCTCCTTCAATGGAGAAACTCCATGGCACCGAAATGGTTGTCTTGGACTTTTGAAAAGATAGGAATGAAGAGCTTGATGAGAGGAAGAGATTGGTGGTGTTTGTTTTTGATTTGGACAAGTGAGCAAGGTTTTACAAGAGATCAAAGTGGGAGTTTCAATGGAGGTAGTAGTATTACCGTGAGAGAACAGCAAGAAGAAGGAAGAAGAGAGGTGGGAAACCGTGTGAGCAAGGAAAGAAATGAGAGAATAAGATAGAATTGCTTTATGAAGATATTTATACTTATAAAGTAAAAAGGGTACTTAAGTAGTTTACTTATTTTCTTAACAAGCTAACAAGGGTGGTGTGTCACCAACCTTAAAAACCGGCCCCAAATAGTAGTAGGAGGGTAATATAGTCTTTGTTTGTCAATTTAATTACTTATACAAACATATGTTACAAAATAGCTTATAAAAGTTACTATTCATAAAACAAGGCACATAGAAGTGAAATTTTTGATTTCCCACTAATATAGACACCCAAATGTGATATTATATAGTACACATATGTATTTAAGAGTAATGATGGACATCTAGCCACTCAAAACTCATTTACAAGACAATTTTTCAAAAATGTGCTTTAAGACTCCTTAAAGCACATTTTGTGTTTAAACTTGTTTTCAAGCTTGGTTTTCTTTGGTAATTGATTTAATATGTTCATTAGTATATAATGAGGTCTTGGTAAGTTCATTAGGTCTTAACCAAGTTTATCCCAAGCTTAGAGCACATTTTGGCTCTTATTGACTTTAAAGCACATTTTGTGTTTCTTTTGTTTAAATTTGTTTACTAATGTTTCTAAGACTCTTTTTAGTCTTAATACACCATATTTAAGTGTTTAAACAATATATTAAGGTTTGGGGTATTTCAATCTACCCCCCTTAAAAGAACTTTGTCCTCAAAGTTCATACTTCCACATATCCTAAATATTAGAACACGGGAAACTTATAAACAATACTTCCATACATTACTAACAAACACTTACATAACATTGGACTCCAGGTCCATACAACATCACATAACATTGGACACAAGGTCCATACAACATAACATAACATTGGACTCCAGGTCCATACAACATAACATAACATTGGACACAAGGTCCATACAACATTATCCACATCATTCAGACACAACGGTCTGTAACATAACAACATAACATAGACGATGTATTCAAATACACGTCGTACACACATAACCGAAACGGCTCTACCCCCCTTAAAAAGGGGTACGCCCCGTACCCTATACACATAAGTACTAAGAAGTAAACAATGACGGGTACTTCGCCTTCATCTTGTCTTCCAGCTCCCCAGTGGCCTCCTCAACGTCCTGGTTAGACCAAAGAACTTTCACCAGTCTCACGGACTTATGGCGAGTGTCTCGAGTCTTAGCATCCAGAATCCGTACCGGAGTCTCCACTGATCGCATGGTCGGCTCTAAGGTTAGCCTTTCAGGCTGAAGCACATGAGACGGATGAGACATATACTTCTTCAACTGGGACACATGAAATACATCATGTACCTTGCCCAGCTCGGCGGGTAGGTCTAGTCTATAGGCTACCGGGCCGATCCGCTCCGTCACAACATAAGGCCCCACATACTTTGGGCTCAACTTGCCCTTCTGGCCAAAACGAAATACTCCCTTCATGGGGGATACTCTCAAAAATACCTGATCGCCCACGGCGAACTCCAGGTCACGTCGGCGCACATCTGCGTACGACTTCTGTCTATCCTGAGCTGCTTTCATATTAGCCCTGATCTGGCGAACTTCTGCCTGAACTTGCTCAAGATACTCTGGTCCTATAATGACCGTCTCACTCGACTCATCCCAGCATAATGGCGTGCGGCATGGTCTACCGTACAAGGCCTGGAAGGGAGACATCTTGATCGAAGCATGATAACTGTTGTTGTACTAAACTCGATCAGATGTAACTTATCAATCCAGCTGGTCTGAAAGTCAAGTGCACAAGCACGTAGCATATCCTCAAGTGTTTGAATGGTGCGCTCACTCTGACCATCGGTCTGTGGGTGAAACGCTGTACTCAATTTCAATTCAGTACCCAATGCCTCTCGTGTGGACTTCCAATATCTGGATAAGAATCTGGTATCTCTGTCAGATACAATCGTTTTGGTACACCATGATGTCTTACAATCTCTTTATCAAACAGTTCTGCCAATCTTGCCACTTTCCAAGTGTCCTTCATCGGAATGAATCGGGCCACCTTGGTCAGTCGGTCAACTATCACCCATATCATATTCAGACCTCCCCTTGTAGGCGGAAGCCCTACTACAAAGTCCATGGAGATATCATGGAACTTCCACTCAGGCACTGGCATTGGCTGTACCATACCACCAGGCCGTCGGTGCTCAAACTTGACCTTCTGGCAAGTGAGACACCTCACATATCACACATCTTTCTTCATTCCAGTCCACCAAATATTTCATACCTTTATACATCTTTGAAGCTCCGGGGTGAATCGAAGTAGTAGAACAATGGGATTCACTCAATATGCGCTCCTTCAACTCAGCGCTACTCCTAGGTATACACAATCGGCCATTCAGCCTAATCAGGTCATCATCATGGAGTCTGAAGTCGTACTTCTGACCCTCGAATGTGCCATCAATAAGCTTCTGCCGGATCTCCAGCATATACTGATCCGTCATCTGAGCACTCCGCACCTCTTCAACCAAGCCAGTATAAGAGACTAGCGAATGGAGAGAGTGTGCTCGGCGACTCAGTGCGTCAGCTACCACATTTGCCTTACCCTCTTTGTATTGCAGATTAATATCGTAGTCATTCAGAAACTCAACCCACCTTCTTTGCCTCATGTTCAACTCTTTCTGAGTGAACAAGTACTTTAAGCTTTTATGGTCAGAATAGATTGTCACACTTACCCCATACAAATAATGTCGCCATATCTTCAATGCGAAGACAATGGCACCCAATTCTAAGTCGTGGGTAGGGTAGTTCTCCTCATGCTTCTTCAGCTGACGGGAGGCGTATGCTACGACCTTCCCGTGCTGCATCAATACACAACCCATACCTCTGCCTGATGCGTCGCAGTAGACCTCAAAACCATCTGGACCGTCTGGTATAGTCAGGACTGGTGCAGATGTCAGAGCATCCTTGAGACTCGTGAAAGAACTCTCACAGTCGACTGTCCACTCGAATGGTGCATCCTTCTTCATTAAGGAAGTCATCGGCTTCGAGATACTGGAGAAGTCCTTCACAAACCTCCTATAATATCCTGCCAGACCGAGGAAGCTCCTGATATCAGTGACTGTCTTCGGCCTAGGCCAGGTGCGCACTGCATCTATCTTTGCCGGATCAACAGCGATCCCGGCATCAGAAATCACATGTCCAAGGAAAGATACTTGGTTCAACCAAAATTCACATTTCGAAAACTTTGCATACAACTGGTTTCTCCTCAGAGTTTGTAACACATCTCTCAGGTGGCTTTCGTGCTCACCTTTCGATTTAGAATACACAAGAATGTCATCAATGAAGACTACCACTGACTTGTCCAACTGATCTTGGAACAAGCGGTTCATTAAGTCCATGAACTTGCTGGTGCATTCGATAAGCCAAACGGCATAACTGTGAACTCATATGCCCATACCTCGTTCTGAAAGCTGTCTTTTCGATATCACTATCACGGATGGCAATCTGATGGTATCCGGATCGTAAGTCTATCTTGGAGAATACTGATGCACCCCTCAGCTGATCAAATAGATCGTCGATGCGTGGTAAAGGGTAATGGTTTTTCACCGTAACAGCATTCAGCTCCCGATAATCAATACACAGGCGGAGGCTACCGTCCTTCTTCTTCACGAAGAGGACCGGCGCTCCCCATGGTGAAACACTAGGGCGGATAAAGCCCTTGTCGAGTAGGTCTCTCAGCTGCTCCTTGAGCTCTGTCATCTCGCTGGAGCCATACGATAAGGTGCTTTCGCAATGGGTCCAGTGCCCGGAACTAAGTCGATCTCAAACTCAACCTCTCGTGCTGGCGGCATGCCCGGCAGTTCCTTAGGAAATACATCAGGAAACTCCGACACTACCGGCACATCTGGGCTAAACTCAGGGTCTCTCTCTATGTCCTGGACATAGCAGAGGTACATCACTCCCTCGTCGTAACTCACGATACATGGCCATGGCGGTGATGATCTGAGTCGAAGGCTCCCTGGGCCTCTGGCGGTAGATATGGTAACCCCAGATGGACTCCGAAGAAGCAGTCGATGCTCGGCACACAGGATTCTGCCCTTGTACCGCTCCAACCAGTTCATCCCGACAATCACATCAAATCCAAGTCCGTCGAACTCTATCAGGTCGATCGGGAACTCTTCACCTCTGATTCGTACAATGACATCTCGGTGGTAGCGGGTACACCTGATCCGCTCTTTCGATGGGAGAGTGACCAAGAAGTCTGGCATCTCCTCTCCATCTAACCCCAGCCTCTTCGCAAAAGATAGCGAAACAAATGTGTGTGAGGCTCCAGAGTCGAACAAGATCGATGCATCCACGCCATTCACTGGAAAGGTACCGGTGAGGATTGTGCCGCTCTTGCCGGCTTCTGCCTCATTGCAGACACTCATGTACCTCCCGTTCCGAGTGCACAGCCTAATTCATTGGCAAACTAATAAGTACTGGGTAACAACACGGTTGATATACTTCAATAACTCCACTTTATTCATTAACACTTCCTCTTTACAACATTGTTGGTTTACATGGTTGATATAACTTAACACATACATAACTCCCTTAACATATACTGGCTTAACACATTACAAAAGTATACAAGGCTTAGAATTGTCTGAAGGTCAAATTCAAACGTCCGGGTTTCATGTGTGTGGCATTGATCACTGCCGACGGTGCGGTATTCAGTTTGATCTTTCTGATGCCGTGATATAGCATCCTTGACTGCCCACCCATGATTAGTACATCTCCTGACTTTAACATTAACTTCCTTGCGAGATCAGCACGCTTCTGCTCGCCATACACAAATACTGCGGTATCACCAATGGACCAAGACACCACGGGTACTCCCTTACTTAGAGACTCGGGTGACTCGTCCTTATCTTGGTGTAAACCTAACCGTCCACCTTTCTGGTAGAAGTTCACAATACACAAATCTGCTTCCACATTGGAATTGAATCCGTTTCAACTTGTTGAGCAATTCCCACGGCGTGATTAACGACCGCACGGAACTCTGGTATACTTGGTACGTTGCTCCATCTTCAGCTCGCACTTCTTGATATGACTTGGTGTAAGGGTTCCAGTCCTTACCCATGCACATCATCTTCAATTGCATTCTTGATCCGTTCGGATATTCAGGTGTGTAGAAACCTCCAGGTTTAGCTCCAAGTTCGTCGCATCGTCTGATGATATGGACTTGTGCTTCCGGTGTCAGGTATCCACTTAAGAGTATCATACCTGGCTGGATAACCTGACATTGCTCCATTGGAAAGTCGGTGATGTTGATGGTGGTCTCTTCAGGGTTTGGTGTGGGTGGGATTGGATAACATATATTGAAGGTTCCTTTCAGTTTAGAATTATCTAATTAGGTGTCTTTCACACTATACTTTAACTCCTTACTCACATGATAATACACTTGAACTCACTAATATACACAAGCATGAAATGCGGTATGCAATCACTTATTACATTCAACAGTTTAGGCGGTACCTGGTCTAGAAGAGGGCCCTGGCGCCTCAGACCGGTCCACCACATTCAGGGTGGCCTTGCTAGGTCCCGACCCTTCCCCTTCTGGGAATCAGTATGCCTCTGATCAGTGGGTGGCTGGTTAGCCGTCTTCGGGCCATCAATAGCTGCTGTGGCCTTACCCTTCCACTGCCCCTTGGGCTTGTTGACTCTGCTGTTGGGGTTCCGGTAACACTCGTGGTCACGGTGACCCCACTTCTCGCAGTATCGACACTGCACCTCATTCCCTTTGCAGTCCTTGCCGGGGTGGTCTCCATTGCACCACTTACAGTAATAGTGGCGCTCCGGTCCAGAGCCCGTGCTAGCTGCTAACACAATACACACTCAGTACTTGTTTCACAACTTATCAACATACACATCAACTTATTACACATGATTAAACAATTACCCTTTGGTGGGTAAGAGCGTAGGGGCTTCGCCGCATAAGCATATGTGAGCTTCAGTGGCTCCTCAGCGGTGGTGGTTTGGGCTTGGCCCTTGTCACCCTGGTGCTGACTCTTCTGGGGCTGGGGATAAGGTTTCTTCTTCTTCTTTCCTCCCCCGTACCCCTGCGAACTCTGGCCCTCGCTCGTGGCCTTGCGCTTGTGCGCATTCTCCTCGTCCCTCAGACGGACGGTGATCTCCACCTTAGCAGCGGCATGATAGCACTCCTGAATTTAGGATGATCAGTCATGCCCCGCAATACATACTCACAAACTCACATTAATACTCACTTGTAGACTATACATATTCACATCACTCTTTACTTAAATTACCTGCAAGGTAGTATACTCAGCTGGCCCCATCCCATAGCGAAGACGGTGGCTGAGACCGTTGTAGAAACGGTTTACCAGCACCCGGTTCGAGTATCCCAGGTCCGGTAACAGGTGGACAAGGCCGGTGAAGGCAGTGTAGTACTCATCAACCGACACCTTGTCCCCTGCCTCAGACTATCCAGCTCCAGGCGCTTGGCCTCTTGAACGTGCACGGGGTAGTATTTGGCTCGCAGCAGAGCCGTGTACTCCCTCCAGCCAAACTGAGGATCCGCCATCCGGTCCTCTCTCACTAGCTTCCACCAGTTTTGTGCCGAACCCTTCAGGTAGTAAGCGGCAAGACGGACCTTAGCCTCTGGGCACAGCCAAGGTCTCGTAGGCGGTCTCCAACTCGGAGATGTACGCCTCCAACTTACGTGGGTCGGTCTCCCCATGAAATGAAGGGGGTCTCAGATCTGCCAATGCCTTGACCCAGTTGGTCTCTCGTGGCGGTGGCGGTGGTGGCTGAACTCCGGGCATCTGCCCCTGCTGGATCGCAGCTACAAGCTGGGGTACCATCTGGGCCACAGCGGCTGCTACAGCCTCAGCCATAACCTGAGCCGTAGTGTTCTCGCCCTGGTCACCCCCAGTACCAGTACCACTTCCGCGGCCTCTACCGCGTGGTCTACCTGACATCTGTATTCACATGAGTATTCATTAGCAATATGCTTACACACTTATCGGTCCAACGATCGTAACGCTTCCCGACAATAAGGTATTTCCACACTTAGTTAGTGGTTAACCTTTCCATAACTGATCACTTAGGTAACTGTAGTTAGGTTTCCTAACTCGGTATATTCCTAAGCTCGGTATTCTAGTCATCAGAGCGATACTTCGCTCTGATACCACTTTTTGTAACACCCCTAATACGCACATGATACTAAATGAAATCGCAGCGGAATAAATAACTAAACAGTAACTAACGCTTGGTGCTACAACGCCGTCAACCACCCACGTGGTTGACAAGGCAGAATAAATACAATTGTACCGGTCTGATGATCAGACTCCCGAGCATAAAACTAAACCATAAATACATTATATACAATACCGAGTTACTTACATCCTTCACTATAAACATCACTGTAACTGCACAACCAAATATAAACGCCACAGGAGCACAGGCGCATCCCGGGCCAACATCCAAAGTATACAAAAGTAATACATCCTAGGATCTAAAGCCACTCCGCTTCTTCGATCCTCATCCTGCAGTATAAGAAATATGGATCCCCCGAGGGGGTCAGCAACCCTTGGCTGGTATGGCTAACGCGCAGCCCATCGGCTACCGGGATACGCGCAGCTATTGTCATATAACATGGCATTTATTTACATACATAACATAACATACATAACATGGAGCATGGCATCAGTAGTGCACAGCTCATATCACATACACGGTGGATCTTAGTTCCACAATAACAAACCACAAGGGTCAAATAACATAAGAGCCTAGAGAGTGATTCGCCCTCATGTTAAGCTCGTTAAACACACTCATTACCGTTCTGTTAGGCGAACGAGTAACTTAAGTCACAGATGGTTCGGATTTAGTGACCCGAACACACCACACAAACACAGGTTCCCACTAAACCGATCATAAGTCAGAATAGGTAAGCTTTGGAAGAAGCTAGCGGGAGATCGAACGCCAAATTAAGGTGAACAATCTTAACAACATAAGAGTCGAATCTGATTCAGATATCTACTCTTAACTTACATGCATGACCGGACAACCGGATTCCTCACTTCCCAGTTAACACTTGTTAGAAGTTCATAGTGGAACAAAACCAACACACAATAGGTGGTAAGTCATGTTAGACACACACAAGGGAATTGAGTCAACACACATCACAATATAAACAACTGTAAACTCATTACATGTTTAAATCTTATAACGTTGTAAACACACAGAAAAACATACAACACACAAACCGGTGTAAACCGCTAGACAACAGACTGCAAGAAAACCATACCTTGGTCCTTGCCTCGTTTGGTTTCCTCCGTAGGTCACTCCTATACATAATTCAAGAACGTCGGTTAATTAACTTACTTAACCTCCAAATTTACTAAGTGTTTAACATAATTGTATGACATGTTTTAATGTCTATCTTACCCTAGGTTACCTTCATACACCCTAGGGTTAACTACATAAGTCACATTCTTTTCTTTTTTTTTTTACAATTTTGGTCCGACCGGACTTGCCTAAGTCCGGTCCATTCCAGTACCTTTTTACCGTTGGAAAATTCACTCCGACCGGACTTACATGTCCGGTCCTATGTCCGGTCGATTCCAGAGACTTATAACCCGTACAAAATTCATGCCGACCGGACTTGACAAGTCCGGTCCCATGTCCGGTCCATTCCAGAAACATTTTCCCTCACAAAACACAGTCCGACCGGACTTGTAGGTCCGGTCCCTCAAGTCCGGTCGATTCCAGAAACATTTCCGGTAGTGTAACAGGGCCCGACCGGGCTTGCAAGTCCGGTCGCAAGTCCGGTCTGCCCCAAATCCTTATTTTCCTTTTCACATTCAACTCCAAACTTTACCCCATATAACCTAGTACCCCTAACCTCATTTGGGCACTTCAAACACAACTTAAACCATCCTTAAACACTCACAAACTCTTTTTCTAATTCCTTAAACCTTTACTTATTTCTTCACAAAATTCCTAACACTTACAACATTTTACACTAGGTTTCTAAATGGTGTTTCTCACCTATGATAACTACTATCCCAAAATGTTTTCTCCTTATCTTAACATCATCTCCCAAGCATCATCTCTCACAACTAATTCCTTATATCCTTCTTGAACTCTTTTCAAGTGTACATTTCTCCTTAATTTACCAAAGTTTGCCTAAGTTTACCTAAGTCCCAAATGGCTTTGGTACATACTAAAATCTCAAGCTCATGCCTAAGTCCTTGTTACATCCTAAATCACCTTAATGCATGTTTCCTACACAAGAACAACACTTAACCATTTTAAATACTCCTTAACTTATCAAACTCATTTTAACACTTAGAACTTCACATTTGTTACCTAAATTTCGACATAGGTTCTCCTAGAACATTTACTAAACCAAAACACATTGTTTTTACCAACAAACAACCAAGAACACTAAAGATCCATCAAGTACTTATTATACACCAACTTCACTCACAAAGCACTACATCACAATATAGTGCATAATTTAAATTGCATGGCACTTAGGCCCTTAAATGACATGGCTCTTAGGCCCTTAAAGTGCATAAATCATAAACACTGAATTTCCACAATATATTTGCCTTTAACCTGCAAATACACTCAACAACACATATGCCTTTTACTAAGCTCTTGAGAACACTTTACTAAGTCGTTCACCATTGGCTCTTTAGGTAGTTTTAATAAGCATCTATAAGCTCATTTCTCCTAAGGCATTTAAAACAACATTAGGTTAGTAGATTTACCTCTTTGCAAAATAACTTCTTTCTTGTTTCCTTTAGAAAACCGATAGAGTACTTGATTCTTTGACAAGTTCTAAACAATATACACACATTATAATGAGTCTTCAAGCTATAAGCTCCATCTCATTGTAAACCCTAGTTTTACATTGCTTCAAAAACATTTATGTAGTTGTTTTACCTTGCTCTTTGAAGAGAGTTTGAATATCTAGCAAGAGAGGACTCCACCTAGTTCATGAAGAGTTGGAATGAAGCTAGAACAAAGTCACATAAAAAGCTCCTTCAATATATATTTTCGGACATGACAAAAAAGGAGAAATGAAGTTTTTATTTGAGATTCCTTACCTAGAAGTCAAGGAGAGTAACAATATGTAAAAATACAAGCTCAAGCTCCTTCAATGGAGAAACTCCATGGCACCGAAATGGTTGTCTTGGACTTTTGAAAAGATAGGAATGAAGAGCTTGATAGAGGAAGAGATTGGTGGTGTTTGTTTTTGATTTGGACAAGTGAGCAAGGTTTTACAAGAGATCAAAGTGGGAGTTTCAATGGAGGTAGTAGTATTACCGTGAGAGAACAGCAAGAAGAAGGAAGAAGAGAGGTGGGAAACCGTGTGAGCAAGGAAAGAAATGAGAGAATAAGATAGAACTTGCTTTATGAAGATATTTATACTTATAAAGTAAAAAGGGTACTTAAGTAGTTTACTTATTTTCTTAACAAGCTAACAAGGGTGGTGTGTCACCAACCTTAAAAACTGGCCCTAAATAGTAGTAGGAGGGTAATATAGTCTTTGTTTGTCAATTTAATTACTTATACAAACATATGTTACAAAATAGCTTATAAAAGTTACTATTCATAAAACAAGGCACATAGAAGTGAAATTTTTGATTTCCCACTAATATATACACCCAAATGTGATATTATATAGTACACATATGTATTTAAGAGTAATGATGGACATCTAGCCACTCAAAACTCATTTACAAGACAATTTTTCAAAAATGTGCTTTAAGACTCCTTAAAGCACATTTTGTGTTTAAACTTATTTTCAAGCTTGGTTTTCTTTGGTAATTGATTTAATATGTTCATTAGTATATAATTGAGGTCTTGGTAAGTTCATTAGGTCTTAACCAAGTTTATCCCAAGCTTAGAGCACATTTTGGCTCTTATTGACTTTAAAGCACATTTTGTGTTTTCTTTTGTTTAAATTTGTTTACTACTGTTTCTAAGACTCTTTTTAGTCTTAATACACCATATTTAAGTGTTTAAACAATATATTAAGGTTTGGGGTATTTCAGGAATTCAAGGAGAAATCAAGTACGAGAATTGTCTTGATTTAAGGAGTAAGTATATATAAATAAGGTTTATTAAGTTTAAGTTTGATTTAAGCTTCAAACTTTGATATAAAAATTTAGTGTAACCTTTAACTAAATTAAGGCCGAAAATATATGGACTATAATGTCAATAAAATAATTTATAACATATAAGGTAAGATTATTACCTTAAGGTATAAATATGTGTCACAAAAATTAATTAGGATACACATATATTCAAACCAAAATATTTAAGGATTATTTGCTCTATTTTGAGTTTATAATCATTCTAAGTCATTAGCATAACTTTTGGAAATGTTATATGGCTTATATACAATTATATGTATTTATTATAAGGTTTAAATCAAGTTTTAAGATCATATGGTAAATATTTATTTAAGGCCGAGCATAAAATGTTTAAATTGGTGATTTTCGAAATATATAAGCATATTAACTTATATTATAAATTTTGGGAATACTAGAAATAGCTACAAGTATTTATATGGCTAGTTTAATAAGTTATGTGGTTAAAATGTAAATTTTAAAAGGTTTGGTGTAAAACCGAGGAACACATAAGTTTATGGGTAAATTAATGTATTAAGTGTTAAATTAGACTATGGTCAAAATATTGACCAAAAACTTTGAGTTAAAATGTTTTATGACATGAAATATTAAGTTTATAAAAGTTATGGGGTGAATATGTAATTTATAAGAGTTTAAATAAAAAAACAAGATTTTAAATGGGGCGAATTCACATTTTGTGGAAATATAAGTGTCCACTTGGTTATTAAGGAAATTAATTATTAAAACTATATTTATATATAGTTTATAAGTGATTATATAAATTATGTAAAGTTTTTGGGGTTAAAATATAATTATAAGAAATTCTAAAGCAAAGCCGAAAATTAATGAGGCTAGTTGGTGATTTATAAGAGTAAAGTGTTCAAATAATAATTACTAAATTTATAGTGGTGGTTTAGTGAATTAATTATTTAAGGAATTTAGAAAAGAAAATTATGATTTAAGGATTTATGAAATTAAAACTATATGATATACAAGTACAAGTAATTTACTTGTAAAAGAAATAATATTATTTTGGGTTAGTTTGTAATTAATAAAAGATATGGGAATAACATGTCCATGTATGACATGTAAATATTAACTGAGATTTATTAAGTGGTTATGTCATTTAGACAATTATATGTAAGTGACATAAGTAATACATGTGTATGAGATATATGTATTTAAGATTTTCTAATTAATCAAAGGAAATGAGAATAAGTGATTATGGGATTAAAACTATGGTTATATAGTTATAAGGAATTTAATTGTAACCAATAAATATTATTTATGGTTAAGAGGAGAATAACAAAGAATTATAAGAATATAAGGTCCATGTGTGACATATAAATATAGTTAAGAAATTATAAAGTTGTTATGTCACCTAGAAAATTAAAAATAAATAACAAATATAGTGCATGAATAAATATGTATGTAATTATACATTAAAGGATTTAGAAATAAACCACAAGGAATGACAAATAAGTTATACATCCAATCGTAAGGTAATTAAAAGAAATTACCACACAATATAAGTCTTATAAATTAGGACCACAAGTTTTGGAAATATATAAGTGCCTTAATTAATAATAAGGGAAAGAGGTTAAAAGAACTACCTAAGTATAAAGGAATAAACCTCACATGAAATAACGAATACGAAATCGTTTCATGAACCAATAAAATTATTATACGAGAGTTACATAATTAACACTCTCAGTTAATCCTATTCTAGGACATTGTTTGACCAGACGTTGACCGGGAACTAAACAAGTACAGTCTACGGTGAACGGTTTGGAAGTCTTGCAGTCTGCTTTCTACCGGATTACACCGGCTTGTGTGCTTTCTGTTGTTTGAAATAACGACCAAGATAATTGTTGTAAAATGTTGTATTACTCTTGTGCACCGTTGTGTTATTCTATGTGCGTGATGTTGCTAACTGTAACGTGTATGTCCCACGCATACAACACTACCTTACCAGTGGATTAAATACCTGCGCTTTATTATACCAAGAACTTGTACTCAAGTTTCTCTCTAACTTCACTTTATAACAAACGTTGTTGTCCTAAACGTGACAACCGACAATACACATTGTGTTCTTGATCATTGTCCTTGAGTGACATTTAACAATTCTATACTACGAGAACGAGGAGCCCAGTTGGAGCTGGCCATGCATGCTACCGGAGTTATACCTATCACAGGTCATCTCCTATACAATTTACGTCGCGACGGAACAGTACAAGTGGGGAGGAAGACTTTATTCCTCTCGAGGGTTCGATTCCCAACAGTTCAAGTAGGGACGAAGACTTCATTCCTCTCGAGGGTTCAATTCCCAACAGTTCAAGTGGGGAGGAAGACTTTATTCCTCTCGAGGGTTCGATTCCCACCATTCTATAGTGCAGGAGTTAACTACGTTATCTTCTGAGGGACTAATTACCCACCTAATGTACGAGAGTCCCATCTCGTCTAAGGGCTTATCATGCCTGACCATCTTACTCCACGAAGGAGGTTAACGAGGTCACTATACCTCCACTGCTGTGAAGTACTCTTATATCCATGTTAGTCCCATTGTGAGGATCTGACTACTGGTGAATAATTACAGGACATCTAACTTGACCTTCTGCAGTCTTGTTCTGTGTGACATTGTTATCCTTCCATAGATGCTTGTTATGATTATGTTATGATGCTTATTTACAGCTTTATAAAAATGACTTGCTTGTATTCGACAAAATAGTTAGTATGGCCCAGTAGCTTGTGGGCTGCACGTTTTTCATACCGGCAAATTATTTTGCTGGGCCATTTCATGGCTAAACAATTCCAGGTACCTGAAGAATGAAGAGATTACCCGACCGAGTGTAGGCGGGGTAGAATTAAGACAGGGGACTGTTATCACCAGGAATCATTTTACAAGCACTGTACTTTTATTATTGACTTTTGTTGTTTTAAGAGGTTTGTATTCAGCGCTCAGACTGTAGCATTTGTAAGTTATTTTGAAGTTAGCCTTGTTAGTCACATGGGTGACTAGCGGCATTGTAGCACCACCCGTTGATATGTATATATTTTCCGCTGCATTTCTAGTTATCTTTGGGAGCTATCATCGTTCAGGTTATTGGATTTCGGGTTGGGGTGTTACAAAAAGTGGTATCAGAGCGTAGTTGGGCTCTGAGATCTGAGTAAAACCAAAATTAGCCTTGGGATACAGGGTGTGTGATAGAACAGTGAGGAATAGAAAGTCAGTTTTTACTTGGTCCGCCGAAGGGCGTTAATTACTGTTCAAACTTATAGTAACTACAAACTATGACCTGCCTAAATAACGGGCAGATGTCATGAAAAGGAATACATAAATTAAAACGAATACTTAAGACTACCTGAACTGGCGAAAGGGTTTGTTGAAGACCGTATGACGCCAACTGTCATTTACACGGGAGCTGACGACGAATAATAGTGACGCGATACCGATGACAACCAGAGAAGCTGCCAATACTGCCAAGTATACAGTGATGATGGAATAAGAATATATCTCAATGGACATACACTGCATGATGATCCAACCAGTATGGCGCACTTGCTACAACAAGTGCTGCTCCAGTAAACTAAACAAAAGAGAACGAAGACCTACACGGGAAGAGAAAACACTGAATTTTATGGGATACCCAGGCACTGAGCTTGCTGCCCAGTGCGGGACGGGAAAATCTTAAGATCCCTCATTAACTTCGCGAGAAGACCGTGCGAAACCCTGAGATATAACTATCAGTATAGTCCTACAAAAAAAATATATACATAACCAATGATAATATCAAGGAAAATCATAACAGTGACACACTATATATAATCAATCATCCAACGTAAATAAGCACGGGATGAAAAAGGGTCTCAGCTAGTATCATTACAGTGACAATGCTGGACTCCGAATAAACAGTAAGAAAAGAACAAACTTTTGAATCCGTATATTCTTAAGTCAGGAGAACTACCAAAATAGCAATACTAAGTGCTATATATAAATACATATAATTGGGAGGTTATAAACCTAAAACTTTGAGGAGTATTGATATATTTCAGAGGGATGAGTATCATAAAATATACTTACCCTATTTTGAGGCACATGTCCTACTCTATCCTTATGGATTTATACGAGCATATGTCTTCCATGACAGCTCAATCTGAGAATGTAAGTAAAGAACACCTGAGAATAAATGAAGTTACCTCCCAATGTAGTATAAATTTTTATACGATCATAATAACCAATAACTCTCTATGGAGGCAGAGTAAGAGTTTGAATTCATATATACACTAAAGGTGAGTGGAGTTAAAATTTTTAAGGGGGGGAGAACATACCCCTTGACTTGTAACAAGCGTTTTACACACGAACTTTCCTAAACAATATATACCAAACTCTATGATTATAAATCCTCTATTTTATACACCTAAGCAGCCTATTTTTGGAAGACATTGAGTTGTGGATTTACCATGTTTCTAAAAGATAGAAACAAACCATAAGTTTGACTGTCTTGTCACCAAACCGTAGGATTCAAACTGGGAACCCCTAGGTTGGAAGGGTACTATTAATAAAAGATATTTAACCTAGGTTGAACATATGAATCACCTGACCCATGAAGTTTAAGTATAACAAGAAAAAGGCCAAGCTTTAAGGCGGAGAGATAATACTTTATGGAATCTTAATTATAGATTGAGTTACAAAAACTTTTTCTTGGAGTCTTATTCCAAATGACTGTCTTTATTCCAAGTGATGGTAACCAAGTCTAGGCAACGATCAGGCCTTGATAAGTTAAATACTAGATAAAGCCTTTTAAAGAGAAGAGTATATTTCAAGGTATCCAAGTCCATAACTGAATTTATTGCTTGCATGATGTGTTAAAGGTCAAATGTTTGTTGAATATAATTAATAGACAGTATGTGCTAGATGTTTTAACAAGAAATTATCTTTTATGCCAAGAGGAAAAACTGGCTTCCCCGCTTAATGATTTGATCAAAGGAATTTAATTCCGGGGATTAAGGAATACACTAGTTTCGAGTGTAAGTTACAACAGTTACTAGAGTAGTTGTATAACAGTCAAGGAAGAATGTTGTAATCACCACGTCACAAAGTCTTGATAAGATAAAATTTGGAAAGTTGCAATTATGTGGTTGTTTGATATTTGACGTGGGAGGTCGAACTTGGTCCTGGTCAGATCAAGGGAAAACCAAACACAAAATGGAGTGGAGGGATAGTTCGACACTGACGCTGACCCCGGCAGGGTTGGATGATTCCTGAGACTCCCTATAAGTGGTCACCAATATCTCTGTGATAAGTAAATATTTGTTCTTAAGTCTAATCTAAAATCTGTCTAAAAAAAGTATATTAGATGTTGAGGATGTAAGTTAAAGGTTAATTAACCAAGCTATCCTGAAGAGATTTAATAGCTAAAACAACTCCGCGTATGTGGGAAAAATACTCAACTGTGAAGGAAATACTAACAGTTATTATACCACGAACCATGTTAATAAATTAAATATGGGATCAAGAAAAGATTACCTATAATAGGAGTATTCTCAAAACTACCTTCTAAATATGGTCATATTACCATCTGAAGGGAAAGATAGACTTTCATGTCCTTCTTTATGAATGCAAACCCAGTATATTAAATGGGAACCTACCTGTAAGTGAGGTAGAATATAAAGAGTAGAAACATTATACTAATACTCACATGAGTTGATTCATAAACCACAAGAACATGTGAAATTGTGGGAAAGCTGTACCTTGTTAGAAACACCACCGACAATTGGTGAATCGATAATAACAGGAAATATTCTATACTATAAACAAAGATGCACGGCTCGACCGTAGCTCATACTCTATATTGAGATTGGAAACCGAATATGGTGACAGTAAACCCAAATACCTGAACCACGGGATGAGGACCTGAAGGTCAAATAGAAGAACTTTAATATACCCCAGTATGCATTCAAGACCCGAACTCCGACAGTTACAACTATAAGAGGTGACGAATAGAAGACAAAGTCAAGACCAACAAGAATATTGCAACTATACATTTACAACAACTGAACCACTGAATGCATCAGCAACACCGACAAAGATGATGTACCCCACTATCAGGACGAAAAATCAAATGGAAGGTGAACTGTATTACAGTATATGCCACGTAGAGGAAGAACCTCGTAGTAGATTTGCCAAAAAGGATGATGGAAGATACATCGCATGTGCCTGAGCAGCACATGATGGACAAACCTTACAATATCATTAGGGGACGACATACAGTAAAAATACATACAATGAGGAATACCAAACTATGCTGCAACTAACAGCTACTAAGAGACAAGATAATCAGGAGCGGTGGCATACCGCGGCACATCAATCCGGCAGTCTAAACAAGACGAAGATCACACACAATACAGTCTAAACAAGACATGGAAGATCACCTTCACCCATACACACGGGATACAAATATAAAAGCATGATTATGCAAAATAAAACATGCCAGAGAATGCATGAATTCTTAGGGGCAATACCCCGTAAACGGATAGAAGTCCAGTCAAGATCAACAATGACAATCAAACAAAGATAATGGTGAACGCAACTCATCAACCCTACATGTGAACATAAAAAAAATAAAACTTAAGTATACCACCTATGAAGCGCATTTAAGACTATTCCAAAATGATTGAACATTACTTAATCAGAGTCGCGCAACGGAAGCGGGTGGTCCCAACAGTTAAAATTATCAACTGATCTCAAGGGAAATGCACAACGTATTTCACGTTTCATAACCAAAATATGTGCCATACCCACCTAAAATCTTACGGCCAAGAGGCTATCTTTTAAACTAATCATAAGTTTCAAATAAGAGTGAAGATTGCACACTAATTACAGACAAGTTATGCTGGTCTAGGGTACGTGGGCATACCCCTCTTTTTAAGGGGGGGGGGAGAGCCTACTGCGTTTTAGCATTTAGCATGAAAGTACATTTTTGTTGTACTATTGCAATGTGATTTGTATGTGACTTTGTGATTTTATGAATTTCACTTACTAATGTGTACTACGTTACACTAGCTTGAAGCTACTTTGGCACTACGAAATTATGTGTACTACGTTATACTATATTGGAGTGACTCCATGTTTGCATGATCTGTACTATGCTACACTGCTATGAATGAATTACGTGCACTACGTTGCACTGCACTAAATTGTTTTTGGTGATGACCTTTCATGCTCATTATACTATATGCTATGATTGAGAATATACTACGAACTGAGAAGTAGCGAAACTTGGGACTTGATCCCTAAAATAGAATTGAGTTGTGGATGCTTAGTGGAACTTGATTCCCCACAACCATTTGAACTTAGATATGAGACTTCGGGGCGAAGTCCTTTTTAAGGGGGGTAGATTGAAATACCCCTAACATTCAAATAATTAAATATTGATAAATAAGTATTATTTAGGGGATTATTTAACCCTAAAGAAAGTATATAAACATTTAGGCGTTAAAACGCACCTAAATTCCTTAAGGTCAGAAACATGCGTTAAAGCCCGACCTTAAGTTAAACAAGTTATATAAATTATAAACTACATGTAAAGATAATCAAGGATCATTATATGACCCTTAGAACACCGGATCTCATTTAAAACCGAGCGAAAATACAAAATGCTCGGGAGTTCCCTTAAAGGCCCTTAAGGCCCGAAAGTCACGGAAATACATTATAGGATGAAGTAGAGCATTACTCTTCATTCCAAATACACCACAACACTCTATTAAATATATAAGATGGATTCCTCAAGCTAAATTGAAATACCCCGAACTTAAATATAGGGATTAAAATTAATCTAATACGTATCTAAGGGCCTAATGGTACCTAATTAATACTAGTAAGGAAAAATAAATCCAAAAGAAATAAGGAAACACTTAAAAGGCGAAAAACGCTAAATAGGCGTTAAATAACCACAGGAGGTTTGAGACCTCGGTTGGCGTATTATATGGATTCTAAAGGCTTAATTAAGTCTAAATAAATATTAGGGAACAAATCTCGAAGAAAATGGATCCTTAAAACGGATTAAAATCACTAACGAACCTTAAAGCGCGTTTTTTGAGGTAACCGGGAAAACGTGTCTTTAAGCGGGTCAAATAGACTCGTAACAATTTTGGTCAACTAAATAATCATTAATAAATATTAGTGAAGCTTTAGGACCAATAAAATCAATAAAACGAGGAATTAGTAAAAACTGTCAAAAACGGGAAGTTGTGGGTAGAAACATGAATAACCAAAACTTATGTGTCCAATTTTGTAAATAAAATTTTACAAACCCATGTGGGCTGTGTGTGGTCTGATTTTACCTCCTCACACACCCTCTACTCTCTTTTATTCACAAAAGACAAAAAACAACTAAAAAGTAAAAAGTAACACATATTACTTTACTACCCCACTCTCTCTCCTATCTCTATTCTCTCTTATCTCACGTGAACCCACCCCCTCACACTCTCTTTTCCTTCCTTCTTCTTCCCCATGCGATTTCCATGGTGATTTGAAGCAAACCCCACAAACTCCATCTCTCCTCTTGTAACCCCCTTGAATCTCTTCCAAAAATTATAAAAACTACACCATTGGAATCCTCTCATCAAGAGCTACATTCCTATCTTTTCAAAAATCGAAAACAACCACTTTCATCTCCATGGGTATGGAGCATTTGGAGTTTCAAGACCACCATTAGAACCACCTCTTCCTCCTTGTCATTTTAAGGTAAAAATCTTCTTGAAACTCCTTTGTTTTTCTAGCCTCATGGGCAAAACGAAAATGAAGCTAAAACCTTGTTTGGTTTCTTTGCACTCTAGCCGATTTTGGCTTGTTGAAGGAGTTGGAAATCTTGTTCTTGAACCACTCCAAGCTTCATTTGCACCCTTGCAAGGTAATGAGACTCCTAAACCCTAGAATGTGCATTAGAACTCAAATGATGTTTAAAGTTAGTATGGGTATTGAAGTATGTATATGTATGGGTGTAGTGTTAATTGGTTTATAAACCGGTGAGAAGAGGAGAGGAAGAGGAAGAGAAGAAGCGAGAGGAAGAAAGAAATTAGAAGAGAAACATGGTAAGGATACTCACCTTTGTGTAGCCTTGTATATGTACGTATGTAATAGATTTTTAGAAGTTGAAATGAGTAATGAAAATGGTATTGTGTAGTAATGTATTGTGCAGGAGAATCTAAATGCTTAAAACCGTTGAAAGACATGTAAAATGTATTAAAACTTAGTTGGGTATTGGGTTGTTGAGTGCAGGAATTTTAGTAGTGTTTTAGTATTGGTAATTGTGTATGGGAGCTTGTATATTGTATTGTATAAACAGGTTGTGAGAATGGGAAATTGTGAGCTGAAATGGTGTGTGAGCAAGTAAGAATTATAGGGGAGACTATGTCGAATTTTATCCAGGAATTTGTGGACTTAGATACATTTGGAACAGATTTTGGAAAGTTAAAATGAGTGGTTTAGTAGCTTGTAACAGATTTGGATATGAGGTTGTAAATGGGATGGAATTAGGTTGTGAGTAATGTATTTTGGAATGCTAGGAATAGCGTTAGTTGAGGAAGTAACGGAGGTTAGAAGTTGAGTGATAAATCGGTAGCATGATAGTGGAAACCAAAATCTGTAGCAAAGAGGTATCAAATTGCGTTGTGGAACTAGTAAGAGTATTATGTAAGAATCGGTAAAAAGAGTGTCGGACTTGGGTATAGGTATCGCAATGGCTTGGAAATGTATTTGGAATGCTAATGGTGGCATTGGTTGAGAAGTAATGGATGGTAGAATGGAGTATGAAAATCTGTAGCATAAGAGGAAAGAAAACTATTGTAAGTGTTGAAAGAAAGTGAGAGAAATTGTGTATGTGGATTTAGGAATGAGTAAGGAATGGATGGATGAACTAAGGTGTATTAAGAGTTTTATTTAGTGGTAAAACGTGTGGGGTTAAGTGTAGGAACAATGGGGAGGTAATGGGTAAAAGAGAGGACTGAAAAAAGAAACAAAAATGCAAGTACTGGGCCGGACCGAACATGCGACCGGACTTGCAAGTTCGGTCGAGCCCAGATTTACAAAGACGGGAATGCTTCTGGAATGGACCGAACTTGCGACCGGACTTGCAAGTTCGGTCGGACCAGAAATTTCTCCCGTCAGAAACCTTCTGGAATGGACCGAACTTGCGACCGGACTTGCAAGTTCGGTCGGCCTGAAAAATTCCCGTAATGCAAGCTACTGGAATGGACCGAACCTGCGACCGGACTTGCAAGTTCGGTCGAGCCAAAAAATTTCTCGTACTGATAGCTACTGGAATGGACCGGACTTGCAAGGTCGGTTGCAAGTCCGGTCCAGTAAAAAAAAAATTTAATTAAATAATAATTATATATATATATATATGTATATGTATACCCATGTATATATACATGTACATGTATGTAAGTATGCCAACATTAAGTAAGAAAGTAAAACTTAAGGTAATGAAAAATAAGTAAGTAATGTGTAAGTGTAAGAAGTATAAGGACATAGTAAGTATGAGTTAAGTTAATGATAAATAGATTAATCATTCAACTGTATGCATATATAATAGGATTTGATTTGTGAACACCGAAGGAACGTTGGGATACAAGTACAACGGTGGAAGGTATGATTTCTTCATGCCCTGTATCCTAATCTGGTTACCCCGATTTGTGTGCTTATTTGATCACCTAAATAAGATAAATGCGTGAATCGGACTATATTGCACTTACCTGTGCTTGTTTACAATGTTCTCGATATTCGTCTTGAACAATAGTTTGTATAATTCATGAAATATATGAATGATGAGGATGTGTAATTGTACCTTGTAGTGTACTGGTGTATTGTATTGTATTTTTGTATAAATGAGTATTGAGTATTGTAATTGTTTATGTGGCTTGTATGAATGACTTCTGCTAATTCCTAACTACCTAACTCCTAACTTAAGTGAGTAAACTGGAATGAGTAGAAGTCCGATATAGCTTCGGCCACGCGTGAGGATGCGGAGTCACAAGAGGTTGGCTGCAATTCCTGACTCTTAAACTGGTCCGCGGCCCAAATCCCTTAAATGGGTAGCATCCCGGATTGGTGAGTCAAGCAAATCCCGGAGGTGGGACGGAGTAGTCCCCAAGGTCGGAGGTCCCGACGACTTAACTTGAGTAAGAGTAAGAGTAAGTAAGTATGGATCCGTAAGTATGTATGAGTATGAGTATGTATGCGTATGTATGAGTAACGAGTAAAAGAGTAATCTCCACCCGATTAACCCGGGTGGACCAATGAAGCTAACAAGAATTGTATATTGTGTATGTGTAATTCGGAGAAAGGTAAGTATGTATTGAATGGTTTATGTTGTACTTCTTGTATGTAATGAAGTGTATGTATGTGTGTATGTCTTGCGTAATGTATTGAGATATTATGTATAAGAGCATGTATGCATGCATGATTGAATGAAATCAACCGCATGTATTCAACCAAGTGGTCTGCGTACCCTCACTAGTACGCGGGGTATGCGGTTATCATGCTCAGCGAAAGCTGACCCCTTCGGGGGAACGTTTTTAGTGTGCAGGTACCCGAAGCGGATGTGGTCAAGGTAAGAGACCGGCGGCACACCCTTGTACCTAGAAGGTGATTAGTTGTGAGGAATGGGTAGGTGTAGACTCTTAGTGAGTATGTATGGACTTGGAAGGGATATTATAATTGTATAAGGTTCCTAGTAGACTCGGTTAAGTATATTGTAATGTATGGATTATGGAGGAGTAAGTATTGAATATAGCATTGTTGTATTTGATTGATGAATGGAGTATGTATTATAGATGTGTAGTACTCGGGATTCCGGTCCATCAGACCGATGCTGTAAGCAGTAGTAGTAGCCTTGTTAGCCACGTGGGTGGTTAACGGCATTGTATCACCCATTGTATGTAAGTAAGTATCCGCTGCGTGTATCTGATGTGTAGGAGATTGGACGGTAAGCACGTATTAATGGTAGGGGTGTTACAAAAAGTGGTATCATAGCGAAGTGTCGCTCTGATGACTGGAAATACCGAGTTTAGGGAATACCGAGTTAGGAAGTAGAAGCTTAGGGCTAAGGGCTGAGTGTTAGCATTAGAGATATGCTGGTTAGGAACTCCCGGTGAGTACCGGATACCTACAATACCAGTCCCGCCCGCCGCAAACCCTACTGTATAATTTGGGAAAGAACGCCAGAGAGAAGAAAAGTCTTCTCATACTCGGGGGAACCCGATCTGGCAGTTGTTAAGCAATCACACGGTAAACAAGAACCGACATATGGTAGATTCCAAGAACTGAGAGTCCCGGAGATGGATTCCGGTTGAACCACAACACCCGCACTTAATAGCGGTAGGAAGGGCACTCCAACCACGAGGAGGCCACAACTTACAACAGCATGGGGCGACGTGCTTAGCAGTCGCGAAACCTAGCTAGTCAACCAACAACGAGACAGAAGCACTAACCGTGCAACGGAATGAAAAAGGGAGCAGTAACGGAACCCGAGACACAAGTCTATGGGGTAGTAATACTTGAATAATACCACCAACGGTATGCTAGCTGACTAAGGACATAGTCGGAAGCAGATAACTCCAAAACTACAACGCCATTAAGGTTGCAATACCTGGCCAATATAGCTCAGACAAATACAAGAACAACCATGAGATATAATCCAATAGGACTACAAGAGTAGTGCCTAAGCAAGGAAGGCTCAGTAACCACCACAGATGGGTGGGAACGAGCCACAAGGAACGACACTAAACCAAATAGATTGGGGATCTCCAAGGATTGGAGAAGTACCCAGATCTATGACAGCCATGTCTAGACCACTAAGAAGCTACCTAAGGGATCGAGTATCCCAACCATAGATCAATAAGATCAAGGGAAGATTCGACACGACTACCAAACCCAAGCAGAAACCCTACCAAGATTGGTATAGGATTACCCAAAAACCACCAGTACCACGCACTTGCCACGGCAAGTGCAGTAAGGATAGAGATACATAAAGAAACTCTAACACACCACAGGTACATAGTAATGCACCGTGACTACAATGAAGCAACTATGGGATCACAAATCCTGAAACTGAAGGAATGGAACCTTGGAAAGGCTTAACGACCCGACCACTGTATTTAGAACATACCAGTCAGCGAGAAGCTGGACTTGGTCAAGATTTCGAACATGGCTATGCCATGAAGAACTTCTTTTAACACCGAACCATAGTTTTCATACCAAGTTTTCTTTCAAAACCACAAACCCTCTTTTAAACACTTGGATTTTAAAAACCGAACCAACATGATTACGGTGAGTATCATAGAATGATACAAGAGGAGTTGGCAACAGAATGCTTCACCTAGGCGTGTGAGGAACACTACGAGTGTACCCATTACGGGATGTGGGACAACCGCACTCCGAAGGAGCTTGCGGGCCTGACATATAGTTGGGTAAGTGGTAACGTATCAATATGGTACCCCACGTATGTATACATGTAGTGTGCGACGCACGGGAGGTAGTCAACTCCGTTCTACGGACCATGAGTGAGTTCAAATCAGAACAGCTGGACACCTTAGATAATCAAGTATCAAGGAACTCAGGGGAGCCATCTGAAGATGAGGAATAAGAACTAGGAAGTGCAAAGAGCACATACTAGTAAGTATAGACATTGGATATGTCTCAAATAATCCAAGCAACTACCTGACAGCTGGATGGAATGTCCAGCCTAAACACAGTAAGGCGAATGCCTAACGTGAACCTAACAACGCTCAATAAACGGGGGCGGAGTTCCCAAGAGCAACCCCAAGACTACCACGAAGTATAATCCATCATTGGAGAGGATTTTACACCTAGTCAAGAACACTAGGAGGAAGTAAAAACAGTCTACCCAAGAACGGGAGACATGATAACTCAAAAAGGGAATAACTCAAATACGATACCACAAGGCGGTATAGTAGACACAACATATCGTAAACATTAGCTGGATGTAACGGCACAGCTACCAACACCCAGGAGCGATCCTTGAAGGGTGTCTGCGTTAACAACTGTTGAACAAGCGTAATGATATGAGCACGGGAGCTAAAACAAACACTCGGTTAGGACACCGAAGGGATTTCACTTAATAGGAAATGCCCTAAGATACTGAGATGCACCTATTAATACCATTTGCCTAAAAAGGCCTCCCATGAACGGAAGCGTGATGTCGCGACTTACCATGGAGCCTAATAATATCTCCAACATATGACGGTATACATGGAATGGAAACATGTAGAAGCAGCTTGCAAAGAGCATAGCTTGCAGCAATACGGCTCAGAAGCCGTAAACCAAATACGTTATATGAACTCAAACGGTTGCAAAACCCACACCATTGGTAACAAGACTTGCAAGAGGGACTGCCTCATACGACAAGAAATCAACAACTGGACCATAAATTCAAACCCAACATCCTGAGTGGCTTGGACTAATGGCCAACTCAATGTCACTGTCACTAGAGCATCAGCCTAGTATACAGTTGACGGAGTTCTTAATTACCGCCATGCCTTCTGTAGCAATGGTGGCACAGAGGCATGAGAATCATGATAATTCCAACATTGGCCTAGTCTACACTTGGACACTACAAGAAACCCAAGGGAAGGTACCCCTCGTAACTGAAGACCACCAATGCGGTGATGATGTGAACCTTAGAAAAGGCTTCCATCTACTATAACAATAAAACTACGCAATAGATATTGCCAAGGGGTGATGGAATAAGGAAATGAGATTTCCAAACCATTACGACTTAACGGAGTAAGCATACTCCATATGCACCCAAACATGTGGTGGACCATTGTGTAAACACCAACATAGCAATCCTTGTTATGAGTCCTATGAGTGGAGACAAACCCCTCAACAAGAACTTTCATTTATCAATGACAGAGTACTCTTCAATTGGAGAACGGGACCAGAAAACCCTTGAAGCTTCATGGGATGTCCCGGTGATGTACATACAAGAATAAAACCGCACAGCTAGAGCCTATAACCAATGCTCATCTTTGAGAGGACAGTAATTGTCAAAAACAATCAATGTGAGTGCACATTGCACACCATGAATGACCAACGCTCAAGAGAGCTTGTAGCCCGATAAACCACTTCATCCTTGGTCAACCAAGATACTTGGTAAATTGTACCACAAATGATGATAGAATGTGAGGTAAGTTAACCTACACATAAAACCTAAGTGGAATAAAACACCTCCACATTGGGAAGATAATAAGATTGCCGTATGCTACGACAACCGCCATACACACCAACACAGGAAACTCCTAGTGTATTTACACCATAAGGAAATGGTGCCAATGACAATGTCACTAAGTAAAAAGGAATTACCACAGTAACAGAGTCAGTAAAAACAAGGTTGTACAATGAGTAAGAATACGGTGCGCAACAAGCGACCGCTTTGAGGAAGTAGTTAAGCAACGACACGGAGTATAAGTATGAGATGACACACAGAAATATTCTTTCCTATCACATAAGCGACTTACTATCAAGCGTTTACGCCTCTGCACTCTATATGACTGGGTGTTTTGGCATTGCACTTGTTCAGCTAATGATCTAATGAGATGGCGAGGGATATGGAGAATGTAAACCGTACTAAATCTTTCCTTTCACCACAAACATGGCATAAGCCAGTCAAGCAAGCGTAGCAACATACAGTGCGGCCTAAGGCCAAAGAAGCACGAAGAGTGTACAACACACTAATAATCACAAGATGTGAATTCCATTGGAATATAAGGTGAAAGGAGATACAAGGAAGTCACTAGGACCAACGCATAGAAAATGCAAGGTCATACAAGTAAAGAACACTTGTACTGAACCAGAAGAACTGGTGTAATCCAGGAGCTATTGACAACAGAGGAAGCGCTATAACTAAATAGTGGCTTAACCTCGCCCGACAATAAGTCGGAGGAACTTAACAAATAATCGTGGAAGCACGAATAGCATGTGTAGTAGATTACCAGAGAGCTGGTTATAAATCTTAAACTCATTGAGTTCAACCACGGTAAAAGAATACCGCATTTGTCTAGTAAACCTTATTCCCATAATAGACGGATAAAAATGAGATGTATAGCACATTAATGATAACACGAAGGGTAAGTAACCCAAGCAATCAGGGTCGCGCAGCAGAAGCTAGTGGGCCCTAGCAAGGAGACAATATACCTAATAAGTATAATAGAATGGCTTTTAATGCCTTGAAGCCGGTTAGGCTAGAACCGAATTAATTATGAGTTAAAGAAACTCATGTAGGAATTCTTGGTGCAAAGACTAAACCATTGGTATGGTTATGATCCCTTTGACCAAAGCATATTATATAGTATACGGTAGTGAAGCTAAACGCTTCAGTTGCCCAAACTGATTAAACCAAAGTTTAATAATAATAACTTATGGTAGATTACGTGGGCGTAATCCCTTTTAAGGGGGGTAGAGCGAAAACCGCTTAATGTAAGTTTTGTGAATAAAACACATAAACCATAATGTGCATAGCACAAATGAGAACCAAATTGATGATTGATACTATGTTAAATAAACATAAGTACTCATTCACATTGTAATTATGGTAATTAGGCATTAGACATGAAAATACCATAGGAGGAGTATACCCATCTTGTAACACTAATGTAAGAGTATTAGTAAAAGAAAAGTAATGAGTAGTGGACGGAGCTCCACAAGTATTGTAACCTTTGAAGAAGTAGTACGGAATGAATGAGAGTAGTAGATGAATGAAGTTTATGAGTAGTGGAATCGCAAGTAAAATATTTGAAACAATCGAAGTCAACTAAATCTTATAAGTGTAGTATTCCTTAGTTAGAATATAGGAGATGATGGTGAGTAATGGATGGAAGTAGTGGAGGTTGATGAAATGAGCATTTAGGTATTGAAGCACGGAGTAAAGCATTTGGGAAGTAGAGTGAGGATGATTGATGGATTGATTCCATCCTTTGGAGATGTATGAATTCGTAATCACGACTAGAAAGAGTAAAAAGATAGAAAATGAAAACAATTAAATTATTTGTTTGGTTGAACCTGATGTGGGAAGTCGAACTTGATCCTGATCAGATCAAGGGAAACCGAACACAAATTGGAGTGGAAAGATAGTTCAACACTGATGCTGATCACATCAGGGTCGAATGACTCTTGAAGCTCCCCTCAAGTGGTCACAAGAATCACACATAGGATAGAAGTAATGAACATAAATTGGAATATGGAGTTGTGTGTTTAGAAAATTTTTAATTGGTAGTAGTGAAAGAATTTCCCTTAGTATGGAGAATGAGGATCTGGTAGAAGTGTGTACCGAAGAAGATAGTAAGGTAGTATGTTGTATTATTCCAAGGGCAGCAGGACATAGAGGAGTCCTGTGTCGAGATGACCTGAGTGCCTGCGGGATTGTAATGTGTATTGCATTTCTTTGGGAATAGCCTTGCATTGTATGTATGTATAAATTGGTAATGAGGAACCAGATGGTCGGTAGTAATGCGGATTGGAGTGATTATTGTGCATTAGTATGGTATCGTATGGTATAGTATGTAGGAACCTTGAGTAACGGATTTGGGATGGTAAGAGGAAGAAGGTATGGCTTTGGTATTAGACACGTAAGAATGAGTAAGCATTGTAAACCCATAACCTCGAACAACTTTGAGGACAAAGTTCCTAAGGGGGGTAGATTGAAATACCCCGAACTTAAATATAGGGATTAAAATTAATCTAATACGTATCTAAGGGCCTAATGGTACCTAATTAATACTAGTAAGGAAAAATAAATCCAAAAGAAATAAGGAAACGCTTAAAAGGCGAAAAACGCTAAATAGGCGTTAAATAACCACAGGAGGTATGAGACCTCGGTTGGCGTATTATATGGATTCTAAAGGCTTAATTAAGTCTAAAAAAATATTAGGGAACAAATCCCGAAGAAAATGGATCCTTAAAACGGATTAAAATCACTAACGAACCTTAAAGCGCGTTATTCGAGGTAACCTGGAAAACGTGTCTTTAAGCGGGTCAAATAGACTCGTAACAATTTTGGTCAACTAAATAATCATTAATAAATATTAGTGAAGCTTTAGGACCAATAAAATCAATAAAACGAGGAATTAGTAAAAACTGTCAAAAACGGGAAGTTGTGGGGTAGAAACATGAATAACCAAAACTTATGTGTCCAATTTTGTAAATAAAATTTTACAAACCCATGTGGGCTGTGTGTGGTCCGATTTGTGTGCTTATTTGATCACCTAAATAAGATAAATGCGTGAATCGGACTATATTGCACTTTCCTGTGCTTGTTTACAATGTTCTCGATATTCGTCTTGAACAATAGTTTGAATAATTCATGAAATATATGAATGATGAGGATGTGTAATTGTACCTTGTAGTGTACTGGTGTATTGTATTGTATTTTTGTATAAATGAGTATTGAGTATTGTAATTGTTTATGTGGCTTGTATGAATGACTTCTGCTAATTCCTAACTACCTAACTCCTAACATAAGTGAGTAAACTGGAATGAGTAGAAGTCCGATATAGCTTTGGCCACGCGTGAGGATGCGGAGTCACAAGAGGTTGGCTGCAATTCCTCACTCTTAAACTGGTCCGTGGCCCAAATCCCTTAAATGGGTAGCATCCCGGATTGGTGTGTCAAGCAAATCCCGGAGGTGGGACGGAGTAGTCCCCAAGGTCGGAGGTCCCGACGACTTAACTTGAGTAAGAGTAAGTAAGTATGGATCCGTAAGTATGTATGAGTATGAGTATGTATGCGTATGTATGAGTAACGAGTAAAAGAGTAATCTCCACCCGATTAACCCGGGTGGACCAATGAAGCTAACAAGAATTGTATATTGTGTATGTGTAATTCGGAGAAAGGTAAGTATGTATTGAATGGTTTATGTTGTACTTCTTGTATGTAATGAAGTGTATGTATGTGTGTATGTCTTGCGTAATGTATTGAGATATTATGTATAAGAGCATGTATGCATGCATGTTTGAATGAAATCAACCGCATGTATTCGACCAAGTGGTCGGCGTACCCTCACTAGTACGCGGGGTATGCGGTTATCATGCTCAGCGAAAGCTGACCCCTTCGGGGGAACGTTTTTAGTGTGCAGGTACCCGAAGCGGATGTGGTCAAGGTAAGAGACCGGCGGCACACCCTTGTACCTAGAAGGTGATTAGTTGTGAGGAATGGGTAGGTGTAGACTCTTAGTGAGTATGTATGGACTTGGAAGGGATATTATAATTGTATAAGGATCCTAGTAGACTCGGTTAAGTATATTGTAATGTATGGATTATGGAGGAGTAAGTATTGGATGGAGCATTGTTGTATTTGATTGATGAATGGAGTATGTATTATAGATGTGTAGTACTCGGGATTCCGGTCCATCAGACCGATGCTGTAAGCAGTAGTAGTAGCCTTGTTAGCCACGTGGGTGGTTAACGACATTGTATCACCCATTGTATGTAAGTATCCGCTGCGTGTATCTGATGTGTAAGGAGATTGGACGGTAAGCATGTATTAATGGTAGGGGTGTTACATAAATTCTCAGTTAAACGCAAAGTGCTAGGAGATGCCTTATGAGGGTCCCATAAACCCTTGGGAATGCCCCGAAGGAGTGCCATGTGGCACGAACTCCTATAAAATTAATTCTTAGAGTTCCTAACATCATTATTTAATATTATAAAGAGAATGCTCGAGCCAATTCCTCAAAAATAAACAAAGTGCTCGGACGAATTTCTTAACGCTTCTTTTTGCCCCGTTTATCCCGGGAGTGGTGTTTGGGGTTGATATAACCCCATATAACTCAATGTAACACCTTAAAATATTATTAATGACTATAAACAATGTCAATAAACACTTGGAAGCCATAGCGACTAATTATTTTTCAGAAAAATCCTTAAAGCACAAAAACGCACCTTCAGGTGTCACGAAAATGCGTTCTACGCAATTACCTTGATGTTTTTGAGGTGCCACGAGTTTATAACCTTAAAAGATGATAAATTGAGCATCTGAATCAATTAATGCCAGTGCTAAACTCATAGCACAAGTGGGGGCGATTTTATCATCAAAAAGATACTAGAAATCAGCATTTTTACCTTAAAACTTTCATCTTTTTCCATCATATAAATGTACCAATTAAATGCTGGAACCTATTACACATATTAGTATGGTCTTAGTACAATATAGTGTAACAAAAACCAAATGAAAAATTAATTCCATCTGGTCCCTAATCCATGCGTTTTTTCTAGTCTATTTTGGCTAGATTTTACAAAAAATTGCCTAATGCTAATGTGACTCACCTAGCATATATTATATGTTAGTGTAACAATTAACTACAGTCAAATAAGACTCCTCCTACGTATGACCTGCAACAAAACAACAAGAAGAATTAATATAAGAAAAAAGAAATGAAAAGCAATACACTAAATTACAAACTAGGACTACTTTATACATGTGCTAGAAATTAAATTGAAGCAGCCCATGTTACCTCTTGTAGCTGTCGATTTTCAAGCTGTAAAAGAAGGGAATTATTGCTCATTTAATAACCAAAAGAATACCCTATCTATCTAGCATAATTCATAGTCAAAAATGGACAAAACCAAGTGTCCTATACAGCACACCATGTCCGATTTTGAGGATGAGAAGAAGGCTTATTTGCCTTATATAAATTCAATTAAAAAGCCTACCAACCTTGCCATGTTCTAGTGTTTTAAATCATCAAAAGAATCTGGTGCCAATTGAGACTACACTACCGTAGAAGACAAGAAGAAAAACAAAGACAAAATCAATATAGAAAATTCAAGGGAAAATGTACCTACCTTTCCCATTGTCTTCTAGTCTCCATTGTCTTCTAGTTTCCAATTATCAATCAAACTCCATGATGCCTTGCTGTATGGCCGAATTCATGCATCAAATAAGGGTCATTAATTGAGCCAATAATGTGGAATAAACAAAGGAAAAAGAAACCAAACAATTTTAATGTCAAAAAGAAGAAAGAAATTCCTACCTTGCCTTACCTTAAGACATACGAGAGTCGCATTCTTTCCCTGCCTTCACTTGGCCGATTTGGGTAAGCTTCCTTGCTCTCTTTTCTTCTTCTTCTCTCCTAGCTTCAAGCTCCAACAATGGAGGGTTAAGTTCTAACTCCATTTTATGTCAAAATTCCAAGCTAATTCTACAAAACAAGAATCAAGTAGCAGATCTGTTCAAGAGGTCTGACTTTGGGAGCGATTCTGTAATTTTCAGTAAGTTATCTCAAAATCTTCCCAACATCAAACTTGTTCCTCTTCGAATTAGATTTCCATAAATATTAAGATCATTAATTTTCATGGTGTATTCAGTTCTGGGTGAACAAAAGAAGGCAAAGTGGTTCACAGCAGAAAATCTGTTCAGTAGGTCTCAGTTCGGGAGATATTCTGAATTTTCCGTAAGTTTTCTCAAAATATTCTCAACACCAAAGTTGTTGCTCTTTTAATTAGCTTTCGAACCGTATAAGGATCATTAGTTTTTGTGGTCATTTCAGTTCTGGGTGACAAAAACCACAGAGAGTGCGCAATCTGGAAATTTCGGTAAGATATGGTGATCCTTATCTTCCTCCATATGGTGTCTATAATTAGTGCCAAATTCTAGAGCTTCTAAACCTATATTCTCTTCATCATTTCATGAAGGAAATCTAGATCTAAAATCATCTCAAGGTCTACCAAAAATTCATTGAAAAATTCCTAAGGTAAACTCTTATAAAACTACTCCAAATATTATTTATAAATTCTTGTTAGAAGTCTAACAAATAGATCTCCAACATGTGTATAAGGAGGCCGAAAATACCTTCATCAAAATAGCATTTGGAGAGCTTGGAATTCAAGGAGAAATCAAGTACAAGAATTGTCTTGATTTAAGGAGTAAGTATATATAATTAAGGTTTATTAAGTTTAAGTTTGATTTAATCTTCAAACTTTGAAATAAAAATTTAGTGTAACCTTTAAATAAATTAAGGCCGAAAATATATGGACTATAATGTCAATAAAATAATTTATAACATATAAGGTAAGATTATTACCTTAAGTTATATATATGTGTCACAAAAATTAATTAGGATACACATATATTCAAACCGAAATATTTAAGGATTATTTGCTCTATTTTGAGTTTATAATCATTCTAAGTCATTAGCATAATTTTTGGAAATGTTATATGGCTTATATACAATTATATGTATTTATTATAAGGTTTAAATCATGTTTTAAAATCATATGGTAAATATTTATTTAAGGCCGAGCATAAAATGTTTAAATTGGTGATTTTCGAAATATATAAGCATATTAACTTATATTATAAATTTTGGGAATATTAGAAATAGCTACAAGTATTTATATGGCTAGTTTAATAAGTTTTATGGTTAAAATGTAAAATTTAAAAGGTTTGGTGTAAAACCGAGGAACACATAAGTTTATGTGTAAATTAATGTATTAAGTGTGAAATTAGACTATGGTCAAAATATTGACCGAAAACTTTGAGTTAAAATGATTTATGACATGAAATATTAAGTTTATAAAGTTATGGGGTGAATATGTAATTTATAAGAGTTTAAATAAAAAAAACAAGATTTTAAATGGGGCGAATTCACATTTTGTGGAAATATAAGTGTCCACTTGGTTATTAAGGAAATTAATTATTAAAACTATAGTTTATAAGTGATTATATAAATTATGTAAAGTTTTTGGGGTTAAAATGTAATTATAAGAAATTCTAAAGCAAAGCCGAAAATTAATGAGGCTAGTTGGTGATTTATAAGAGTAAAGTGTTCAAATAATAATTACTAAATTTATAGTGGTGGTTTAGTGAATTAATTATTTAAGGAATTTAGAAAAGAAAATTATGATTTAAGGATTTATGAAATTAAAACTATATGATATACAAGTACAAGTAGTTTACTTGTAAAAGAAATAATATTATTTTGGGTTAGTTTGTAATTAATAAAAGATATGGGAATAACATGTCCATGTATGACATGTAAATATTAACTGAGATTTATTAAGTGGTTATGTCATTTAGACAATTATATGTAAGTGACATAAATAATACATGTGTATGAGATATATATATTTAAGATTTTCTAATTAATCAAAGGAAATGAGAATAAGTGATTATGGGATTAAAACTATGGTTATATAGTTATAAGGAATTTAATTGTAACCAATAAATACTATTTATGGTTAAGAGGAGAATAACAAAGAATTATAAGAATATAATGTCCATGTGTGACATACAAATATAGTTAAGAAATTATAAAGTTGTTATGTCACCTAGACAATTAAAAATAAATAACAAATATAGTGCATGAATAAATATGTATATAATTATACATTAAAGGATTTAGAAATAAACCACAAGGAATGACAAATAAGTTATACATCCAATCGTAAGGTAATTAAAAGAAATTACCACACAATATAAGTCTTATAAATTAGGACTACAAGTTTTGGAAATATATAAGTGCCTTAATTAATAATAAGGGAAAGAGGTTAAAAGAACTACCTAAGTATAAAGGAATAAACCTCACATGAAATAACGAATACGAAATAGTTTCACGAACCAATAAAATTATTATACGAGAGTTACATAATTAACACTCTCAGTTAATCCTATTCTAGGACATTGTTTGACCAGACGTTGACTGGGAACTAAACAAGTACAGTCTACGGTGAACGGTATGGAATTCTTGTAGTCTGCTTTCTACCGGATTACACCGGCTTGTGTGCTATCTGTTGTTTGAAATAACGACAAAGATAATTGTTGTAAAATGTTGTATTACTCTTGTGCACCGTTGTGTTATTCTATGTACGTGATGTTGCTAACTGTAACATGTATGTCCCACGCATACAACACTACCTTACCAGTGGATTAAATACCTACGCTTTATTATACCGAGAACTTGTACTCAAGTTTCTCTCTAACTTCACTTTATAACAAACGTCGTTGTCCTAAATGTGACAACCGACAATACACATTGTGTTCTTGATCATTGTCTTTGAGTGACATTTAACAATTCTATACTACGAGAACGAGGAGCCCAGTTGGAGCTGGCCATGCATGCTACCGAAGTTGTACCTGTCACAGGTCGTCTCCTATAAATTTACGTCACGACAGAACAGTACAAGTGGGGAGGAAGACTTTATTCCTCTCGAGGGTTCGATTCCCAACAGTTCAAGTGGGGAGGAAGACTTCATTCCTCTTGAGGATTCAATTCCCAACAGTTCAAGTGGGGAGGAAGACTTTATTGCTCTCGAGGGTTCGATTCCCACCTTTCTATAGTGCAGGAGTTAACTACGTTATCTTCTGAGGGACTAATTACCCACCTAATGTACGAGAGTCCCATCTCGTCTAAGGGCTTATCATGCCCGACCATCTTACTCCACGAAGGAGGTTAACGAGGTCACTATACCTCCACTGTTGTGAAGTACTCTTATATCCATGTTAGTCCCATTGTGAGGATCTGACTACTGGTGAATAATTACAGGACATCTAACTTGACCTTCTACAGTCTTGTTTTGTGTGACATTGTTATCCTTGCATAGATGCTTGTTATGATTATGTTATGATGCTTATTTACAGCTTTATAAAAATGACTTGCATGTATTCGACAAAATAGTTAGTGTGGCTCAGTAGCTTGTGGGCTGCACGTTTTTCATACCGGCAAATTATTTTGCTGAGCCATTTCATGGCTAAACAATTCCAGGTACCTAAAGAATGAAGAGATTACCCGACCGAGTGTAGGCGGGGTAGAATTAAGACAGGGGACTGTTATCACCAGGAATCATTTTACAAGCACTGTACTTTTATTATTGACTTTTGTTGTTTTAAGAGGTTTGTATTCAGCGCTCAGACCGTAGCATTTGTAAGTTATTTTGGAGTTAGCCTTGTTAGTCACATGGGTGACTAGCGGCATTGTAGAACCACCCGTTGATATGTATATATTTTCCGCTGCATTTCTAGTTATCTTTGGGAGCTATCATCGTTCAAGTTATTGGATTTCGGGTTGGGGTGTTACAGTTGCTCCTGATCACCCCAGTCGTTACCAACGCTTTTCACCGTCGTAGCTACATCCACTGTGAACGTCCATAACATCCGTCTGTCATGGGATTCCTTTCTGCAAAAAACACCGTCACTATTCTACAACTACGGTCTCATTGCTCTTTGCTTACTGCCATATCCATCGACAATGAGGGCAGCTCGACCATCCAACTTTCTTGCTCGATCCTCATGCATCAGTCATTGATGGCCCCCTGTTGTGAGTGGAGTTGCCCTGTAACGTCAACATGATGAAGCAGTGCGAGATGGCTGGAGGTTGAAGGTTTGTTTTATATTTCTTGTTTTACATCTATACTGTAAGGTTTTTATTTTCCATTTAGTTCTTTTAATGTAGTGTACCAATGTCATTCACAAATTAATTAGTCAAGGCAAGCTTCTTAATTATTTTGTGGGTCAAAAATCAAGGAAACAAGATTAGATAAATAAATGCATGTCGTTTTTTTTTCAATAGCTATGTTTAAGTGTTCTATTTTTTTTTTACCTATTAGAAAGTAAAAGGTTGATGTATTTGTAGGTTTTTTTAAAATTTAATTAGTTAATCTAGTTTTTGGGTAAAATAAAAGATTGATGTGTTTATAGGTTTTTTTTGTTGATTAATTCATTTAAGTTTATGGCTAGCAAATACAAAAGAGGTAAAACATTCGAATGCCAAACAATTTTGATCCGCACTAAAAGCTATATGATAAAAATCATAATGTCATAAAAACATTTAGCCTTAGAGTTATAATAGAAAAGGAAAAGAAATTTTATAGGGTAATGAATGAATTTGAACCCTTATAAATTTAATACCAAGCCCCCGGACCCATAGCTCTAATAATCATATCAAAATTTCCTTTCCAAGTTTAAAAGGTTAAAACTTAGGTGGTGACTCTATTTAGGTTTGTGTGGGTCAGTTAGGATAATTAAGCTTTAATTTTATAATTTCAGTTTAATTGTTCTAATTGCAAATCAAACCCTGAGGCCTTAAGCTCAATACTTAAGGGTTCAAAACCAACGCCCATAGACACAAACCCAAACCCGGACCAGTCATAAAACATACCGGAGAGTTTTCCAAAGTGGTTGTCCGGGTTTGTAAACCCGGACAGTAACCCGGACCACACCATTTTCATTCCAGAATTTATTTTAATGATAATATAAGATAATTATGACATGATTAATGATGTTTAAAGGTCATTAAGGCTATAAACAAGCTTAGAAAATAATTTTAAGTAAGTAACCTAAGTACATGTATTTGAATAACAAATGATATAGTAAGTACAAACTAGGAAATGTTAGGAAAGTAAATGGTAAGGTTAGATATGGATAATTTACCACCCAATTGTTTGTATGTGATAGGAGTTGAATTGTGAACACCGAAGGAACGTCGGTTACAAGTACCACGGTGAACGGTATGAACTTCTCATGCCCCGTATGCTACCTTGGCTACTCTGATATGTGTGCTTGTGTGCTAATTGATCATCTAACAAGATAAATGCATGAATCGGAACTATTATGCTTACTTGTGAATATTTGATATTGTTCCCTGTTAAATATTGTCTTTAAATC
This sequence comes from Limonium bicolor, assembly GCA_023374045.1. Taxonomy (NCBI): domain Eukaryota; kingdom Viridiplantae; phylum Streptophyta; class Magnoliopsida; order Caryophyllales; family Plumbaginaceae; genus Limonium; species Limonium bicolor. The sequence continues at coordinate 54,321,654 of CM041783.1, read as the reverse complement.
ATAGTTTGAATAATTCATGAAATGTATGGATGATAATGAGTGTGTGTATGTTTGTTGTACATTGTAGTGACCGAATGATATTGTGATGGACTTCTAACTAATTCCTAACAAGCTAACCAATCTAACTTAATAAATTGGTAAATTGGAATGAGTAGAAGTCCGATATAGTTTCGGCCACGCGTGAGGAGGCGGAGTCACAAGAGGTTGGCTCCAATTCCTGGCTCTTATACTTTTCCACGGCTCAAACCCCTTAAATGTGTAGCATCCTGGATTGGTGAGCCGAGTAAAACCCGGTGGTGGGACGGTGTAGTCCTTGCCCAGAGGTCATACCGACTTAACATGAGTAAAAGTAAGTAAGTAAAAATGAGTAAACAAGTATGGAAAAGTAAGTAAGTAAAGTAAGAGTAAGTGTGTGTAAGTAATGTGTAATGAATACAAGAGTAATAAGCTAATCCGATTAACCCGGATGCGTAATTTGGCTAACCCTTGTGAAGGTAAGTATTGTGTATGCTGTTGTGTTGCTGTTTGTATGATGTATGTAAAGCATGTATGTATGATAATAATGAACCGCATGTACAATCGACCTTAAATAGTCGGCGTACCCTAGTTAGCACGCGGTATATGCGAAGTTTATATGCAGCTCTTTGCTGAGCCCCTTGGGGCACTGTTTTTAATATAATGCAGGTCCTCGTGAAGGGTGAAGACTTGTGAGCTCAAGATGTTTTTTATTGTAATTAATGAATTGTGAATGGTGTACCAAGTTGTACAGGGTTGTAAGCCCTTTTTGTTAGCCGGTGTACCATGGGGTACACCCTTTTGGATAATGAAAGGATTATGGATGGGTATAGATGAGTAGTCTATTTAAACTCATTAATTTTGGTAGATGAAAGGGATGTAATTAAATACACTTTGATACTCGGTAATCCCGTAATGTATGTATATGATCTTTTGTATTGGGTATGGAATGTAATAGCTCGGTATTATTTAGACATCAGACTGTAACTGTAAGTAGTGTAAGCCTAGCTAGCCGTATGGGCGGTTAGCGGAGTTGTATCACCCACCGTAGTAGTAGTATTTCCGCTGCGAGGGTAGTAGGTTTATTAGGACGAATAGACGGCAAGTAAAGGATTAGCGGTAGGGGTGTTACAAAAAGTGGTATCATGACCTAGATTACCGAGCATAGGGATTACCGAGTTAGGATTTCAACCGTCTTATGACGGATACTTAGAAACCTAACTAGGAACTACAGTTATTAACAACGCATACCCTTGACGTCCTTGTGGACGATACCCTTGCTTAAATTCAAGACCCATTAGTCACCTGTTCCAGAGCCTAATGTAAATGTTAAATGTTCAGATGTCAGGACGAGGCCGAGGCTGAACTAGAGGAAAGACATCTGATGGACCAGGCGCGCAGACGATAGCAGAGATCGTCGCCGCCACGGTAGCACAGATGCTACCTCAAGTAATTACAGCTATGCAGCAAACCCAACTAAACTAACAAACACAAACGCGACCAATCCCTCCCCCTCCACCCAGAGAAGCAAACTGGGTAAAAGCTGTAGCGGAACTCCGACCTCCATGCTTTAGAGGCGAGAGTGATCCGGCCAAGCTAGAAGCCTACATCTCCGAGATGGTGACGACATTTGAAACCCTCGAAGCTCCTGCTGGAGTTCGAGTTAGAGTAGCGGCTTACTACCTAAAGGATGCAGCCATGGATTGGTGGAAGTTAATCAAGAACGAGCATGCCGATGACGCCACCTTCGGATGGGAATCCTTCACAACCCTCCTCCGATCCAAATACTACCCTGAACACGTCAAAACAAGAAAACGGTTAGTGCTTGACGCTTTGAAAATGATAGAGAAGATGTCTGTCGATGTGTACTACCGCACTTCACCTCCCTTCTATGACTATTTCTCGACCTTGGGTACACCGGCCAGGTGTTGGTCGATCGCTTTTATGGCAATCTAAGCCATCGCCTTCGGCACAACATGGGCTACACCAGATTTACCTCCCTTCAGGTAATTATCGGTTGAACCCTTAGTACCATTGTAAATACTTAACCTTTATCTTCCTAAATAAGAATCCCGGCTAATACCTGAAACTTCAGGAGTGTTATCACGCGGAATCTCGCGTTGAGATCACTTGCCAACTGAGGGATGAAGAAACTGCGCTTAAGCGCAAGGCCAACAACAAAAACACAAGTGTCGAGGAGCAGAACCAGGGAAAGAGCTGAAAAAATAAGAAAGGGAAGTTCTTTCAACAACCCTAAAAGAACTCCCCAAGTGAGAGTAGTGCCCATGAGAAGGGCAAACCAGTTGAGCTTCTTTAGCTTGGTTCTTCTGCGCCGGTGGCTGCGAAGCCGCTGAGATCTTACCCACCAAAGGGTAAACTTCTATTCCAAATTTGCATTTGTACAAGTATCATATCTAGTATATCCACACAAATGTGCTAACACCCTAAACCTTTGGTTCTGGCTCGGGTTTCACCAAGAACTACTCAGACGGCCGCTCCTACGTGTGTAGGAAGTGCAACCAAGACCATCCCGGCATGGATTGCCATGGGAGAGAAATCCGGTGCTACAACTGTTAGAAGCCCGGACACCGAGCCAACAAGTGCCCCAAAAATGCCAAGCCCAAAGGGAACTTCCAAGGCTACAAGCAGAGGGAAGGCAAGGAGGTTGCATCTGACGATGCATCGGCCCAGCAGGCGCCACAGGGACAAGGATCCCGAGGTCCTCAGAAGGGCGCACCCCAGAGGCATCCAGCCTTGCACATCATTGATCGAGATGGGACCGGTTCTAAGTCCGGCGTAGGTAATTGTCTAAACCTTAAATCCTTGAGAAGCATGACTAGTATTGGAGTAACAGTTTGAATGAATGCATGAGTGAATAAATTGAGGTATGTATTGAGCATGAAATGAAGTAGTTGAGACTAGTACTCACCGTAGATGAAATTTACAACCATAGGTAGTTTTAGTATTTGCTATCCAATACCTTCAAAACCAAATCAAAAAGAGACCGACATCACCAAACACTACTACACCAACGAACAGTGTCAGGTCATCCGACCAGGTATGATTTTATTAAAGGAATACCTAACACCCGAAGCACAAATTGCGATTATTCGACGATGCAACGTACTAGGAGCGGGTCCAGGAGGATTTTATACACCCGAATTCCCCGGTGGAGCGAAGATGAAGCTGAAGACGATTCTTGAGAAAGGACTAGAATCCTTATACCAAGACATACCAAGAGACACGAATACAAGACAGAGCGATGCCACCGACAATACCCCAAGAATTTCAAACACTTGTTACACAAGTAGTAGAACTTGCACAACAGTGCGAAGATGATCCGATCCCCGCAATTGAAGAGGACCTTTGTATCCTCAACTTCAATGAGAAAGAAGGACGACTTGGGTTACACCAAGACAAGGACGAGACAGCGGAATCTCTTGAACAAGGAGTGCCCGTAGTGTCTTGGTCCATTAGTGATGACGCCATCTTTTTGTATAGCAAGCAGAAGCGTGTGGACCGCGCAGAGAAATTGGCATTGAGATTGGGAGATGTCCTAATCATGGGTGGAAAATCTAGGATGTTGTCTCACGACATCAACAAGATTAAGTTGAATACGACACCACCGACAATAATCAATGCCACACACATGAAACCAGGACGCATAAACCTTACCTTTAGGAAGTATTAAATTCATAGTATCATGTAATGTATTAGTAATGTGTATTAGAGACACGGTATGTATGATGGTTGGTTTATCAATAAAGAGTAGTGTTGATTTAATTCCACTTGTGTCCCCCACCATTACTTACGAACTTAGGACTTCAATAGGTTGTGGACTCGGTACCGAAGGTAACCTGAGTATCCTCACCGAAGCGCAAGCCAGTAAAAGCGGCACCATCTTAACGGGAACCTTCCCAGTTGTAACACCCCTACCATTAATACAATCATTACCGTCCAATCTCCTCGTGCTTTCCGAGTCACGCAACGGATACATACTTACATACAGTGGGTGATACAACGCCGTTAGTCACCCACGTGACTAACAAGGCTACTACTTCTACATACAGCATCGGTCTGATGGACCGGAATATCCGAGTGCTACACAATTACAATCTTCACTACAATTACCAATTAGGTATTACAACTTCCCATTCAATACAATACTCCACAAGTTCAATACATGCTAATACACCGAGTTCCACTAAGATCCTTATACAATACAACACCTCTTTCAATTGTATAAATACTTATTAAGAGTCTAACTACTACCCATTCCTCACAACTACTTACTTCCTAAGTACAAGGGGTGTGCTAATTAGTACACCTCTACATTCTACTACTACTATCCAAATGTAGTCACCGGTCTCGTGCCTTGACCACATCCTCTTCGGGTACGTGCACACTAAAAACGTTCCCCCGAAGGGGTCAGCTTTCGCTGAGCATGATATCGCATACCCCGCGTACTAGTGAGGGTACGCCGACCACTTGGTCGAATACATGCGATTGATTTCATTCAAACATACATGCATACATGCTCTTATACATAATGTTACAATACATTACACAATGAATACATACATACACTTCAATACATATAAGGTATACTATACAAACCATCCAATACATACTTACCTTCTTCCGAATTACACATACACGTTACATACACAATATACAATACTTGTTAGCTTCGTTGGTCCACCTGGGTTAATCGGGTGGAGGTTACTCTTTTACTCGTTACTCCATACATACGCATACATACTCATACTCATACACATACATACTTGCTTACTTTCTCTTACTCGTGTTAAGTCGTCGGGACCTCCGGCCCGAGGAACTACTCGGTCCCACCACCGGGATTTACTTGGTTCACCAATCCAGGATGCTACCCATTTAAGGATTTGGGCCGTGGACCAGTTTGAGAACCAGGAATCGGATCCAACCTCTTGTGTCTCCTCGTCCTCACGCGTGGCCGAAGCTATATCAGACTTCTACTCATTCCAATTTACTCACTTAAGTTAGGAGTTAGGTAGTTAGGAATTAGCAGTAGTCATTTATACACGCCACATACACAAATACAATGCTCAATACTCATTTATATGAAATACAATACGATACTTAAGTACAATACAAGATTCGAATTCAATTCATCATCATTCATATATTTCATGAATTATACAAACTAGTGTTCAAGACAATAAATATCAAGAACAACATAAGTCAAGCACAGATAAGTGCAATATAGTCCGATTCATGCATTTATCTTATTTAGGTGATCAAATAAGCACACAAATCGGGGTAACAAGATTAGGATACAGGGCATGAAGAAATCATACCGATCATCGTTGTACGTGTTTTCGAACGTCCTCCGGTGTCACAAATCAAATCCTATGTTATACATAGAATCGAATGATTAATCTAACTATCATTAACTTAATTCGATTACTCTTACATTTCCTAAATCATACTTACTGTAACACCCCAACTTAATCCAATTGTGGTCTCGCAACTTAACAGCATATATATATACATGTCACAGCGGAATTCTTTACAATCCAGGACCTTGCCACGGTCTGACTACAGAATATACCGAACATTAGTCTAACAACCTTAACCATTTACATAACCTTCTTACAATCCTCCCACAACCTATACATCTTACTAACTCAATTGCCATACGAGTGTACATGAACAACTCGTAGGTCACACTTAATCCTTAACACTTGTATCCTCTTCTTACTCTTGCGACGGCCGCCTCCTGATGTACCTGTGTAGTAAAAACAGCCCCCAAAGGGGGTCAGCACGAATGCTGGTACGATCCCCTCATGGCCCCCAAGCTAACGTGGCTACGACGACTAATTGTCGATAGCATGGAGGTTGATTAGATGCACAATATAATAGTAAGTGCAGTAAACAACAACTCAGATATGAACAATCAAGTTCACACACAATGAACGACTTAAATGCGTTCCCTTAATTAGAGAGTTAATTATTTAACTCCTTAAGTAATGTTCCCTCTTAATCTTAGTCCAACCTTATCTCACCTCAATCTTAGTCTTATCTTAATCTTAGAAACAACCATCCTTTAATAAGGAGTGGATGTCACTTATCTTAATCTTAATTATACAAACCATCCTTTAAAGAGGAATGGTTGCAACTCATCTTAACCTTAACTTAATCTTAATCTTAATTATACAAACCATCCTTTAAAGAGGAATGGTTGCAACTCATCTTAACCTTAACTTAATCTTAATCTTAACAATACAATCATCCTTTAAAAAGGAATGATTGTAACTTATCTTAATCTTAACTTAATCTTAATCTTAATAATACAAATCATCCTTTAAAAGGAATGATTGTAACTTAACTTAATCTTAACTTATTCTCAGAATACAAACCGTTCCTGGAGGGGAATGGTTGTAGCCTAAGTCCAAACCTGGGATTTAGGTGATCCCACCGCACCATCTTAATGCCACCTACCCTGGACGGGAATCCAGCGTAGCTGAGCCGGCAACCGGCCCTAGGCTACAAGTCCGAAGACAAGTCCTTAAGCGGAGGGCGGATCTGATTCAGATACCGTCCCCCTTTTTCCTTAGCATGCATGACCGGAGATCGGTCCCGGGTTTCCTCACTCAAGTTCCAGTTAGTAATAGTCTCAAGACCATGTTCGTTGGTTAACCTCTTTCGGTTCATATCGTCCCTTATTAGGGGGCGTTCCTTAGTCTCACTCAATTCCTTACTAAACATTGGTTAGTAGGTTCTCACGGTATGTTGTGTTAGTTTTCAAACATCACACAACAATACAAGAAATATAATATATTCCGATTGCATGCTTTATCTTGTTTAGTGATCACACAAAAACAAATAGCACACAACCGAGGGACACCTCGTTAGCAAGCAGGTCACAAGAGAACTGTACCGTTCACCGTTGGTCGTTCAGTTGCTTACTCTCTTCCGGAGTCCAATTCCCAAGTCCTAAAACATTCATTCAGTTTTAGGTTGTTAATCACTTAACTTAATCCAACTTACTTAACTTACTTAACTTACTTAATCCCTTAATGATTCCCACCTAACACCTCTTAAGTCTTACAACTTAATCTTACAACTTAACCTTAAACATTAAAACTTACACTTTGCTTAACTTAGTTCCTTAAGTTCTTAGGGTCCCAATCATTATCACCCTACCAAGGTATACCTTATTACCTAGTACCATTCTTAGAATTTTAAAATTTCTTTTTTTTTAAGGGCCGTCCGACCCACCGTCCGACCCACCCTCTGGGTCGGACCATTCCAGTAACTTTCCGTCTTCCAAAACCTCTCATGTCCGACCCACGTCCGACCCAACCTTCTGGGTCGGACCATTCCAGAAACTTATTTGCCATTTAAAAATCACCCGTCCGACCCATGTCCGACCCAACCTTCTGGGTCGGACCATTCCAGAAACTTTCCCTAGCGTTAAATAGAGGCCGTCCGACCCAAACTTGGGTCGGACGCCACTAAAACATGCCCAAACTTTGCCAAATCTTCACTAAACCTTTACTCAGCCTCCCCATGTGTTCTAACCTCATTTAGGCACTTAAACTCACCTTTAAACATCCACTAAAAACTCCTTAGCTACTTTCTCAATTCTTACTAGGAATTCATAACACTCGTTTACACCACTTAAGGCCTTTACATGTCACCAAACAAGGCCTAAACATCATCTACTACCATTACCATTCAATCCCCATCATTAGAAGCCAAAGACAAAAATTTTTCTTTTTCTCTGCACTGGACCGCCCCTCTGGGGCGGTCCCCAGGGGCGGTCCCAACCAGAAGCTAATTTCCTGCACGATTTGCTTGGACCTCCCCACAGGGGCGGTCCCTAGGGGCGGTCCACAGCAGAACCTATTTTCCAAATGCTTTTCTCCTCATTTTGAACTCCAAATTCACCCCAATCTTTTCCCACTCATTCCACAATCTTTCCACATGTTTCTTACATGCTTAAACACCTTAAAACATGTACTAAACCTTCCTCAAAAATCACCAAACTTGACACTCAATTTCTCACAAAACTCTTAACACTTAATACTTAATTTCTTACACTTCCAACATACAAATTTTGCCTAAAACTTCAACTATTCATTATGTTTCTTTACCACCATCTTAACTACTCCTCAAGCATCATTTTGCACACCCATTTGCCTTACTCAACTTCTCAAAGTCATATATAACCTAGCACATGCTTACATCCTTATAAGTCATTATACCTTATTTTTCCTTCAAACTTTGTACAAGTTTCCTAGCTTCCTTAACCATGGTTTTGGTGCATAAAACTCACCATTATAACCCCTAGTCCCTCTTATACATTCCTAGGTCTTCCTAGTACTCAAGAACTCCATGGTTTATCCATTTTCATCAAATCAACCCTTAGTGATCACTAGAACATCCTTAGTCATAAAATCTCCTTAGAATAGCTTAAACGCTTAGTTTCCTACTCAAATTTCGCCATAGTTTCTCTAGTATATTATCATGCCCATATGCATTGTTTTCCTCATTCAACCATCTCACATACATCAAGTCTTTTCTCATCATAGTTTCTCATCCAAATCAACTCCTTCATAATAACTCAATATAGTGCAATAATCTTAAATTGCATAGCACTAAGGCTCTTAAATGACATGGCTCTTAGGCCCTTAAATGACATGGCTCTTAGGCCCTTAAATGACATGAATTAAAACACTGAATTTCCCACAATAAAAGCTTTCCACCTGCAAATACACCCATCAATCTCATAGTAATTATAATGCTCTTAAAACTCATCTTAAACTTATATCACTAACTCATTTCCTTTGGCTCCTTAGTCACAAGTTCTCAAGCTTATTTAAGTTCTTTTTCTTAGGTTACATAACCCATTACCTAATGTAAGCCCTAGGCTACATTGGTACCCATCTAAAACTCATTCCTTAAACTTAAACCACCATTAGGTAAGCATTTTACCTTGTTTTCTCAATCTTATCTTAATCTCCTCCTTGGACCTTCTTCTTGCATAGATCTCGGCCACAACTTAAATTCCCCTTGCCAATGTTCTAATCAATATTCAATGACTCATATGAGTACTAAGCAATATACTAACCTCAAGGAATAAAAACCTAGGTTAGAAATGTGTTTAAGGCATAAAAGTGGATGATTACCTTTGAAGTCTCAAGGTAGACTTTGGCATTGAATGGAATAGGACCTCCACTAGTCCTTGGTGAAAAATCAAGCTAGAACAAGGCATAACAACATAGCCCCATGAGAAGGAATTTTCGGCCATGTACAAGAAATGATGGAAACTTGGTTTTTCTTACATTTTCTTTACCTTAAGAGAATGGAGAAGCTAATGAGCTCTTCAAACTTGGTTTTCCTCCATCAATGAAGCTTTCTCATGGCACCAAAATGGAGCTTTGAAAGATTTGAAAAGATAGAAAGATAGGTCTTGACCTAACTAAGAATAATATGTGCTTAGTTTTTGATTTGGAGCTAAAATGAGTAAGTTGTTGCCAAAGCAAGGTGAAGCAACAATGGAGGCTGCTTGGGACGGTTTGGAACAGAGGAAAAGAAGAAGAAACCATGGGTGAAGGAGAGAAATGGAGAATAGAGGAGAGAAGGTAGCTTATAAGGATATTTTGCTTTATAAAAGCAAATAGTAACTTTTCTCACTTTACTCTTCTTTTTCCTTTCTCATTTGATGACTCATGTGGTGACTCCCCACATCAAAACCGGCCCCCTCTAATAAATGGAGATATTTATGGTCTTGGTTGACCATCTTATTGACTTATGTTGACTTATGTCTTAACTAGCACTAAATAGTTACTATTCACTAAACAAGGCACATAATCGGGAAATTTTTGATTTCCCATTGATTTAGACCTCCTAATGTGATACTAATTAGTACACATGTTGATTAAAGAGTAATGATGGACATTTAGCCACTCAAAACTCAATTCTAAGACAATTTCTCAAAAATGTGCTTTAAGACTTCTTAAAGCACATTTTGTGTTTTAACTTGTTTTCAAGCTTGGTTTTCTTTGATAATTGATTTAAAATGACCATTAGAATATTACTAAGGTCTTATCATGATATTTGGGTACTCACCCAAGTCTGTCCAAGCTTAGAGCACATTTTTGCCCTAATTGCCCTTAAGGCACTTTCTTGTGTTTTCCTTGGTTTAAATTGTCTACCAATCTTTCTAAGGCATATTTTAGCCTTACTACATCATGATTTGATGTTTACTTAGCATACTTAGGTTTGGGGTATTTCAATCTACCCCCCTTAAAAGAACTTTGTCCTCAAAGTTCCCATGCATCTTATCTTATTAGAATACATGTCTTACCTCATTCCTTAGATCATATAGATCATACTTATGTATACTTAAACTCATTGGATCATTAGATCCGCCACATTCTTATACTTAAATATCACACAACATGCTTAAGCATGTATAGCACTCAAAATTCTCCTTGTTTCTTTTGATGATTAAAACATTCACATAATTTTCTTTCCAACGCATTCTCCCATGTCACCGGTCCGTAGACAATGGCTCATTCGTCCTCGTCACCATGGGCCAGAATACAAAACACGCTGCTCCCCATGTCACCGGTCCGAAGACAAAGGCTCGTGCGTCCTCGACTTCATGGGCGAGACTCAGTAAAAAGGTAATCCTTTTTACGAGGTCATGTGAGGAATAATTCCTCTAATTAAAAATACAATCAACTCCAATTTCATTTTATCCTAAAGCCTCTATCCTTATTGTGATTTAATTGTGACCACTGGTAGGGAGTTTCAGGAATCATCCAACCTTGATGTGATCAGCACCAGTGTAGAACTATCCTTCCACCCCAATTTGTGTTCGGTTTCCCTTGATCCCTAGAAAATCAAGTTCCACCTCCCACGTCATTTTCAAACATCCAAATAATTCACTCATGTCCAATTTTCTATCTTTTTAGTTCTTCCTAATTATAATCAATACATCTCCCAAGTGTGGACTCAGTCCATCAAACATTCCCGATTCATCTCTTAGTAATTACCTCAAGACTTAAATTCCTACTAAGTTCTATAACTGTCCCATACCAATTCTCACCATCTTATATCTCATAGCATTACTATTTCCTAACCCATAATCATATCAAATTGTATCCCATAATGTTATCTTATTCTTATCTCCCACATAGTCTCATATTGACTCATACCTCATATATTCCTTATTCCTTAAGTCTCCTTAAACCTCTTCCTTAATTCTTTTAACTTGTACTCACACCGGAGTTAACAAGATAGGTACTTAATATGTATGGTATTCACATCTTCTGTGTGCAATAACCATGATTTATCTTAAAATGTTTATGTAAAACATATTCTCAAATTATTTTGTGCTATTCACACCGTAGTTTATGTACTCAGTACATAAACATACGCTAAGCGGTTTTCGCTCTACCCCCCTTAAAATGGATTACGCCCACGTAATCGGCGTCACATCATCTTTGAACATAAGTTCAAGATATCTAATTCTTACCAAGCATTCTAGCTTCCACGTTATCTATCTTACTTATAATTCGATCAGAAATGACTTAGTCTCTGTATCGAGGATTCTTAACGGTACTTATACCGTATTCTTAACTTAGTTTGGTCTAATCTCAAAGGTAGTGATATGCTAGCTTCCGCTGCACCACTCTGATGTTCTTAGGATTAACTGCCCCACTTATCCTTTTACAGTATTGTGTATCTTTCTGCCTCTTTACAGTTTAGGAATATTAGTCTCTCAGTGGACGCGTGTTATCTTTATATACACGGCCTTAATGAGTTGTAACTCGTCTATCCATTCTCTTTGAAGATCTTATGCTCATACTCTTAGTATTTTCTCGAATGTCTAAATTGTTCTCCCCAACTGACCTTTGGTCTGAGGATGATTCTTAGTCTGAAACTACTGTTTAGTGCATAATGCGCTTTACAGTCTTAATCTCTTACGTCTTAAGGCATGTTCAATGTCTGTACTTAACAATCCGTGCTCTTCGCACTTCATAGTCCTTAATTATTTGTTCTCTGGTTCCTCTGTGTTGCTGGCTCGACTGAATTCTTCTTTTCGACTGTTTGTGGTAGTAGCTGCTCTTGTCTGATCTTGCGTCGTTGTCGGTGGTACGGAGTCGACTACTTCCCGTGTTCCTTACACCACTCGTTCACATGCATGGGGTACCTTACTGGTACATTACTACTTACCCAACTAACTCATAAATGAGTGTGTCAGGCCTGCAAGCCCCTGTGGGGTGCAGTCGTCCCACGTCTCGTTTTAGTAAACTCATAGTGTCCGTCACACGCTTAGCTATTGCTAATTATGAAGTATTCTGTTGTCGATCTCCTCTTTCATCGTTCCATAATAACATTTATTGTTCTTCTTGAAGTTAATCAAGGGAAGTCCATTTACTATGTTCTTGGGTATTGTATGCTCTAGCTCTTTCTGTATCCCGTACTGATTCGGTCTCTTAATAATTGAGGTCTCTTTCCGTAGAGCCTCTTATCTTGTTTCTCATATTTATGCTACTAGGAATGCACTTCCAGTTCCTTAAGGAATGGGTAGTGTGCTTCCTACGAAATCTTACCTAACCAGGTCCAGACTACTGGCACCAATGCTCAGTTTGTCTACCATCTTATTTTCTTACTTATACTGGTCTTAACTCATAAATCTAATTGCCTCAGTGTCAATACTTGACGGCTCATTCATAATGGTCGCCTTACCGCGCACCATGACTTAATCCACCTTTCTAACTATTGTACTCACGACCACTACTACCGTGGTAGTTGGCCCTTACCATGTTGCCCATTGATGGTGCAACCTCTTATTCACTTATTCTAATGTCTTACCTTATACTCAATCCCTTCTTGGTGTAAACACACCGGGAGTTCTTTCATTCCGGTATAGGCGGTTGTCGTACCGTGTTGTAAAATAGTTGGCTCTTGATATGAAGATGTTCTGTTCCAATCTCAGATTCGTAAGTAGGCTAACTTCTTTCGCTTTCTTTCATCCTTAGTGATGTTATCTACCATGTAGTTTAACTGGTTACTGAAGAAGTCATCCACTGAATTACAAGCTCTCCTGAGCATTGATTAATTGACGTGCCATAATGTGCAGTCACGGTGTTTATCTCTGACGATCACTAATTCTTACATCCTGGTGTCGGATATGGGGTCTATCTCTGCAATCTACCTTATTACTCAAGTGTAACTGGTATATTCTAAGGTAATCTCAAGGTTCATGGTTCCCATTTTCTAAATAAAATGTATTTCATCTCTAATAAGTGAAAGCCCTTTTGAGGGGTTCATTCCCACTCATGGCCTCACAACAAGGAGAGGTATCCCCACCCTAAAAGGCATGGTTCGTTCTCCGCTCCTGTCCTTAGCATTATCTCAATATTCTCATTGGTACCCTTTCTTGGTAATATCTTCCCAATCTAAGTTATAGGTTTGGTAACCGTTCATATCTACAAATTGTAGTCCCTTCGTGGCTTAAACAAGCTCTCTTATAACTTACTGCGCCTCGGGCTCTGATGTGGTTAACATCCCTGGCTCGTAGGCTCTTAATGCTTAATTTCTCAGTTCATTATTTGTACTCTTACTCATCTGCAGGTCATCCCTATACGATTCTGGTTCTTTGAGCACTATCCACCGTTAGGTTTCATACTAAATGTAGTATTGGGTTTCATGATAAGTTGCTGCATCTTGCTTCCTGCTAGGGAAGTTGTTCAGGTGACCTGAGGTTACTTAATGTCTTGACAATACTGTCATTTTACTAGACTTATGTCTCTTAGCAATCAAGGTTAGGTTCGTATTAGGCGTTTGCCTTACGGTGTCCAAGTTGGATATCATCCTGTCATCTTATACTTCCATCTCGACGCTTCGTTCAACTTCCGTTGACTATGCCACCCGTTGATGGTCAATCATACTTGGGTGTTAATGAGTTAAACAAACAGTGTTAACTGTCATTCCTCAGCTGTTCGGCTCGACTATGCCCGCTCCTTTTTAGAAAACGTTATGTCAACGGTCTCAATGGTGTCTTATTTTACATTCCTAGTATGTTATTGCTTACATATTGTTTTGCTCGGATCACCGAGCGGTCTCTTAGGTTTTCCTTGTAGAGTTTGAGGTTGGTGTTCTTACCGTACTGTCGGTTGTTGTTGTAGTGGGTTGTACCGTTGCTAATATTTATATGGTTTAGTATTATGTCCAAGTTCCACTCCTGGCTGACTGGCGTGTCACCTTATCTCATTTTGGTCAGGCCGTCGGGCCTTCCAAGATCTTATTTTCCTGTTCTTATGGTTTTACAATCCGGAGCTATTATGTGTTACAACTGTAGCGTTCTCCTATCTTGCCGTGATGGCTTTCCGTGTAGTTAACCGTGGTAGCACTTGCTATGGCAAGTGCGCCATGCAGGATGGGCTATTGGTACAAGGTACGTTGGTAGCGATACTTCTTCCTAATTTCCATGTAATTGGTAGTCCTTGGGTCTCCTTCGATAATCTCTTATCTTGGATAACCGTCCATCCGGCAGTTTCCTTGTTGTTTGACAGTACTGTCATTTATCAGGGCGTTCCTCTTTCTGAGGGGACCCCTTAATATTTCCCTATGTCTTAATCCTTGCACTAGTCTCCACACATCTTGTTGTGGTTACTAAGTAATGATTCTTCTTTAGGCACTACATCGTAGTCCTATTTCGGTACACAATTTATATAAGTTCCTATCGTCGTCCGCATTATGTTGGCCAGGTTTGTAACCTTTTTCATTGTATGGGGTTTGGAGTTCCCGTTTCTAACCGGACTTTCCGGTAGTCTCAATCCTCATGCTTTGTATTATCCTACTGTTATGCTCACTCGGACCCCTTTCCGGTACTCATGTCTCTTATCATTTCCTTATCCATTGCACGCGTAGTGCTTTCCTTACCATTGGTATCGCGGGTTATTTCGACTGCGTAGCATGTCGACCCATGTTGCCGGTAATTTCCGCTCCTTTATTGATAGAATTCCATAGGTAGCGCCTGTTTTTCTGTTGCGCTCCGTTAAAACCTCCAAGTTCTCCGTAACTGTTGTACAACAAGTTATTTCTTGTATTGCTTACTGTTAACTCACTGCCAGATCGGGTTTCCCCGAGTAAGAGAAGGCTTTCTTCTCTCTGGCGTTTGTTCCACATATTCAGGGTTAGGGATGTGGAGGGCGGGCCTAGGTAGTATGGATATCCGGTAAACACCGGGAAGTCCTGACTAACGCACCTCTCACTCTATCCCTCAACCCTTAACCCATAACTCAATCTCAACCTCATCATTCTCCTAAGTTCGGTATTTCTTGTCTTCAGAGCGTAACTACGCTCTGATACCACTTTTTGTAACACCCCAACTTAATCCAATTGTGGTCTCGCAACTTAACAGCATATATATATACATGTCACAGCGGAATTCTTTACAATCCAGGACCTTGCCACGGTCTGACTACAGAATATACCGAACATTAGTCTAACCCTTAACCATTTACATAACCTTCTTACAATCCTCCCACAACCTATACATCTTACTAACTCAATTGCCATACGAGTGTACATGCACAACTCGTAGGTCACACTTAATCCTTAACACTTGTATCCTCTTCTTACTCTTGCGACGGCCGCCTCCTGATGTACCTGTGTAGTAAAAACAGCCCCCAAAGGGGGTCAGCACGAATGCTGGTACGATCCCCTCATGGCCCCCAAGCTAACGTGGCTACGACGACTAATTGTCGATAGCATGGAGGTTGATTAGATGCACAATATAATAGTAAGTGCAGTAAACAACAACTCAGATATGAACAATCAAGTTCACACACAATGAACGACTTAAATGCGTTCCCTTAATTAGAGAGTTAATTATTTAACTCCTTAAGTAATGTTCCCTCTTAATCTTAGTCCAACCTTATCTCACCTCAATCTTAGTCTTATCTTAATCTTAGAAACAACCATCCTTTAATAAGGAGTGGATGTCACTTATCTTAATCTTAATTATACAAACCATCCTTTAAAGAGGAATGGTTGCAACTCATCTTAACCTTAACTTAATCTTAATCTTAATTATACAAACCATCCTTTAAAGAGGAATGGTTGCAACTCATCTTAACCTTAACTTAATCTTAATCTTAACAATACAAATCATCCTTTAAAAAGGAATGATTGTAACTTATCTTAATCTTAACTTAATCTTAATCTTAATAATACAAATCATCCTTTAAAAGGAATGATTGTAACTTAACTTAATCTTAACTTATTCTCAGAATACAAACCGTTCCTGGAGGGGAATGGTTGTAGCCTAAGTCCAAACCTGGGATTTAGGTGATCCCACCGCACCATCTTAATGCCACCTACCTTGGACGGGAATCCAGCGTAGCTGAGCCGGCAACCGGCCCTAGGCTACAAGTCCGAAGACAAGTCCTTAAGCGGAGGGCGGATCTGATTCAGATACCGTCCCCCTTTTTCCTTAGCATGCATGACCGGAGATCGGTCCCGGGTTTCCTCACTCAAGTTCCAGTTAGTAATAGTCTCAAGACCATGTTCGTTGGTTAACCTCTTTCGGTTCATATCGTCCCTTATTAGGGGGCGTTCCTTAGTCTCACTCAATTCCTTACTAAACATTGGTTAGTAGGTTCTCACGGTATGTTGTGTTAATTTTCAAACATCACACAACAATACAAGAAATATAATATATTCCGATTGCATGCTTTATCTTGTTTAGTGATCACACAAAAACAAATAGCACACAAGCCGAGGGACACCTCGTTAGCAAGCAGGTCACAAGAGAACTGTACCGTTCACCGTTGGTCGTTCAGTTGCTTACTCTCTTCCGGAGTCCAATTCCCAAGTCCTAAAACATTCATTCAGTTTTAGGTTGTTAATCACTTAACTTAATCCAACTTACTTAACTTACTTAACTTACTTAACTTTCTTAATCCCTTAATGATTCCCACCTAACACCTCTTAAGTCTTACAACTTAATCTTACAACTTAACCTTAAACATTAAAACTTACACTTTGCTTAACTTAGTTCCTTAAGTTCTTAGGGTCCCAATCATTATCACCCTACCAAGGTATACCTTATTACCTAGTACCATTCTTAGAATTTTAAAATTTCTTTTTTTTTAAGGGCCGTCCGACCCACCGTCCGACCCACCCTCTGGGTCGGACCATTCCAGTAACTTTCCGTCTTCCAAAACCTCTCATGTCCGACCCACGTCCGACCCAACCTTCTGGGTCGGACCATTCCAGAAACTTATTTGCCATTTAAAAATCACCCGTCCGACCCATGTCCGACCCAACCTTCTGGGTCGGACCATTCCAGAAACTTTCCCTAGCGTTAAATAGAGGCCGTCCGACCCAAACTTGGGTCGGACCCCTGGGTCGGACGCCACTAAAACATGCCCAAACTTTGCCAAATCTTCACTAAACCTTTACTCAAGCCTCCCCATGTGTTCTAACCTCATTTAGGCACTTAAACTCACCTTTAAACATCCACTAAAAACTCCTTAGCTACTTTCTCAATTCTTACTAGGAATTCATAACACTCGTTTACACCACTTAAGGCCTTTACATGTCACCAAACAAGGCCTAAACATCATCTACTACCATTACCATTCAATCCCCCATCATTAGAAGCCAAAGACAAAAATTTTTCTTTTTCTCTGCACTGGACCGCCCCTCTGGGGCGGTCCCCAGGGGCGGTCCCAACCAGAAGCTAATTTCCTGCACGATTTGCTTGGACCTCCCCACAGGGGCGGTCCCTAGGGGCGGTCCACAGCAGAACCTATTTTCCAAAGTGCTTTTCTCCTCATTTTGAACTCCAAATTCACCCCAATCTTTTCCCACTCATTCCACAATCTTTCCACATGTTTCTTACATGCTTAAACACCTTAAAACATGTACTAAACCTTCCTCAAAAATCACCAAACTTGACACTCAATTTCTCACAAAACTCTTAACACTTAATACTTAATTTCTTACACTTCCAACATACAAATTTTGCCTAAAACTTCAACTATTCATTATGTTTCTTTACCACCATCTTAACTACTCCTCAAGCATCATTTTGCACACCCATTTGCCTTACTCAACTTCTCAAAGTCATATATAACCTAGCACATGCTTACATCCTTATAAGTCATTATACCTTATTTTTCCTTCAAACTTTGTACAAGTTTCCTAGCTTCCTTAACCATGGTTTTGGTGCATAAAACTCACCATTATAACCCCTAGTCCCTCTTATACATTCCTAGGTCTTCCTAGTACTCAAGAACTCCATGGTTTATCCATTTTCATCAAATCAACCCTTAGTGATCACTAGAACATCCTTAGTCATAAAATCTCCTTAGAATAGCTTAAACGCTTAGTTTCCTACTCAAATTTCGCCATAGTTTCTCTAGTATATTATCATGCCCATATGCATTGTTTTCCTCATTCAACCATCTCACATACATCAAGTCTTTTCTCATCATAGTTTCTCATCCAAATCAACTCCTTCATAATAACTCAATATAGTGCAATAATCTTAAATTGCATAGCACTAAGGCTCTTAAATGACATGGCTCTTAGGCCCTTAAATGACATGGCTCTTAGGCCCTTAAATGACATGAATTAAAACACTGAATTTCTCACAATAAAAGCTTACCACCTGCAAATACACCCATCAATCTCATAGTAATTATAATGCTCTTAAAACTCATCTTAAACTTATATCACTAACTCATTTCCTTTGGCTCCTTACTCACAAGTTCTCAAGCTTATTTAAGTTCTTTTTCTTAGGTTACATAACCCATTACCTAATGTAAGCCCTAGGCTACATTGGTACCCATCTAAAACTCATTCCTTAAACTTAAACCACCATTAGGTAAGCATTTTACCTTGTTTTCTCAAGCTTATCTTAATCTCCTCCTTGGACCTTCTTCTTGCATAGATCTCGGCCACAACTTAAATTCCCCTTGCCAATGTTCTAATCAATATTCAATGACTCATATGAGTAGTAAGCAATATACTAACCTCAAGGAATAAAAACCTAGGTTAGAAATGTGTTCTAAGGCATAAAAGTGGATGATTACCTTTGAAGTCTCAAGGTAGACTTTGGCATTGAATGGAATAGGACCTCCACTAGTCCTTGGTGAATAAATCAAGCTAGAACAAGGCATAACAACATAGCCCCATGAGAAGGAATTTTCGGCCATGTACAAGAAATGATGGAAACTTGGTTTTTCTTACATTTTCTTTACCTTAAGAGAATGGAGAAGCTAATGAGCTCTTCAAACTTGGTTTTCCTCCATCAATGAAGCTTTCTCATGGCACCAAAATGGAGCTTTGAAAGATTTGAAAAGATAGAAAGATAGGTCTTGACCTAACTAAGAATAATATGTGCTTAGTTTTTGATTTGGAGCTAAAATGAGTAAGTTGTTGCCAAAGCAAGGTGAAGCAACAATGTAGGCTGCTTGGGACGGTTTGGAACAGAGGAAAAGAAGAAGAAACCGTGGGTGAAGGAGAGAAATGGAGAATAGAGGAGAGAAGGTAGCTTATAAGGATATTTTGCTTTATAAAAGCAAATAGTAACTTTTCTCACTTTACTCTTCTTTTCCTTTCTCATTTGATGACTCATGTGGTGACTCCCCACATCAAAACCGGCCCCCTCTAATAAATGGAGATATTTATGGTCTTGGTTGACCATCTTATTGACTTATGTTGACTTATGTCTTAACTAGCACTAAATAGTTACTATTCACTAAACAAGGCACATAATCGGGAAATTTTTGATTTCCCATTGATTTAGACCTCCTAATGTGATACTAATTAGTACACATGTTGATTAAAGAGTAATGATGGACATTTAGCCACTCAAAACTCAATTCTAAGACAATTTCTCAAAAATGTGCTTTAAGACTTCTTAAAGCACATTTTGTGTTTTAACTTGTTTTCAAGCTTGGTTTTCTTTGCTAATTGATTTAAAATGACCATTAGAATATTACTAAGGTCTTATCATGATATTTGGGTACTCACCCAAGTCTCTCCAAGCTTAGAGCACATTTTTGCCCTAATTGCCCTTAAGGCACTTTCTTGTGTTTTCCTTGGTTTAAATTGTCTACCAATCTTTCTAAGGCATATTTTAGCCTTACTACATCATGATTAGATGTTTACTTAGCATACTTAGGTTTGGGGTATTTCACTTACTAAGTCTTTACATTCCTATACTTACATTTTACTTACTTACTTTTAATTACTTACTTTTAATTACTTAACAATGGTTCACTTACATATATATGTACATATGTATAGGTGGGTATACATATATATATATGTATATATACTAGTTATAGGCTTATAGTTTTTTTTTTTAAGTTATGGGTCATCCGACCCAGCATCCGACCCAAGCCCTGGGTCGGACCATTCCAGTAGATTACCGTTCTCTGAAATTCTCCCCGTCCGACCCATACCCTCTGGGTCGGACCGTTCCAGAAGGATCTGGTCCCGTGTCCAAGCTCCGTCCGACCCACTGTCCGACCCAGACTCTGGGTCGGACGAAGTCAGAAACTTTGACCACTATTTTTTTTTTGCCTGTCCGACCCATGTCCGACTCACGGCCCTGGGTCGGACCGTTCCAGAAAGGTTTATTGCCGTTGCCTAAGCCCCGTCCGACCCACTGTCCGATCTAGGCTCTGGGTCGGACGGTAGCAAATTGTGCTACAGCCTTATTTTTCCTTCCCAATTTCACCCATTGCTTCCCCAATCTTCCTACATACATCCTAACATGTTTTAGTACTATTTAAGCCCTCTAAATCACCCTAATTCATCCACCAAATCCATTACTAAATCCATCAAACAACTTACACAATTCCTTCATTTCTTTTCCAACACATGTAACAGTTTTTGCTACACTTATGCCACAGATTTTAAAACTCAATTCTCCCATCCAATACTTCTACTACCAATACCATTACTAGCATCCCAAATACATTTCCAAGCAATTACAACATCTATACCCAAGTCCAACATTCATTTTACTATGTCTTGTACTCTCATTCTTCCTAATTCCTCCAATGAAATCCAATACCTCTTGCTACAGATTTTCACCTTAATTTCTATCCTCCAACATTCCTTCAACTAATGCTACTCCTAGCATTCAAAATGCATTACTTTACATCCTAGTTCTTCTCCTCACTTAACTCCTTTTCAAATCTGTTACAAAGTGGTTAACTACACACTTTAAGCTCTCCAAGCACACCTTGTTACTACCTAGGTTGTTTCCTCTTCTTACACAACTAAGTCCCTAGATTCCTAGACCAATTTTGACATGGTCTCCCCTATATTTTTGACATTGCCCACTCACTATTTCAGCTCACAATTCCTATATCAATTCACACGCATTCATACACCCTACAACACAATGTTTTTCCTGCACATACGTATACATTACCCATGGCTTTTCCCAAGCTTTTAAACAACATTTACAAGCTTCAAAACAGCTACATTACCTTACTCATCATACTTAAGCATACCTAATACTCATAACCTCATTCATTACTCATTTCAAGTACTTAAAATCTGTTACAATACTGTACACCAAAACTAGCTCAAGGTAAGGGCATTTACCTTGTTCTTTCTAGCTTCTCTTTCTTTCTCCTTTCTTCTTTCTTCTTTCTTTCCTTCCTCTTCCCACCGGTTTTGCAAATTTCAATTCTCTAACACTACAACCCATTCACATATACACCATTCAACACAAATTAACCCTAACCATTATTTAAGTTCTAATGCAAGTTTTAGGGTTTAGAAATTTCATTACCTTGCAAGGGTATAAGTAATGCTTGGAATAGCTCAAGAACAATATTCCTCACCCTCCAAGAGTGCCAAAATCGGCTAGAGTACAAAGGAGCAAGCAAAAGTTTAGCTCCAAATTTCGTTTTGCCCATAAGGCTAGAAAAACAATGAGGTTTCAAGAAGATTTTTACCTCAAAATGACAAGGAGAAGAAGGTGGTTCTAGTGGTAGCCTTGAAGCTCCAAATGCTCCATGCACATGGAGATGAAAGTTCTCCTTTTCGGATTTTGAAAAGATAGAAACGTTGCTCTTGATGAGAGGAACAACGGTGGTATTTTTATCATTTTTGGAGAATGTTTGATGGAGTAACAAGAGGAGAGAAGTGAGGTTTTTAGTGGGGTTCTTCAATTCTCCATTGCCATCACTGGGAAGAAGGAGAAGAAGGAAATAGAGAGGAGAAGGGGTGTGTGTACGTGAGAGAAGAGAATAGGGAGTAGGAGAGAGAGTGTGTGAGTGAGTAAGGTAATAAAGTAGGTTAGTTTACTTTATTAGTTTTGTTGTTTTGTAAATAAGAGAGTGAGTGTGTGAGAGAGTGTGAGAGGGGGAGTCCCCATCGGACACACACAGCACACACATACCACTTTTACTTTTTTATTTTCAAAGTGGACACATAAGTTTTGGTTATTTATGTTTCTACCCCACAACTTCTCGTTTTTGACAGTTTTTACTAATTCCTTGTTTTCTTGATTTTATTGGTTCTAAAGCTCCACTAATATTTATTACTGATTATTTAGTTGACCAAAATTGTTATGAGTCTATTTGACCCGCTTAAAGACACGTTTTCCCAGTTACCTTGAAAAACGTGCTTTAAGGTTCGGTAATGTTTTTAAACCGTTTTAAGGATCCGTTTCTTCGGGATTTGTTCCCTTATAATATTTAGGCCTTGTTAGGCCTTTAGAATCCATATATTATGCTACCCGAGGTCTCATACCTCCTATGGTTATTTAACGCTTATTTAGTGTTTTCCGTTTTTAAGCGTTTCTTTATTTCCTTAGGATTTATTTTTTTCCTCCCCAATATTACTTAAGCGTTATTAGGCTCTTAAATACGGATTAGGATCATTTTAATCACCATATTTAAGGTCGGGTATTTCAATCTACCCCCTTAAGAACTTTGTCCTCAAAGTTGTTCGAGGTTATAGGTTTACAATGCTTACTCATTCTTATATGTCTAATACCAAGGCCATACCTTCTTTCTCCTTACAATTCCCAAATTTGTTACTCAAGGTTTCTCCTTTCAATCTCATACCAATGCACCATAATTACTCCAATCCATATTACTATCAACTATCCGGTTCCTCATTACAAAATTTATACATACATACAATGCAAAGCTATCCCCAAAGCAATGCAATACACATACAATCCACAGGAGCTCAGGTCATCTAGACACAGGACTCCTTTATGTCCTGCTGCCCTTGGAATACTACAACATGCTACACTACTATCTTTTCCGGTACAAGCTTCTCACAAATTCTTAACCTTCAGTCTAAGAGAAATACTTCACAACAGCTAATAGAAAAAAAACTTTCTAAAGCATACAACTCCAATTCCAGTTTATATTCATTACTTCTATCCTATGTGTGATTCTTGTGACCACTTGAGGGGAGCTTCAAGAATCGTTCGACCCTGATGTGATCAGCACCAGTGTTGAACTATCTTTCCACTCCAATTTGTGTTCGGTTTCCCTTGATCTGATCAGGATCATGTTCACTTCCCACATCAGATTCAACCAAAAAAATAATTTAATTGTTTTCATTTTCTATCTTCTTACTCTTTCTAGTCGTAATTACGAATTCATACATCTCCAAAGGATGGAATCAGTCCATCAATCATCCTCACTCTACTTCCCAAATGCTTTACTCCATGGTTCATTACCTAAGTGCTCATTTCATTGACTATCATTACTTCCATTCACTACTCTTCTTCATCTCAAATATTCTAACTAAGGAGTACTATACCTATGAGATTTAGTTGTCTTCAATTTGATTCAAATGATTTACCTACAATTCCACTACTCATAACTTCATTCATCTACTACTCTCATTCATTTCGTACTACTTCTTCAAAGGCTACAGTACTTGTGGAGCTCCGTCCACCACTCATTACTCTTCTTTACCATTACTCTTACACTGGTGTTACAAGATGGGTATATTCATCCTATGGTATTTGCATATCTAATGCCTAGTTACCATAATTACAATATGAATGGATACTCATGTTTATTTAACATAGTATCAATCATCAATTTGGTTCTCATTTGTGCTATGCACATTACGGTTTATGTGTTTTATTCACAAAACTTACATTAAGCGGTTTTCGCTCTACCCCCCTTAAAAGGGATTACGCCCACGTAATCTACCATATGTTATTATTATTAAACATTGGTTTAATCGGTATAGGCAAACTGAAGCGTTTAGCTTCACTACGGTATATTATACAATATGCTCTAGTCAAAGAGGTCTTAACCATACCAATGGTTTAGTCTTTGCACCAAGGATTTCTATATGAGTTTATTTAAGTCATCATTAATTCGGTTCTAGCCTATTAGGCTTCAAGGCATTAATAGCCATTTTGCTATATTTACTAGGTATATTATCTCGTAGCTAGGGCCCACTAGCTTCTGCTGCGTGACCCTGATACTCGGGTTATTCACCCTTCTTGTTATCCTTAATGTGCTATACATCACCTTCTTATCCGTCTATTATGGGAATAAGGTTTACTAGACAAATGCGGTATTCTTTTACCGTGTTTGAACTTAATGAGTTTAAGATTTATAACCAGCTCTCTGGTAATCTACTGCACATGCTATTCGTGCTTCTACGATTATTCGTTAAGTTTCTCCGACTTATTGTCGGGCGAGGTTAAGTCACTACTTAGTTGTAGTGCTTCCTCTGTTGTCGATAGCTTCTGAATTATACCAGTTCTTCTGGTTCAGTACAAGTGTCCTTTACTTGTATAACCTTGCATTTTCTATGCGTCGGTCCTTGTGACTTTCTTAAGTCCCTTTTCACTCTTTTATTCCACTGGAATTCACAACTGTGATTGTTAGTGTGTTTCACACTCTTCGTGCTCCTTTGGCCTTAGGCCGCACGGTCTGTTGCTAAGAATGCTTGACTGGCTCATGCCATATTTGTGGTGAAAAGAAGGATTTACTACGGTTAACATTCTCCATATCCCTAGCCATCCCCATTAGGTCATCAGCTGCACAAGTGCAATGCCAAAACACTCAGTCATACAGAGTGCAGAGGCGTAAACGCTTGACAGTAAGTCACTTATGTGATAGGATAGAATATTTCTGACTGTCTTCCATACTTATTCTTCATGTCATTCTCTACTACTTCCTCATAGCGGTCGCTTGTTGCGCACTGTATTCTTACTCATTGTACCATTTCCTTATGGTGTAAATACACTAGGAGGTTCCTAGTTCATATGTATGACGGTTGTCGTAGCGTGCCGCAATGTTATTATCTTCCCCATGTGGAGATATTTTATTTTCGTTTACGTTTTATGTGTAGGTTAGCTTACCTCACATTCTATCATCATTTATGATATAATTTGCCAAATAACTTGGTTGACCAAAGATGAAGTGGTTTATCGGGTTACAAGCTCTCTTGAGCGTTGGTCATTCATGGTGTGTAGTGTGCACACACATTGGTTGTTTTTGACAATTACTGTCTCCATAGTGCTGAGCATTGGTTATAGGCTCTAGCTGTGTAGTTCTACTTGTAGGTACATCACCGGGACATCCCAAGAAACTTCGAGGGTTTTCTGGTCCCGTTCTTCAATTGAAGGGTATTTCATCACTGGTAAGTGAAGGTTCTTGTTGAGGGGTTGCCTCCACTCATAGGTATCATGACAAGGTTTATCATGTTGGTGTTTATACAACGGTTCACCACATGCTTGGGTGCATACAGAGTATGCTTGCTCTTCAAGTTGTGGTGGTTTGGAAGTCTCATTTCCTTATTCCATCGCCTCTTGGTAGTATTTATGAGCGTAGGCTTTACTATTATAATAGATGGAAGCCTTTCTAAGGGTTCACATCTTCACCACATTGGTGGTCTTAGGCTAACGAGGGGTACCTTCCCTTGGGTTTCTCGTAGTGTCCAAGTGTGGACTAGGCCAATGTTGGCATTATAATGATTCTTATGCATCTGTGCTACCATTGCTACAGAAGGCATGAAGGTAATTAAAAGCTTGTCAACTGTATACTAGACTGATGCTCTAGTGACAGTGACACTGAGTTGGCCATTACTCCAAGCCACTCAGGATGTTGGGTTTGAATTGATGGTCCAGTTGTTGATTTCTTGTCGTATGAGACAGTATCTCTTGCAAGTCTTGTTATCAAATGGTGTGGGTTTTGCAACTGTTTAAATTACATAACGTAGTCGGTTTATGGCTTTTAAGCCAAATTGCTGTGAGCTATGCTCTTTGCAAGCTGCTTATACATGTTTCCACTTCTTGTATACCCCATAGGTTGGAGGTATTACTAGGCTCCATGGCAGGTCGTGGCATCACGCTTCCGTTCATAGAAGACCCTTTTTGGCAATCTGGTGCTAATCAGTGCCTTGTTGTAGTTTAGAGTATTTCCTGTTAAGTGAAATCCCTTCGGTGTCTTAACCGAGTGTTCGTTCTAGCTTCTATGCTTTTATCGTGTCGCTATTGTTCGACTGTTGCAATTCAGACACCCTTCCAGGATTGTTCCTGGGTGTTGTTCGGTTATGCCGTTACATCCGGCTAATATATTTATGGTACTTGTGTGTACTATACCACCTTGTGGTATTATGTTTTGAGTTATCCCTTTATGGGTTATAGTGTCTCCCGTCCTTGGGTAGACTGTTTATATTCTCTCCTAGTGTTCCTGACCAGGTTTAATAACCCCCTCCAATGATGGATTATGTTCCTTAGTAGTTTTGTAATTGTTCTTGGGTACTCTGTCCCGTTTGTTGATCGTTGTGGTGTTCATGTTAGGCTTTTGCCTTAACGTGTTTAGGCCGGGTATTTCTTCTAGCTGTCATGAATTTGTTTGAAGTGTTTGAGACATATCCAATGTCTATGCTTGCTAATCTGTACACTTTGCACTTCCTGATCCTCATTCCTTATCCTCAGATGGGTTCTCTAAGTTCCTTATACTTGTTACTTAGCTGAGTTCCTTCTCCTGGATCGTCTAAGGCGTCCAGCTGTTCTAGGTTGAACTTACTCATGGTCCGTAGAACGGAGTGACTACTTCCCGTGTTTTGTACACTACATGTATACATACATGGGGTACCATATTGATACGTTACCACTTACCTAACTATATGTCAGGCCCGCAAGCTCCTTCGGAGTGCGGTTGTCCCACATCCCGTGATTGGGCATACTCGTAGTGCTCGTCACACGCCTAGGTGAAGTATTCTATTGTCAACTCCTCTTGTATCATCCTATGATACTCACCATAATTACGTTGGTTTGGTTTAAAAATCCAAGGTTTTAAGGAAAGGTTGTGGTTTTGAAAGAAAATTTTTGGGTTTTAAAATTATGGTTCGGTGTTAAAAGCAGTCTCTCATGGCATAGCCATGTTTGAGGTCTTGACCAAGTCTAGTTCATCGCTGACTGGTATGTTCTAAATACAGTGGTCGGGCCGTTAGGACTTTCCAAGGTTTCATTCTTTTAGTTTCAGGATTTGTGATCCTATAGTTGCTTCATCGTAGTCACGGTACATTACTATGCACCTGTGGTGTGTTAGGATTCCTCTACATGCTCCTGTTCTTACTGCACTTGCCGTGGCAAGTGCGTGGTACTGTTGGTTTTTGGTTAGACCTATACCAGTCTTGGTATGGTTTCCACTTGTATTTAATAGTCTTGTTGACTCTTCCCTAGATCATATTGATCTCTGTTTGGGGTACTCGATCCTTTTAAGTAGCTTCCCATTGCTCTTGACATGGTTGTCTTGGTCGGGGTACTTCTCCAATCCTTGGAGGTCCCCATTTATTTAGTTTTATGTTTTCCCTTGTTGCTCGTTCCCACTGGTTTACCGTGGTTATTGAGCCTTAGCTTGTTTAGGCACTACTCTTGTAGTCCCATCGGTTCATATCCAATGGATATCCTTGTAGATGTGTAAGCTATGTCGGCTAGGTATTGTAACCTTCTGACGTTGTAGTTTCGGAGTTAACCACTCCTGACTATGTCCTTAGTCAGCTAGCATACCGTTGGTGGTATTATTTAATTATTACTGGCCCGCAGACTTGTGTCTCGGGTTCCATTACTGTTCCTTTTCCATTTCGTTGCACGGTTAGTGCTTCTTTTCCTGCTGCCGGTTGTCTTGCCAGGTTTCGCGACTGCTAAGCATGTCACCCCATGCTGTTGTAAGTTGTAGCCTCCTTATGGTTGGAGTGTTCGTCTTACCACTATTAAGTGCGGGCATTGTTGTTCAACCGGAACCATCTCCGGGACTTCCAATTCCTTGCATCTACTCTATGTCAGGTTCTTGTTTACTGTATGATTATTTCACTACTGCCAGATCAGGTTTTCTTGAGTGTGAGAGGACTTTCCTTCTCTCTGGTGTTCCTTTCCAAGTTATACAGTGGGATTGTGGAGGACGGGTCTGGTATTGTAGGTATCCGGCACTTGCCGGTAGTTCCTAACTAGCATATCTCTAATGCTAACACTCAGCCCTTAGCCCTAAGCTTCTAATTCCTAACTCGGTATTCCCTAAACTCGGTATTTCCAGTAATCAGAGCGATACTTCGCTCTGATACCACTTTTTGTAACACCCCTACCATTAATACAATCATTACCGTCCAATCTCCTCGTGCTTTCCGAGTCACGCAGCGGATACATACTTACATACAGTGGGTGATACAACGCCGTTAGTCACCCACGTGACTAACAAGGCTACTACTTCTACATACAACATCGGTCTGATGGACTGGAATATCCGAGTGCTACACAATTACAATCTTCACTACAATTACCAATTAGGTATTACAACTTCCCATTCAATACAATACTCCACAAGTTCAATACATGCTAATACACCGAGTTCCACTAAGATCCTTATACAATACAACACCTCTTTCAATTGTATAAATACTTATTAAGAGTCTAACTACTACCCATTCCTCACAACTACTTACTTCCTAAGTACAAGGGGTGTGCTAATTAGTACACCTCTACATTCTACTACTACTATCCAAATGTAGTCACCGGTCTCGTGCCTTGACCACATCCTCTTCGGGTACCTGCACACTAAAAACGTTCCCCCGAAGGGGTCATCTTTCGCTGAGCATGATAACCGCATACCCCGCGTACTAGTGAGGGTACGCCGACCACTTGGTCGAATACATGCGATTGATTTCATTCAAACATACATGCATACATGCTCGTATACACAATGTTACAATACATTACACAATGAATACATACATACACTTCAATACATATAAGGTATACTATACAAACCATCCAATACATACTTACCTTCTTCCGAATTACACATACTCATTACATACACAATATACAATACTTGTTAGCTTCGTTGGTCCACCCGGGTTAATCGGGTGGAGGTTACTCTTTTACTCGTTACTCCATACATACGCATACATACTCATACTCATACTCATACACATACATACTTGCTTACTTTCTCTTACTCATGATAAGTCGTCGGGACCTCCGGCTCGGGGAACTACTCGGTCCCACCACCGGGATTTACTTGGTTCACCAATCCAGGATGCTACCCATTTAAGGGATTTGGGCCGTGGACCAGTTTAAGAACCAGGAATCGGATCCAACCTCTTGTGTCTCCTCATCCTCACGCGTGGCCGAAGCTATATCGGACTTCTACTCATTCCAATTTACTCACTTAAGTTAGGAGTTAGGTAGTTAGGAATTAGCAGAAGTCATTCATACACGCCACATACACAAATACAATGCTCAATACTCATTTATACGAAATACAATATGATACTTAAGTACAATACAAGATTCGAATACAATTCATCATCATTCCTATATTTCATGAATTATACAAACTAGTGTTCAAGACAATAAATATCAAGAACAACATAAGTCAAGCACAGATAAGTGCAATATAGTCCGATTCATGCATTTATCTTATTTAGGTGATCAAATAAGCACACAAATCGGGGTAACCAGATTAGGATACAGGGCATGAAGAAATCATACCGTTCACCGTTGTACGTGTTTCCGAACATCCTCCGGTGTCACAAATCAAATCCTATGATATACATACAATCGAATGATTAATCTAACTATCATTAACTTAATTCGATTACTCTTACGTTTCCTAACTCATACTTACTAAGTCTTTACATTCCTATACTTACATTTTACTTACTTTTAATTACTTAACAATGGTTCACTTACATATATATGTACATATGTATAGGTGGATATACATGTATATGTATATATATATATATATATACTAGTTATAGGCTTACAATTTTTTTTTTTGTAAGTTATGGGTCGTCCGACCCAGCGTCCGACCCAAGCCCTGGGTCGGACCATTCCAGTAGATTACCGTTCTCTGAAATTCTCCCCGTCCGACCCAGCACTATTCCGTCCGACCCATACCCTCTGGGTCGGACCGTTCCAGAAGGTTTCGGTCCCGTGTCCAAGCTCCGTCCGACCCACTGTCCGACCCAGACTCTGGGTCGGACGAAGTCAGAAACTTCGACCACTATTTTTTTTTTGCCTGTCCGACCCACGTCCGACTCACGGCCTGGGTCGGACCGTTCCAGAAAGGTTTATTGCCGTTGCCTAAACCCTCCGACCCACTGTCCGATCCAGGCTCTGGGTCGGACGGTAGCAGATTGTGCTACAAGCCTTATTTTTCCTTCCCAATTTCACCCATTGCTTCCCCAATCTTCCTACATACATCCTAACATGTTTTAGTACTATTTAAGCCCTCTAAATCACCCTAATTCATCCACCAAATCCATCAAACAACTTACACAATTCCTTCATTTCTTTTCCAACACATGTAACAGTTTTTGCTACACTTATGCCACAGATTTTAAAACTCAATTCTCCCATCCAATACTTCTACTACCAATACCATTACTAGCATTCCAAATACATTTCCAAGCAATTACAACATCTATACCCAAGTCCAACATTCATTTTACTAAGTCTTGTACTCTCATTCTTCCTAATTCCTCCAATGAAATCCAATACCTCTTGCTACAGATTTTCACCTTAATTTCTATCCTCCAACATTCCTTCAACTAATGCTACTCCTAGCATTCAAAATGCATTACTTCACATCCTAGTTCTTCTCCTCACTTAACTCCTTTTCAAATCTGTTACAAAGTGGTTAACTACACACTTTAAGCTCTCCAAGCACACCTTGTTACTACCTAGGTTGTTTCCTCTTCTTACACAACTAAGTCCCCAGATTCCTAGACCAATTTTGACATGGTCTCCCCTATATTTTTGACATTGCCCACTCACTATTTCAGCTCACAATTCCTATATCAATTCACACGCATTCATACACCCTACAACACAATGTTTTTCCTGTACATACGCATACATTACCCATGGCTTTTCCCAAGCTTTTAAACAACATTTACAAGC
This sequence comes from Limonium bicolor, assembly GCA_023374045.1. NCBI lineage: Eukaryota > Viridiplantae > Streptophyta > Magnoliopsida > Caryophyllales > Plumbaginaceae > Limonium > Limonium bicolor. Next base: position 54,290,192 of record CM041783.1, on the reverse strand, counting down.
TTCAAAACAGCTACATTACCTTACTCATCATACTTAAGCATACCTACTACTCATAACCTCATTGATTACTCATTTCAAGTACTTAAAATCTGTTACAATACTGTACACCAAAACTAGCTCAAGGTAAGGGCATTTACCTTGTTCTTTCTAGCTTCTCTTTTTTTCTCCTTTCTTCTTTCTTCTTTCTTTCCTTCCTCTTCCCACCGGTTTTGCAAATTTCAATTCTCTAACACTACAACCCATTCACATATACACCATTCAACACAAATTAACCCTAACCATTATTTAAGTTCTAATGCAAGTTTTAGGGTTTAGAAATTTCATTACCTTGCAAGGGTATAAGTAATGCTTGGAATAGCTCAAGAACAATATTCCTCACCCTCCAAGAGTGCCAAAATCGGCTAGAGTACAAAGGAGCAAGCAAGAGTTTAGCTCCAAATTTCGTTTTGCCCATAAGGCTAGAAAAACAATGAGGTTTCAAGAAGATTTTTACCTCAAAATGACAAGGAGAAGAAGGTGGTTCTAGTGGTAGTCTTGAAGCTCCAAATGCTCCATGCCCATGGAGATGAAAGTTCTCCTTTTTGGATTTTGAAAAGATAGAAACGTTGCTCTTGATGAGAGGAAGACAACGGTGGTATTTTTATTATTTTTGGAGAATGTTTGATGGAGTAACAAGAGGAGAGAAGTGAGGTTTTTAGTGGGGTTCTTCAATTCTCCATTGCCATCGCTGGGAAGAAGGAGAAGAAGGAAATAGAGAGGATAAGGGGTGTGTGTACGTGAGAAGAGAATAGGGAGTAGGAGAGAGAGTGTGTGAGTGAGTAAGGTAATAAAGTAGGTTAGTTTACTTTATTAGTTTTGTTGTTTTGTAAATAAGAGTGTGAGTGTGTGAGAGAGTGTGAGAAGGGAGTCCCCATCGGACACACATAGCACACACATACCACTTTTACTTTTTTATTTTCAAAGTGGACACATAAGTTTTGGTTATTTATGTTTCTACCCCACAACTTCTCGTTTTTCACAGTTTTTACTAATTCCTCGTTTTCTTGATTTTATTGGTTCTAAAGCTCCACTGATATCTATTACTGATTATTTAGTTGACCAAAATTGTTACGAGTCTATTTGACCCACTTAAAGACACGTTTTCCCGGTTACCTCGAAAAACGTGTTTTAAGGTTCGGTAATGTTTTCATACCGTTTTAAGGATCCGTTTTCTTCGGGATTTGTTCCCTTATAATATTTAGGCCTTGTTAGGCCTTTAGAATCCATATATTATGCTACCCGAGGTCTCATACCTCCTATGGTTGTTTAATGCTTATTTAGCGTTTTTCGTTTTAAGCGTTTCTTTATTACTTTAGGATTTATTTTTTTCCTCCCCAATATTACTTAAGCGTTATTAGGCTCTTAAATACGGATTAGGATAATTTTAATCAGCATATTTAAGGTCGGGGTATTTCACCAGTGAACGGCATTGAAGCCTCAGTATTATTTGACTCCGGCGCCTCTCACACCTTCGTATCACCATCTTTTGTGAAGAGGTGGGGCTACATGCGGATGAGCTACCGAATTTTCTGGTTACTCGCCCATCGAAGGAGCGAATACAATGTACCAAGTATTACAAGTCAGCCACGATTGAAATCAAAGGCAAAGCGTTTGCCATCTCCTTCATCGAGTTTAATGGGTTGGGATTCGACGTAATAGTCGAAATGAATTGGTTGGAGCGGAACAAGGGTAGAATTGTAATACTCCGTATTTTACACGTTTCAGATTTCATGACATTTCGGTTTATATCGTTGCTTATGCTATGTGTTACTTTGGTCAGCTGATGGGACGTCGGAGTCCTTAAATTAAAAGACGGGGGCAAGGAGGTCGTTTCCCCTCTTTTATTTTGGTGAGACTTATTAAGGCAGATAAGTCATTTTTTTACATTTCCAATCCACGATCAGTTTACAATAGCGCGTTCTCCCTCTTGACAGTTTTCACGATCTTCTTCTCTGCTTCCCCTTGTGTGCTTGGTGAACTCTGTGAGAATTGTTGCTGCTGCTGTCAGATTTCTGCGTCGAATTCCCGCTGCTTCTTCTGTTCAGATTCTTCTCCTCTGCAAATCAGGTTTGGTTTTCCTTTCGATTCCGATGGTTTCCGCTTCTGTTTTGAGAGGGCAGTTTTCTGATTTTGGGGTCTCTTCTCTACGAATTCAGTGGTGCATTGTGCGTCTTCTCTGCTGCGTTTGTTCGCCTTTTGCTGGCATCGTTGGGATCGCTTCTGCTGCAATTCGAAGTAAGTGGGGATGGAATCGGGGTTGTTTGCTCACCCTCGGGGACTGTTTTATTCTAGCGTTTCTGATTTGCAATTGTGTTGTGATTGTGTGCTTTCTCATCGGTTTTGTGTTGTTGATCGATTGGCTAAACCCCTGAGGGTACTGATTTACAATTCTATGGTTTGGTGAGTTTGTGATGATTTTGGTTTTCTGCGCGTTGTTCTTCTGGAATTCGACAGTTTTGCACTGTCCGGACGTCTGTCCGAACTTGTAAGTTCGGACAGGTCATCGGGCGCGTTTTGTTTTTGAAGATTTTGGAGTGTCCGAACATCGGTCCGAACTTGTAAGTTCGGACCTGACGCGAGGACGAGTCTCCGTAAAAGTTTCGAAGTGTGTCCGAACTTGCAAGGTCGGACGCAAGTTCGGACACGAGGATTGTTTTGGCTTCTGACTCTCGACTTACGTCCGAACTTCGACGTTCGGACGTAAGTTCGGACTTTGATTTCTGTGACTCGCTCTCGGCCTCTGTCCGAACTTGCAAGGTCGGACGCAAGTTCGGACATGCCACTGTTTTGAGCATAACTTCTCTGTTTTAGCTCCGTTTTGAGTTCCGTTTGCGGGGTTGGATTCCCCTATCTGTGTACAAGCTTCTTATGCTGTTTATATGCATTTCCATGCACTTAAGATCTGTTTTGTGAGCTTTTGGTTTTGGGACCTAGTTACTTTGCTTCTGAGCCTTGGATAGTCGGGTCGGGCTGTCCCGTAGCATGCTGCGCAGGAATTCCTTCTGTTTATACTCCTTAGGGTCTCCCTTAGGACGTTATTTGACCGACGGGTCTGTTAGCTGTCTCTACGGCTTCTGTTGTGGGATCCTCGGATCCATAGGACCTTATGTGAGTCCTTCTGTTGTGTTAGCTTGTTTCTAGTGTCCCACTCTTCTGTTTCTGATCTGAAAGTCCGACTGTGATTTGAAGTGACGTTCCTTCTGCTCTGCTTCTGTTTTTGGTTTCATTCTGTCTATTTATATGCTCCGCCTTCTCTCTGTTTATAACTATTCTTCTACTTCTGTTTTGAGTGGCCTTCCTTGAGGAAGTCTTCTGCTTGCTGGGCTGTTTAGCTCACCCCTTTACTTTGTTGCAGATTGAGCTCGTGGGATCTTCTCTTCTCGTCCCCTTCTGGAGCTTCGTTTATTTTATGTTTCTTTAGACTTTGTTTGCTTGCGCGTTGGACGCTTTAGTACTTTGTGTAGCCTTCGGGCCTCTCTTTGTATTTGACTTATAAGTATTTGGATCTTGTAAACTCTTTTGGTATTTATACAAGTTTGTTATTTGGTTTTGGGATTCGTTTTGCTTAGAGCCTTGCGACGTTAGGTAGTAGACTCGCGGTGTGTAACGGCCCTAACTCCTAGGCCAGTTTTGGGGTCGTTACATTTAGTGGTATCAGAGCCAGGTTGCTCGTTCTTTGGTGTTTGGGGTTTTGTCTGCATGTGTGGGTGTCTGAAAGGTCTGCTGTTTGATGCTTGATGGTTTCTGATAATTTTGGTGTTGTATCTTCAGTATGCCTCCCCGACGTTCAGGACGTGGTGCAGCTTCAGGCGATGCTCCCCAGGGGGACATTGCAGAGATTGTGCAGCAGGTGGTGACCCAGGTACTGCAGACCGTAGGGGCCACTGCTGGTCAGGCGACAGGAGCCGGTAACGCGGGGGGCAGCAACGTGAAGGCGCTTCAGGAGTTCCTGAAGCTGAAGCCGCCTTCTTTTGATGCTAGTGGCGACCCACAGGAGGCGAGCCACTGGATCACTGCCATTGAGGACCTTCTGCGGGTCATGGGATGTGAGGAGGATCAGAAGTTGGCTTTGCCCTTCATGTTTCAGTCAGAGGCGAAGGAGTGGTGGAAGTCGGTTGAAGGGAAGTACCCCCACCCATGGACATGGGAGCAGTTCAGGGGCTGCTTCAATCAGCAGTTCTATCCCGATGTCTTCAGGGATCAGAAGATAGTAGTATGGGAGGCTTCGTCAGACGAAGGAGATGTCGTGGATGAGTACGGAAGTTTATTTCCTTTCTAAGTTTGTGCCTGAGCCGGATGATAACCGGAAGGCTAGGAAGTTTGAGGCTGGTTGAGGGGTGACATTCGAGCTGCTGTGGCACCTTTTCGCCACAAGACCTTCAGGGATGTGGCCGATGTGGCGTTGGTAGTGGAGTCTGAGCTGCAGGCTAGGCAGCGGTATGAGAAGGACCAGAGGCCCGATAAGGGCAAGACCAGAAGAGGAAGGGTCGTGTGGAGGAGCCCGAGAGGCGTGAGCAGCCTTCTTCTCAGAAGAAGAAGTATAGAGGAGACCGGGGTTCTTCTTCATCAGCATCTCCTGCTGTGGAGAAGTGTGCGGAGTGTGATCGTTTCACCCAGGACGGGAGTGCTACAGGAAGTCCGGGGCGTGCTTCAAGTGTGGTTCGCTGGATCACCGCATTGCCCAGTGTCCACAGGCTAGAGGTGGAGGTGGCAGTGGCGGTTCTGAGGGCCGAGGTGCTGGTTCAGGGTCCGGGCAGAAGGCTGATCAGAAGAAGCCCCAGACCCAGGCACGTGTGTATGCGCTAGCTGGTGAGCGAGACCGTGACTCAGACCGAGTAGTGTCAGGTATTCTTCAGATCTCTTCTCAGCCAGTTTTCTGCTTGTTTGATTCAGGAGCTACCCACTCCTTTGTGTCTGCTGATTTAGTGGGTAGTCTCGGGTTGTCTGCTGTGCCCTGTGATGTGGATTTGTGTATTTCTAGCCCGTTGAGTGGCGTGCCTGCTTGTGTGCTTAGTTCTGTGTGCAAGTCGTTCCTTTAGTGATCATGGATAGGAACTTGCCTGCTATTTGATTCCTATGAGTATGTCCTGCTTCGATGTGATTTTGGGCATGGACTGGCTAGCAGAGCACCATGCCCATATAGATTGTGCAGCTAGGAAGGTTGTGTTTGATAGACCGGGTGAGACCCGTTTTGCTTTTGTGGGGAACTCCATTCCTTGTGCTCCTGTGTTGGTGTCTGCTATGCAGGCAGTCCGTTCCTTGAGGAAGGGCTGCCAGGGTTTTCTCTGCTTTGTACCTGAGGTTAAGGAGGGATCCCGGTTGGAGGATATCCCCATTGTGTGAGTTTCCTGAGGTGTTCCAGGACGATGTGCCAGGGCTACCGCCTGATCGTGAGGTGGAGTTTTCTATCGAGTTAGCGCCAGGGACTCAGCCTATCTCTAAGGCTCCCTATCGCATGAGTCCGGCAGAGCTTAAGGAGCTGAAGGTGCAGCTGCAGGATCTTCTGGATAAGGGCTTCATTCGCCCTAGTGTGTCTCCATGGGGAGCACCTGTGTTGTTTGTGAAGAAGAAGGATGGCTCCTTCAGATTGTGTATTGACTACAGGGAATTGAATAAGGTTACCATCAAGAATCGGTATCCTCTTCCCCGCATTGATGACCTCTTCGACCAGTTAGCGGGGCGACAGTCTTCTCGAAGATCGACTTGCGTTCTGGATATCATCAGCTGAAGATTAAGGCCGAGGATGTGCCTAAGTCTGCATTTAGGACCCGATATGGGCATTATGAGTTCTTGGTCATGCCTTTTGGTTTGACCAATGCCCCGTCGTTCTTCATGGATATGATGAACAGAGTCTTCAAACCTTTCTTGGATTCTTTCGTAGTTGTTTTATTGACGACATCTTGGTGTACTCCAAGAGTGCTGAGGAGCATGAGGAGCATCTGAGGATGGTTCTACAGACGTTGAAGGAGAAGGAGTTGTATGCTAAATTGAAGAAGTGTGAGTTCTGGTTGGATAGAGTGGTGTTCCTTGGCCACGTGGTTTCGAAGGATGGCATTTCAGTGGACCCGAGAAGATTAAGGCGGTTATGGAGTGGGCGAAGCCCACTAGTGTGTCTGAGGTGCGCAGTTTTCTGGGATTGGCTGGGTATTATAGGAAGTTCGTGGAGGGCTTTTCTAAGATCGTATCCCCCTTGACTCGTCTTCTTAGGAAGGATGTCAAGTTTGATTGGAGTGAGGCGTGCCAGGAGAGCTTCCAGGAGTTGAAGAAGAGGTTGACTTCGGCTCCGATTTTGACGTTGCCTTCTGGGACAGAGGGCTTTGAGGTGTTCTGTGACGCTTCCCATAGAGGGCTGGGGTGTTCTGATGCAGCAGGGAAAGGTGGTAGCATATGGGTCACGACAGTTGAAGCCGTATGAGAAGAATTATCCTACCCATGACTTGGAGCTAGCTGTGTGGTCTTCGCCTTGAAGATCTGGCGGCACTATTTGTATGGGGTGACGTGTAAGGTCTACACGGATCACAAGAGTCTCAAATATCTGTTCACGCAGAAGGAATTGAATTTGAGACAGCGGCGCTGGTTGGAGCTGTTACATGACTACGACCTGGAGATCCTCTACCATCCGGGTAGAGCGAATGTGGTGGCTGATGCCTTGAGCCGTAGGGGTGCTCCTGGTCTTGCTTGTTCGTTGTCAGGAGTCAGACTCAGCTTTGTGTCGGATTAGAGAGGGGCTGTCTTCGGAGCAGAGTTCAGATTTCAGTGTCTCCAGCGATGGGTGTCTGCGTTTCAGAGGCCGTGTATGTGTGCCAGACGATGCAGTGCTGCGCAGAGAGATCCTTCAGGAGGCTCATGGAGCGCCATATTCAGTTCACCCAGGAGGGGTGAAGATGTATCGAGATCTCAAAGAGTCATTCTGGTGGTCTGGGATGAAGCGAGACATCTCAGAGTTTGTTTCGAAGTGCCAGACCTGTCAGCAGATTAAGGCTGAGCACCAGAGGCCTGCGGGTCTTCTACAGCCTCTTCCCGTTCCTGAGTGGAAATGGGAGAGCGTAGGTATGGATTTCATTGTGGGGCTGCCTAGGACATCTTCTGGGTACGATGTGTTGTGGGTGATTGTGGACCGGTTGACGAAGTCAGCCCATTTCTTGCCTGTGAGGAAGACCTTCAGCCTTGAGCGCTTGGCTCGGCTGTGTGTAGATGAGATTGTGAGGCTGCATGGTGTGCCGGCGACGATCGTTTCGGACAGAGATCCGAGATTTGTATCTCGCTTCTGGCGTAGCCTGCATAAGGCTTTAGGTACGAATTTGGCTTTCAGTTCGGCTTATCATCCTCAGACCGATGGGCAGACGGAGAGGACGAATCAGATTTTGGAGGACATGTTGAGGGCTTGTGTGCTCGACTTTGAGGGCAGCTGGGATCAGCATGTGACATTGATTGAGTTCGCCTACAACAATAGTTTCCAATCGAGCATTGGGATGGCTCCATTTGAGGCATTGTATGGTAGGGGCTGTAGATCTCCTGTTTGTTGGGATGACCTGTGGGAGAGGGCGATTGTAGGTCCTGAGTTGGTGCAGGGAGCTGTGGAAAAGGTCAAGACTATCAGGGAGCGTTTGTTGGTTGCCCAGAGCCGGCAGAAGAGTTATGCAGATTAGAGACGCCGTCCGCTTGAGTTTCAGGTGGGAGACCACGTGTATCTGAAGATTTCTCCAGTTAGGGGTGTTGTCCGTTTTGGTAAGCGAGGCAAGCTGAGTCCTCGGTTCGTAGGACCTTTTGAGGTGCTTGGGAAGGTTGGGCCGGTGGCTTACAGATTGGCATTGCCACCAGCTCTGGCAGGAGTGCATGACGTGTTCCATGTGTCGATGCTCAAGAAGTATCTGCACGATCCTTCGCATGTGATTGATTATGGTCAGCTTCGACTCCGAGATGATTTCACTTATGAGGCAGTTCCGGTTCGTATTTTAGCACGGGATGTTCGTCGGCTTCGTAGCAAAACACTGCCTATGGTTAAGGTGCAGTGGTCTGATCAGTCCGAGCGTGAGGCGACGTGGGAACTCGAGGAGGAGTTGCGTGCCAAGTTTCCGTCCCTTTTCGAGCAGTGAGGTATGTTGAATTTCGAGGACGAAATTCCTTTTAAGGGGGGAGTGATGTAATACTCCGTATTTTACGTTTTCAGATTTCGTGACATTTCGGTTTATATCGTTGCTTATGCTATGTGTTACTTTGGTCAGCTGATGGGACGTCGGAGTCCTTAAATTAAAACGGGGCAAGGAGGTCGTTTCCCCCTCTTTTATTTTTGGTGAGACTTATTAAGGCAGATAAGTCATTTATTTTACATTTCCAATTCACGATCAGTTTACAATAGCGCGTTCTCCCTCTTGACAGTTTTCACGATCTTCTTCTCTGCTTCCCCTTGTGTGCTTGGTGAACTTTGTGAGAATTGTTGCTGCTGCTGTCAGATTTCTGCGTTGAATTCCCGCTGCTTCTGTTCAGATTCTTCTCCTCTGCAAATCAGGTTTGGTTTTCCTTTCGATTCCGATGGTTTCCGCTTCTGTTTTTGAGAGGGCAGTTTTCTGATTTTGGGGTCTCTTCTCTGCAAATTCAGTGGTGCATTGTGCGTCTTCTCTGCTGCGTTTGTTCGCCTGTTTGCTGGCATCGTTGGGATCGCTTCAACTCTGCAATTCGAAGTAAGTGGGGGATGGAATCGGGGTTGTTTACTCACCCTCGGGGATGGTTTTATTCTAGCGTTTCTGATTTACAATTGTGTTGTGATTGTGTGCTTTCTCATCGGTTTTGTGTTGTTGATCGATTGGCTAAACCCCCGAGGGTACTGATTTACAATTCTGTGGAATTTGGGTGAGTTTGTGATGATTTTTGTGGTTTTCTGCGCGTTTGTTCGTTCTGAAATTCGACAGTTTTGCACTGTCCGGACGTCTGTCCGAACTTGTAAGTTCGGACAGGTCATCGGGCGCGTTTTGTTTTTGAAGATTTTGGAGTGTCCGAACATCGGTCCGAACTTGTAAGTTCGGACCTGACGCGAGGACGAGTCTCCGTAAAAGTTTCGAAGTGTGTCCGAACTTGCAAGGTCGGACGCAAGTTCGGACACGAGGATTGTTTTGGCTTCTGACTCTCGACTTACGTCCGAACTTCGACGTTCGGATGTAAGTTCGGACACTGTGATTTCTGTGACTTCTGCTTCTCGGCCTCTGTCCGAACTTGCAAGGACGGACGCAAGTTCGGACATGCCTCTGTTTTTGACATATCTTCTCTGTTTTAGCTCTGTTTTGAGTTCCGTTTGCGGGGTTGGATTCCCCTATCTGTACAAGCTTCTTATGCTGTTTATATGCATTTCCATGCACTTAAGATCTACTTTGTGAGCTTTTGGTTTTGGGACCTAGTTACTTTGCTTCTGAGCCTTGGATAGTCGGGTCGGGCTGTCCCGTAGCATGCTGCGCAGGAATTCCCTTCTGTTTATACTCCCTTAGGGTCTCCCTTAGGACGTTATTTGACCGACGGGTCTGTTAGCTGTCTCTACAGCTTCTGTTGTGGGATCCTCGGATCCATAGGACCTTATGTGAGTCCTTCTGTTGTGTTAGCTTGTTTCTAGTGTCCCACTCTTCTGTTTCTGATCTGAAAGTCCGACTGTGATTTGAAGTGATGTTCTTTTCTGCTCTGCTTCTGTTTTGTGGTTTCATTCTGTCTATTTGTTATGTATCCGCCTTCTTCTCTGTTTATAACTATTCTTCTACTTCTGTTTTGAGTGGGCTTCCTTGAGGAAGTCTTCTGTTTGCTGGGCTGTTTAGCTCACCCCTTTACTTTGTTGCAGATTGAGCTCGTGGGATCTTCTCTCCTCGTTCCCTTCTGGAGCTTCGTTTATTTTATGTTTCTTTAGACTTTGTTTGTCTGCGCGTTGGACGCTTAAGTACTTTGTGTAGCCTTCGGGCCTCTCTTTGTATTTGACTTATAAGTATTTGGATCTTGTAAACTCTTTTGGTATTTATACTAGTTTGTTATTTGGTTTTGGGATTCGTTTTGCTTAGAGCCTTGCGACGTTAGGTAGTAGACTCGCGGCGTGTAACGGCCCTAACTCCTAGGCCGGTTTTGGGGTCGTTACATATAGGAATCAAATAGTTGATCTCCAAGGAACCGGTAGTGTGAATACGACGGTGTACGGTATGATTTCTTCATGCCCTGTATCCTAACTTGGTTACCCCGATTTGTGTGCTTATGTGATCACCAATAAGATAAATGCACGAATCGGATTTATATGCAGTTAATTGTGCTTGAACTATTTGTTCTTGTTGTATCTTCTTGAACATTAGTTTGTATAATTCATGAAATGAATGAATGGAAATGAGAAGTATGTGTAAGTATTGTGTACTTATGTATGTATGTATGTATGGAAATGAAGTACTGACTTCTACTAATTCCTAACATTCTAACTCCTAACTTGAGTAATGAGTAAAATGGAATGAGTAGAAGTCCGATATAGTTTCGGCCACGCGTGAGGATAAGGAAACACAAGAGGTTGGATCCGAATCCTGGCTGTAATCTTTTCCATGGACCAATTCCCTTGAATGGGTAGCATCCTGGATTAGTGGGCCACCCTAAAGCCGGTGGTGGGATGTAGTAATCCCTGCCCGGAGGTCATACCGACTTAACTGGAAGTAAAGTATGTAAGAAGTAAGTATTGTTTGTGTATTGGTCTTGACTATTGTAAGTCATTGACTGGAAGTAAAAGAGTATCGAACACCCGATTAACCCGGGTGTGTAATGAAGCTAACTGGACCTTTGTACGTATTGGAGAATTATACCTCCGTATTGCGTATTGGGTATGTAATGAGTATTTATTGTGTATGTGTAACCCGAAAGATGGTACTAAGAAATTGGGTTGGCTTGTATTGTCTCCAAGCATGTATGGTACTGTACGTATTATGTATATCTTGTGTAGTATTGTAGTATCACGGATGAAGGCATGTATGAATGTATGTATTTATTGCAAAATGAATTGCATGTATTCGACCAAATGGTCGGCGTACCCTCGCTAGTACACCGGGTATGCGGTTATCATATTCAGCGAAAGCTGACCCCCTCGGGGGAACGTTTTTAGTTGTGCAGTACCCGCGAGCGAATACGGTCCAAGGTAAGAGACCGGTGGCGCGCCTTGTATTAGAATATCTAGTTTGTGAGAGAAGTGGTAGCAGATTGACTCCTAGTGAGTATGTGTGAATTTGGGAGACAGTACGGTATTGACTTTGGAACCTAGTAAACTCGTATGTGTAGCGTATTATCTTGTACTGATTGTTGGAGTATTCATTGAATGGAGCCTTTTATCGAATGGGTAATTGTAGTATCCAGTATGTAATGGGAGTATGTATCGTATTGAGTAGTACTCGGATATTCCGGTCCATCAGACCGATGCTGTATGTATTAGTAGCCTTTTAGTCACGTGGCTGACTAACGGCATTGTGGCCACCCGCCTTGATATGAATGTTCCGCTGCGTTGAGAACGAATGTATAAGGAAATTGGACGGTAATGACGGTATTAGCGGTAGGAGTGTTACAAAAAGTGGTATTAGACGTGGTATCAGAGTGAAGTATCGCTCTGATGACTGGAAATACCGAGTTTAGAATACCGAGTTAGGAATTAGAAGCTTAGGGCTAAGGGCTGAGTGTTAGCATTGAGATATGCTAGTTAGGACTACCGGGTGAGTACCGGATACCTACAATACCAGTTCCCGCCCCGCTCGCCGAATCCCATTGTATAACTTGGAAAGGACGCCAGGGAGAGGGAAGAATCCTCTCGTACTCGGGGAAACCCGATCTGGCAATTGTGAAGCAATCACACAGCAAACAAAACCAACATACGGTAGATTCCCAAATTGGAAGTCTCGGAGATGGAACCCGGTTGAACAATGACGCCCGCACCCAATAGCGGTTGAATGAGCACTCTAACCACGATGAGGCTACAACTGCAACAGCATGGGGCGACGTGCTTAGCAGTCGCGAAACCTAGCTAGTCAACCAGCAGCAGGAAAAGCAGCACTAAGCGTGCAAAGGAATAGGGAAAAATACAATACAGAACCCAGACACAAGTCTACGGGTAGTAATACTTGAATAATACCACCAACGGTATGCTAGCCGACTAAGGACATAGTCAGAAGCGGTTAACTCCAAAGCTACAACGCCATTAAGGTTACATACCTGGCCTATATAGCACAGACAACTAAAAGAACAACCATAAGGTATAATCCGATAGGACTACGAGGGTAGTGCCTAAACAAGGTAGGCTCAGTAACCACCACAAGTGTGTGGGAACGAGCCACAAGGAACAACACTAAACCAAATAAAGCGGGAATCTCCAAGGATTGGAGAAGTACCCAGACCTACGACAGCCATGTCTAGACCACCAAGAAGCTACCTAAAAGATCGAGTATCCCAATCAGCGATCATTAAGGTCAAGGGAAGAGTCAACAAGACTATCAAATACTAATGGGAACCATACCGTGATCGGTATAGAATTACCCAAAAACCACCAGTACCACGCACTTGCCACAGTAAGTGCAGTAAGGACAGAAGTATGTAAAGGAACTCTAACACACCACAGGTACATAGTAATGTACCGTGGCTACAAGGAGCAACTACAGGATCACACATCCTAACGACTAGGAGTATGGAACCCTGGAAAGGCCCGACGGCCTGACCATTACTTTAACCTCATACCAGTCAGCATGAAGCTAGACTTAGTCAAGACCTCAAGCATGGCTGTGCCATGAGAGATTTCTTTTAACACTGAACCATTGTTTTCAAACCCGAATTCTTCTTTCAAAACCACAACTTCTTTTAAAAACCTTGGATTTTAAAACCAAATCAACAGAATTACGGTGGGTATCATGGAATGATACATGAGGAGTTGACAATAGAATACTTCACCTAGGCGTGTGACGAACACTACGAGTGTACCCAATTACGGGATGTGGGACAACTGTACTCCGAAGGAGCTTGCGGGCCTGACATATAGTTGGGTAAGTGGTAACGTATCAACATGGTACCCCATGTATGTATACATGTAGTGTACAAAACACGGGAAGTAGTCGACTCCGTTCTACGGACCATCAGTGAGTTCAAATCAGAACAGCTGGACACCACAGACGATTAAGTATAAAGGAACTCAGAGAATCCACCTGAAGATGAGGAATAGGAACTAGGGAGTGCAAAGAGCACATACTAGTAAGTATAGACATTGGATATGTCTCAGGACATCAAGAAAATACATGGCAGCTGGAAAGTATACCCAGCCTAAACACAGTAAGGCAATCGCCTAACGTGGACACCAGAATGCTCAACGAACGGGACAGAGTTCCCAAGAGCAATTGCAAGATTACCACAAATATAATCCATCATCAAAGAGGATATTTAAACCTAGTCTCAAGCACTGGGAGCAAGTATAGACGGCCTACCCAACAACAGGAGACGTTATAAACCTAAAGGGAATAGCTTAATACAACACCATAAGACGGTATATAGGACAACACATGTCATAAACATCAGCCGGATGTAACGGCGTGATCCAATGGCACCCAGGAGCAATCCTTGAAGGGTGTCTGAGATAACAGCAATTGAACAAGTGTCTTGATAAGAGCACGGAAGCTAGAACAAATATTCGGTTAGAACACCGAAGGGATTTCACTTAACAGGAAATACCCTAAATTAGCATCAGCTTGCCTAAAGGGTCTCCTATGAACGGAATCGTGATGTCACGACTTACCATGGAGCCTAGTAATACCTCCAACCTACGGAGTATACATGGAGTAGAAACATGTGTAAGCAGCTTGCAAAGAGCATAGCTTGCAGCAATAAGGCTTAATGGCCACAAACCAAATACATTGTGTAAGCTGAAATGGTTGCAAAACCACACCAGTGGATAATAAGACTTGTAAGAGGTATTGTCTCATATGACAAGAAATCAACAGCTGGACCATCAATTCAAACCTAACCTCCTGAGTGGCTTGGAGTAATGGTCAACTCAACGTCACTGTCACTAGAGCATCAGCCTAGTACACAGTTGACAAGCTTTTAATTACCTGCATACCTTCTGTAGCAATGGTAACACAGAGGCATAGGAATCGTTATAATGCCAACAATGGCCTAGTCCATACTTGGATACTACGAGAACCCAAGGGAAGGTACCCCTCGTTAACCAAAGACCACCAATGTGGTGACGATGTGAACCTTTAGTAAGGCTTCCATCTATTACAACAGTAAAGACTACGCATATAAATACTGCCAAGAGGCGATCGAACAAGGAAAAGACATTCCAAACCATTACGACTTAAAGGAGTAAGTATACTTCACATGCACCCAAGCATGTGGTGAACCATTGTATAAATACTAACATAGCAAACCTTGTCATTAGACCTATGAGTGGAGACAAACCCCTCAACAAGAACTTCATTTACCAATGACAGAGTACTCTCCAACTGGAGAACGGGACCAGAAAACCCTTGAAGTTTCTTGGGATGTCCCGGTGACGTACATACAAGTAAAACTACACAGCTAGAGCCTATAACCAATGCTCAGCATTGAAAGACAATAATTGTCAAAATAATCAATGAGTGTGCATATTGCACACCATGAATGACCGGCGCTCAAGAGAACTTGTAACCCGATAAACCACTTCATCTTTGGTCAACCAAGTTATTTGGCAAACGATATCATGAATGAGGAAGTAATGTGAGATAAGCTAACCTGCACATGAAACCTAAATTGAAAAAAACATCCCCACAATGGGAAGATAATAGTATCACGGTATACTACGACAACCGTCATACATATGACTAGGAACCTCCTAGTGTTTGTACACTATAAGGAAATGGTGCCAACAATAATGGCAAGGAGTAAAGGTAAGCTACCACAGTAACGGAGACCGTAAAAACGATGTTGTTTAGTGAGTAAGAATACGGTGCGCAACAAGCGACCGCTATGAGGAAGTAGTTGGACAATGACACGAAGTATAAGTATGAAATGACAAGCAGAAATATTCATCCCTATCACATAAGTGATTACTGCCAAGCGTTTACGCCTCTGCACTCTGTATGACTGAGTGTTTTGGTATTGCACTCGCGCAGTAATGATCTAATGCGATAGCTAGGAATATGGAAATGTAAACCGTAGTAAACCTGTCTTTCACCAACAACATGGCATAAGCCAGTCAAGCAAGCTTAGCAACAAACCGTGCGGCCTAAGGCCAAATAAGCACGAAAAGTGTAGCACACTAACCAATCACAAGATGTTAATTCCATTTAAATAAAGGTGAAGAAGACTGAAGAATCACTCGGACCGACGCATTGAAATGCAAGGTCATACACAAAGAACACTTTACTGAACCAGAAGAACTGGTATTATTCAGAAGCTAGTGGCAACAGAGGAAGCACTGCAACTAGTAGTGACTTAACCTCGCCCGACAACAAGTCGGAGGAACTTAGTGAATAATCGTGGGAGTACGAATAATATGTATATAGATTACCAGAGAGCTGATTACAATCTAAAACTCATTGAGTTCAAACAGCGGTAAAAGAATACCACACTGTTAGTAAACCTTATTTCCACAATAGAGGGATAGAAAGGTGATGTATAGCACATTAAGGATAACATGAAGGGTGAGTAACCCAAGTTATCAGGGTCGTGCAGCAGAAGCTAGTGGGCCCTAACTAAGAAATGTAATACACCTAGTAAGTACGAAAGAATGGCTATTAATGCCTTGAAGCCTAATAGGCTAGAACTGAATTAATTAGGAGTTAAACAAACTCATGTACGAATCCTCGGTGCAAAGACTAAACCATTGGTATGGTTAAGACCCTTTGACCAGAGCATATTGTATAGTATACCGTAATGAAGCTAAACGCTTCAGATTGCCCAAATCAAGTAAACCAATGTTTAATAGTAACATATGGTAGATTACGTGGGTGTAATCCCTTTTAAGGGGGGTAGAGCGAAAACCGCTTAATGCAAGTTTTATAAATAAAACACATAAAACTATAATGTGCATAGCACAAATGAGAATTGATTTAATGATTGGTACTTATGTTAAATAAACATACGTATTCATTCATATTATAACTGTGGTAATTAGGCACGAGAGATACGAATACCATAGGATGAATATACCCATCTTGTAACCCCAGTGGGAAAGTATTAGTAAAGAAGAGTAGAGTAACTCTTGGGGAAATGATAATTCGTGTAGTGTGCGTCTATTTGAAGTTAGACATGGCACTACAATGCAAGAGTCGGTATAAAACCGATGTATAACCTAGAGGAAATTGAGTTCCCTAGGAGACTGCCTTGAGACGATTGAGAATGAGTAGTGGACGGAGCTCCACAAGTATTGTATTCTTAAAGAAGTAGTACGGATTGACTATGAGTAGTAGAGGAATGTAACCCACGAGTGGGGTATTCGTAAGTACGCTATTGGAAGTAAATTGAGGACAGCTGAATTTCATAAGTACAGTATTCCCTAGCCCGAATAGTAGAGATAATAGAGGGTAATGGAAAAAAGTGGAGAAGGTTAATGAAATGAGCACTTAGGCATCGAATTCCGAGGAAAGTATTTAGGAAGTAGATTGAGGATGATTGATGGATTGATTCCGTCCTTTGGAGATGTGTGAATTGTATCACGACTAGAAAGAGTAAAAAGATAGGAAATGAAAACAACTAATTAATTGTTTGTTTAAAACTGATGTGGGAAGTCGAACTTGATCCTGATCAGATCGAGGGAAACCGAACACAAATTGGGGTGGAAAGATAGTTCAACACTGATGCTGATCACATCAGGGTCGAATGATTCTCGAAGCTCCCCTCAAGTGGTCACAAGAATCACACATAGGATAGAAGTAAGGCATATAAATTGGAATTTGGAGTGGATGCTTTAGAAAGATTTCTAATTAGCTATTGGGAAGGATTTTCCTTAGACTAGAGAATGAGGACCGGTCAGAAGCTTATACCGGAGAAGATCGTAGTATAGCGTATTGTATTATTCCAAGGGCAGCGGGACATAGAGGAGTCCTGTGTCTAGATGACCGGAGTGCCTGCGGGATTGGGTTGTGCATTGCATTGCTTTGGGGATAGCTTTGCACTGTATGTATGTATAAACTTTGTAATAAGGAACCGGATAGTTGGTAGTAGTACGGGTTGGAGTAACTATTGTATATGGTATGGTATGGTATGGTATGGTATGGTATGGTATGGTATGGTATGGTATGGTATGGTATGGTATGGTATGGTATGGTATGGAGAAACCTTGAGTAACGAATTTGGGAATTGTAAGGAGGGGGAATGTATGGCTTTGGTATTAGGCAAGTATAACTGAGGAAGTATTGTAACCCTATAACCTTGAACAACTTTGAGGACAAAGTTTCTTAAGGGGGGTAGATTGAAATACCCCGAACTTAAATATAGGGATTAAGATTATTCTAATACGTATTTAAGGGCCTAATAATGCCTAAGTAATTATGGTAAGGAAAAATAAGTCCAAAAGGAATGGAGAAACGCTTAAAAAGCGAAAAACGCTAAGTAAGCGTTAAATAACCATAAGAGGAGCAAGACCTCGGTTAGAGTATTATATGGATTCTAAAGGTTTAATAAGACCTAAATAATATATGGGAACAACTCCCGAAGAAAACGGATCCAAATAATGTATTAAAAGCGTAAACGAACCTTAAAGCGCGTTTTTCGAGGAAATCGGGAAAACGTGACTTTAGGCGGGTCAAACAGACTCGTAACAATTTTGGTCAACTAAATAGTCACTAATAAATATTAGTGGGGCTTTAGAACCAATAAAATTAATTAAACGAGGAAATTCCGGAAAACGGGTACCGGTTAGTAAAAACTGTAACAACCGGGAAGTTGTGGGGCGAGAATGCAAATAAACAAACTTAGTGTGTCCACTTTGCAAATAAAGTCAAAAATCTGTAGAGAAGGGAGTGTGTGACCGATGGACTCCTCTTCCCTCCCCACTCTCTTTATTTCTCTCTTATTAGCTAAAAGACAAAAGAGATAAGTAGAAAAGTAGAAAAAGAAGAAGGGGCCCTCTCTCTCCTCCATCCCTCACTCTCTCACCGTGCCCACCTTCTTCTTCTGATTTCTTTCCTCCTCTCCTGACGCAAACATGGAGGAATGAAGCCCCCACAAAACTCCTCACTTCTCTCCTCTCTTTGAACACTCAAATCTTCTCCAAACTCAACAAAAATTATACCATTGGAATCCCCTCGCAAAGGAGAACATTTTCATCCTTCCAAAAATTGAAAATGACCACTTTCATTTCGGTGGGTATTCTCCATTTAAAGATTCAAGTCCACCATTATAAGCACCTTCACCTCCTTATCATCTTGAGGTAAAAAGAATTTTGAAAATCCTTCATTTCTAGCTCTCATTGGCATTATAAGGATTTTCAGTTTTTGAACTCTTGGCCCTCTTTGTTCCAGCCAATTTTGGCTCTCTTGTTGGGCTAGGAATCTTGTTCTCTTGCTAGTCAAGAGCTTCATCCATTCATTGGAAGGTAATACTCATTTCTAAACCCTAAAACATTTAAATTCTAGGGTTAGTGCAAAAATGAATGCTAAATGGTTAGAGTGTATTGGTATGGTGGTTGTAGCATTTTGTATGGTGTGAGGAAGAACAAAGAAGGAGGAAAGAAGGAAGGAGGAGGCAAGAAAGAAAGAAAAACTAGCAAGTCAAGGTAATGCTCTTACCTTGGGTTAGTTTGTGTATTGCATTGTAACAGATTTTAAGTATCTAACAATGAGGAATGTATGTGGTATGAGTAGTAATAATGTAGTAATGTATTGGAGAAGAGAATGTAACAGTTTTGAAGCTTTTTAAAAGATGTTTAAAAGCTTGGGAAAACCTTGAAGTATGTGTATGTGTGCAGGAAAGTTGTTGATTGTAGTAGTATTGAAATGTGAGTATAATGTGATGTATAATAGGTTGTGAGAATGAGAATATGTGAGCTGAAATGGTGTGTGGAGAATGTTAAGAATATAGGGAGACTATGTCAAATTTCATCTAGAAATTTGAAGACTTAAGTGTTTAAGAAGAGGAAGTATTTGGAGAGTTTAAAAGGAGTGTTTAGTACCTTGTAACGGATTTGGGTATGAGTTTGTAAATGGGATGGAACTAGGTTGTGAGTAATGTATTTAAGATGCTAAGAGTGGCATTGGATGAGGGAGCATTGGAGGATAAGTGTTGAGGGAAAAATCTGTAGCATAATAGAGGAAACAAAATCTGTAGCATTAGTGTGAGGAAACTAGTATAAGTGTGGAAATGAAATGAGGAGAAATGTGTAGGTGAATGTATGGATTGAGTAGTAAGTTTGGGGGATTAACCAAGGTGATTTAGAGGGTTTAATTAGTGCTAAATCATGTGAGGAAGTATTGGATGGGAGAATTGAGTTTTAGAACCTGTAGCATAAGTGTAACAAAAACTGTTACAAGTGTTGAAAAAGGAGTAAGGAAATTGTGTAAATTGATTGATGGATTTAGTAATGGATTTGGTGGATGGATTGAGGTATATTAGGAAGCCTAAATGGCACTAAAACATGAGGGATTACATGTAGGAAGATTTGGGAAGTAATAGGTAAAAGAGAGGACTGAAAACAGATTTTTAAAACTGAAGTACTGGGCCGGACCGGACTTGCGACCGGACTTGCAAGTTCGGTCGAGCCCAGAATTACAAAGACGGGAGACCTTCTGGAACGGACCGAACTTGCGACCGGACTTGCAAGTTCGGTCGGACCAGAAATTTCTTCCGTCAGAAACCTTCTGGAATGGACCGAATTTGCGACCGGACTTGCAAGTTCGTCGGCCAGAAAATTCCCGTAATGCAAGCTACTGGAATGGACCGACCTTGCGACCGGACTTGCAAGGTCGGTCGGGCTAAAATTCTCACGAAGGGAACTTACTAGAATGGACCGACCTTGGGACCGGACTTGCAAGGTCGGTCGGCCCCGGAATTTTCACACGATGTAGCCTACTGACTTGGACCGAACTTGCGACCGGACTTGCAAGTTCGGTCGAGTCAAACAAAAAAAAGTTTTATTATATGATTATAGTAATCATGTATATATGCCTATACACATATAAGCATATGTAGGTAGTAATACACCTTTAATGAAATAGTAATGACAAGAAAGTAAGTAAATGAGTAAGAAAACAAGTTTAAGAAGTAGTAAAGAAAAGGAAGGTTCCATAATCAAGTAAGAAAGTAATGAAGTGATAAGTAAATATTGAAAGTATCAATGAGGGAGTAAGTTAGATCAATAATAGATCATTGATCATGTTACTCCATGTATGTATAGGAATCAAATAGTTGATCTCCAAGGAACCGGTAGTGCGAATACGACGGTGTACGGTATGATTTCTTCATGCCCTGTATCCTAACTTGGTTACCCCGATTTGTGTGCTTATGTGATCACCAATAAGATAAATGCACGAATCAGATTTATATTGCACTTAACTGTGTTTGAACTATTTGTTCTTGTTGTATCTTCTTGAACAATTAGTTTGTATAATTCATGAAATGAATGAATGGAAATGAGAAGTATGTGTAAGTATTGTGTACTTGTGTATTGTATGTATGTATGGAAATGAAGTATTGACTTCTACTAATTCCTAACATTCTAACTCCTAACTTGAGTAATGAGTAAAATGGAATGAGTAGAAGTCCGATATAGTTTCGGCCACGCGTGAGGATAAGGAATCACAAGAGGTTGGATCCGAATCCTGGCTGTAATCTTTTCCATGGACCAATTCCCTTGAATGGGTAGCATCCTGGATTAGTGGGCCACCCTAAAGCCCGGTGGTGGGATGTAGTAATCCCTGCCCGGAGGTCATACCGACTTAACTGGAAGTAAAGTATGTAAGAAGTAAGTATTGTATGTGTATTGGTCTTGACTATTGTAAGTCATTGACCGGAAGTAAAAGAGTATCGAACACCCAATTAACCCGGGTGTGTAATGAAGCTAACTGGACCTTTGTATGTATTGGAGAATTGTACCTCCGTATTGCGTATTGGGTATGTAATGAGTATGTATTGTGTATGTGTAACCCGAAAGATGGTAGGTAAGAATTGGTTGGCTTGTATTGTCTTCCAAGCATGTATGGTACTGTACGTATGTATGTATATCTTGTGTAGTATTGTAGTATCGCGGATGAAGGCATGTATGAATGTATGTATGTATGTATTGCAAAATGAACTGCATGTATTCGACCAAATGGTCGGCGTACCCTCGCTGGTACGTGGGGTATGTGGTTATCATATTCAACGAAAGCTGACCCCCTCGGGGGAACGTTTTTAGTGTGCAGGTACCCGGAGCGAATACGGTCAAGGTAAGAGACCGGTGGCGCGCCTTGTAATTAGAAGTATCTAGTTTGTGATGAAGGGGTAGCAGATTGACTCCTAGTGAGTATGTGTGAATTTGGGAGAAGTACGGTATTGAATTTGGAACCTAGTAAACTCGGTATGTGTAGCGTATTATCTTGTACTGAATTGTGGAGTATTGCATTGAATGGAGCCTTGTATCGAATGGAGTATTGTAGTATCCAGTATGTAATGGGAGTATGTATCGTATTGAGTAGTACTCGGATATTCCGGTCCATCAGACCGATGCTGTATGTATTAGTAGCCTTGTTAGTCACGTGGGTGACTAACGGCATTGTGCCACCCGCCGTTGAGTATGAATGTATCCGCTGCGTGAGAACGAATGTATAAGGAAATTGGACGGTAATGATGGTATTAGCGGTAGGGGTGTTACAACTTCAATGAATTGACATTAATTTAAGAGTTAGTATATTAATTGTAGTGTTTTGTGTTCATTGGGTGATGGGAATGGAGCTTGGCAACTCCATTCCCCACATGGCCGATTTGGGAAAGAAAGGAAGAAGGAGGAGAAATGAGAAAGAAAGAAGGAATTAAAAGCTCAAGGTAAGAGCTCTTTACTAATGTTAAATTTTAGTGCATTAGAGTAATGGGAATGGGTAAACCAATCTAAGGAACCCAAATAATGTATTAGTAATGTAATTGTGAAGTTTTGAGTATTAGGGAACTAGTAAGTAAATTGTAGGCCTTAGAGCCAAGTATATTGTGTATGAGTATTGGTATTGATGCATGATGGAGTATTGATGCATTGTGATGGTTTGTATAGCTTGTGTGCTGGTAGGACCCTTGTATGGGTGTGGCTAGTTTAGGAATGAATTTGATGAAAATTGTGAGTGTGGAGAAGTAAGGGAAGTGGGTGAACTATGGCGAAATTTTGGTAGAAATTATGTATCTAAGAATGACTTGGTGAATGGAGAACCAAGGTGTGTAATGGATTGGGTAGAAATGTTTAGTAGTGATGAAGAGGTAGTTGTAGTATGAGAACAAGAGGTGTAAAAATCTGTAGCAAAGTGTGTAAAAATACCTTGGAGAAGTTAGGAAAAATTAGTGTGTAGGAATTGGTAAAATGAATGTTGGACTTGGGTATAGATGGTACAATTGCTTGGAAATGAATTGGCATGGTAAGAGGAGGTGTTTGGGATGCTGAAGTGACATTGGTAAGGATATTGGATGTAGAAGTTGGTTTAAAAATCTGTAGCAATGAGAAAGAAAATTGGGTGTAAGTTGCTGGAATGAAGTGAGGAAAATTGTGTAAGTGATTGGATTTAGCAATGAATTTGATGGATGAACTAAGGTGTATTAGGAGGTTTCATAAGTGTTAAAATATGTGGGATTGTGTAGGAACAATGGGAAGAATGGGTAAGAAGGGGACTAAAAACAGAATTTAAAACTGAAGTACTGGGCCGGACCGGACTTGCGACCGGACTTTAAGTTCGGTCGAGCCCCGACTTACAAAGACGGGAATGCTTCTGGAATGGACCGAACTTGCGACCGGACTTGCAAGTTCGGTCGGACCAGAAAAATCTCCCCTCTGTAACCTACTGGAATGGACCGAACTTGCGACCGGACATGCAAGTTCGTCGGCCAAAAAAAAATTCCCGTAATGCAAGCTACTGGAATGGACCGAACTTGCGACCGGACATGCAGTTCGGTCGGCCAGAAAAATTCCCGTAATGCAAGCTACTGGAATGGACCAAACTTGCGACCGGACTTGCAAGTTCGGTCGAGCCAGAAAATTCCTCGTACTGATAGCTACTGGAATGGACCGGACTTGCAAGGTCGGTCGCAAGTCCGGTCCAGTCAAAAAAAAATATTTGAATTAAATAATAATTATTATATATATATATATATATATGTATCCCATGTATATATATATATGTACATGTATGTAAGTATGCCAACATTAAGTAAGAAAGTAAAACTTAAGGTAATGAAAAATAAGTAAGTAATGTGTAAGTGTAAGAAGCATAAGGCATAGTAAGTATGAGTTAAGTTAATGATAGATAGATTAATCATTCAACTGTATGTATATATAATAGGATTGGATTTGTGAACACCGGAGGAACGTTAGGTACAAGTACCGGTGAAAGGTATGATTTCTTCATGCCCTGTATCCTAATCTGGTTACCCCGATTTGTGTGCTTATTTGATCACCTAATAAGATAAATGCAGAATCGGATTATATTGCACTTACTCGTGCTTGTTTACATTGTTCTTGATATTTGTCTTGAACAATAGTTTGTATAATTCATGAAATATAAATGATGATGAATGGTATTCGAACCTCGTATTGTACTTGTGTATTGTCCTCGTATGTATGTGTATATGGGTATTGTATTATTGTGGCTTGAATGTTGACTTCTGCTAATTCCTAACTACCTAACTCCTAACTAAGTGAGTAAATTGGAATGAGTAGAAGTCCGATATAGTTTCGGCCACGCGTGAGGATGAGGAGACACAAGAGGTTGGATCCGATTCCTGTTCGTAAGCTGGTCCCGGCCCAATCCCTTAAGTGGTAGCATCCTGGATTAGTGAACCAAGTAAAGCCTGTGGTGGGACGTGTAGTCCCTGCCCAGAGGCCATACCGGCTTAACATAGTAAGAGTAAGTAAGTAGTATGTATGAGTACGAGTTAGTATGAGTATGTATGCATATGTATGGAGTAACGTAAAAGAGTAACCTCCACCCGATTACCCGGGTGGACCAATGAAGCTAACAAGTATTGCATATTGTGTATGTAATGTGTATGTGTAAATCGGAAGAAGGTAAGTATGTATTGGATGGTTGTATTGTATTCCTTGCATGAAATGAAGTGTATGTATGTATGCTTGCGTAAGTATTATTGTACTGTGTATAAGAGTATGTATGCACGTATGTTTGAATGAAAATGAACTGCATGTATTCGACCAAGTGGTCGGCGTACCCTCACTAGTATGCGGGGTATGCGGTTATCATGCGCAGCGAAAGCTGACCCCCTAGGGGGAACGTTTTTAGTGTGCAGGTACCCGGAGTGGATGTGGTCAAGGTAAGAGACCGGCGGCACACCCTTGTACTTAGAAAGTAAGTAGTTGTGAGGAATGGGTAGATGTAGGCTCTTAGTGAGTATATATGAACTTGGAAGAGATATTATAATTGTATAAGGATCCTAGTAGACTCGGTTAAGTATATTGTATTGTATGAATTATGGAGGAGTAAGTATTGAATGGAGCATTGTTGTATTTGATTGTTGTATGTAGTATGTATTAATGTTCCCTCGGGATTCCCTGTCCATCAGACCGTTTGTATGTAGTAGCAGTACCCTTTCTATCCCTGGGTGAACCAACGGCATTGTATCACCCCCATTAATGTAAGTTGTATCCGCTGCGTGTATCTGATGTAAGGAGATTGGACGTAAGCACAGCATTAATGGTAGGGGTGTTCACACCAATGGGTGCAGCTACCAGTTTTTGCTTAATTATATTAAACATAAAAAGACAATTGACATATTAAACAAATGGGGCATCTTTTAGAAGTAGATCGGTCAATGGTTTTGCATTCTCAGAAAAATCCTAAATAAATCGTCAATAAAAGCCTGCATGCCCTAAGAAAGTTCTTATCTCTATAACACGAGTGGGTGTTGGCAACTTCTCAATTACCTTCACCTTTGCTTAATCAACCTCAATCCCTTTAGCAGAAACTTTGTGGCCTAGCACTATCCATCATTGACTATAAAGGGACATTTCTCCCAATTGAGAACTAAATTGGTCACCTCACATCGGCCTAGGATTAAATTAAGCTGCGCCAAACAAGCATCAAAGCCAGAGTCATAAACAGAAAAATCATCCATAAATACCTCAATGCTCTGCTCGATGAAGTCAACAAAAATCGCCTGCATACAATGCTAAAAGGTGGCAGGACATTGCACACTCCAAAGGGCATTCTTTTGTATGCAAGGTACCACATGGACAAGTGAATTTGGTCTTGTCTTGGTCCTCTAGCGCAATAGGAATCTGAAAGTACCCTGAAAACCATTTAAAAAGCAATAATATTCCTGTCCAGCCAACCTCTCAAGCATTTGATCAATAAAAAGGAGAGGGAAATGATCTTTCCTGGTAGCAGAGTTCGAATGCCTATAGTCTATGCATATACGCCATCCAGTGATCTTTCATTGAGGAATAGACTCACCTTTGTCATTCAGAACAACTTCAAAACCCTCTTTCTTTGGAACTACCTGTACTGGACTCGCCTATGTACTATCAGATATGTGGTAAATGATCTCGGCGTCCAGGAGCTTCAACACCTCTTTCTTGACAACTTCCTTCATGTTAGGGTTGAGCTGATGTAAAGGTTGTCTGAAGGCCTTGTAATCCTCCTCCATATAAATGTTATGTGTGCAGAAAGTTGGGTTAATGCGCCTTTAATATCAGCTAGAGTCCACCCAATTGCTCTCTTATGTCTCTTCAAAACCTTAAGTAATCTGCTCTCCAACCCAAGTTTCAAAGAAGAAGAACCAATGTTAGGCAAACAATTATTATCAGCAAGAAAAGAATACTTAAGGTTAGAAGGGAGCTCCTTAGGCTTAATTCAGGTGGTTGCTCTACAGAAGGGGTGAGTCTCTAAACCTCTTTATCAAGCCTCTCCAACTAAGGTTGATAAGCTTGAAAACCAGTTATTCCTCTCTCCATATAAGCAAGTGCTGCACTGGCCTCAGAACTAGCAGTCTTCTCTTCTACAGAAGCAATAAGAACATGCTCCAATGGCTCAAAATCAACAAGTGGGGAAGAAGGAAATGAATAAATGTCCTCATCAGCTAAAAGATCATACTCTTCCCCATCATCATTTGTAAGACTCACTGACATCATAGAATGAGCAGAAGTGGAAGTTGACCTCATCATATTCTTCATGTCAAACTCAATATTTTCGTCCTCGTCGCGTAAAGAGATCTTAACATCGTGAACATCAATAACAGCTTTGGCAATACTCAAAAAAGGTCCACCCAAAATAAGAGGAACATCAACATCATCATCCATGTCTAACACAATAAAGTCTGCTGGGAAAATGAATCGGTGCTCCCAAACTACTAAATCCTGCAAAATATCCATTGGTTTGATCTCAGATTTGTTGGCTAGCTGGAGCTTGAAGGGGACTGGTTGCAACTCTTCACCTCTTACCTTCAAGAAGGTGGCGTAGGGCATGATATTAATGCTGGCACCCGAGTCACACAAGCCACTGCCACAATCTACATTAGGGGTGTCAAATCGGGTTTCGGGTCGGGTTGAGCTCAACCCGAACCCGACCCGAAAATGGTTTAGGTCAACCCGAACCCGACCTGAACCCGGAGCGGGTTATATTTCTTCAACCCGAACCCGCGGCGGGTTGACCCGAACCCGACCCGTTTTTTTAAAAAAATCTTTTATTTTTAAAATTTAGCATTATACAATAAATAATATAATATTTTATTATTAATTAATTATGATGTACTATATTTAATCATAAATGACTGATTAAATATTTATTTTAGTCATTAAATATAACACATTTTCTATTTTTTATTTAATTTGTTCGGGTTACGGGTTAGCGGGTTCAACCCGAACCCGGAGCGGGTTTTAGTGACCCAACCCGAACCCGACCCGAAAATATTTTCGGGTCAAAAATCTCAACCCGAACCCGGCTTTTTACGGGTCGGTTTCGGGTCGGATTTCGGGTTCGGGTCAAGATTGACATCCCTAATCTACATCACCAATAAAACAATGGACAATGAGATTGCCTGGACCCTTCTGCTTAGGAGAAAGTGCTCGAAAGAGAGCAATTGAGCACTTCTCTATCAAGTGAACAGTTTCTTTCTCCTCTTTCTTCTTTTTCTTTATCAGACGATCCTTCAAGAATTTGGTATAATTAGGCATCCCCTGTAAAGCATCAATCAAAGGGATATCAAGTGTTAGCTTCTTAAATATTCTAAAAAATTAAGCAAACTGCTTATCTAAATGTTTCTTCTTCAAACTATTAGGAAATGGAAGTTCAACATGCTTAGGAGAGAAAGAAGGATCATTAATAGTAATACGGGGAGAAGAAGAGGGAGTAGGAAGATTAGGATCCTAGATCTCCTCAGAAATTACTACAGGAGGAACTGAAGACCCTGATGGTGCATCAACAGAAGAAGGGTTAATCTCTTCACTAGTTTGGTCCTCAGTCACTTTTTCTTTTTGCTTATCTTCCAACTGTCTCACGCTCCTCAATGTTACTGACAGCGAATCTAGGCTCATCTTCAAATGCAACCTTGGGAGATACAACTTCATCACAAATAGTCAATGCCTTAGCTGATTCCTTTGGATTTGGATGAGATTGGGAAGGGAATATGCCAGGTTGTCATTGTTGTTGCTGATTAAGGAGTATCTGGTTCATTGTGATTAATCTGCTGCTGCATACTCTGAGCCAATTTATCCAAACTTTTCTGACCAGCCATCAAGGATTAATTGATATTATTCTGAGTCTCGGTGTGAGTCTTCTAAGTCTGGTCATGGATTCAATCAATTCTTGAAGTTGGTCCATCTTTGCATCAAAGGAGGACTTAGCAGGTTGTTGAGGTGCAAGCTGATATTAGCTTTGGCCCTGCTGAAACTGGCCTTGTGGGCGGGCTGGATTGTAAGAAGGTGTAGGGAACCCAGGTGGTTCCTGCTGATTGCCCTACAGGTTAGAATTCAAAGCATTATTGGGATTACCATACTTGAGATTTGGATGCTGATTTCTATTCCAAGGTTGTTGGTAACCCCCCTGCTTTATAAAATGTGCTTCTTTATCTTGCCTTATCTCCTCCCATTGTGGGCACATTTCAAAAGCATGAGCGCCCCCACATTGACAACAAAGTGGGTCTGGTGAGGTGATGACTATCCTCTTTACCTGTTGCATTGGTTGCTGGTTAATCATAAAATCATCAAATATTTTAACCAAAGAACTTACCAAGGTAGTTTGTTGTGCTTTGGTTTCTTCCATGTGCGCCATCCAAGGATCCAAATTCTGCACACCCTTAGCCCCAGCAGTCATAGTTATACTATCCTCCAATGCCCACTGATGAACCTTCTCAATATAAGTCTTCGTGGCTGCCATAAAGTCGATGCCAGATTTATTAAGGACGTCACCACCCAAAGCAGATATTACCTCAGTTTTATGAATGTAGTAGAGCCCATGGAAGAACGTCATGGCAATGCAAGTCAGGTCTTGGCCATGATGTGGGCACTGGCGAAGTGTCTCCTTAAATCTGTCCCAGGCCTCACATATCGTCTTAGCTTCTATTTGCTTAAAAGCAAGCAAAGCAGCTTGTCAATAGTTCTAGAAATAATATAATATTTATTAAAGAACCTGGTTATCTGCTTCCTTGTCGTGATGATGCAAGAAGGAATGCGATAAAACCAATTAATAGCCTCACCAGATAGGGTATTAGGGAAAAGACTCAACCGAACGTACTCCAAAAGACCTTTAGAACACCCAATCTGATCAAGATGAATGAGGAATCGGTTAACATGGTCTAGAGCGTCATTAGGGTTGGTGTTGTCGAAGGTGCCACCAGGTAGCTCCGAAAAACCTTGGATTGGTAAAAAGGCTTTAAACCCTTCCACTCCTTGGTAAGTGCCGGTGTAAGCATATGAAGAACTACCGAAATTCACCTTGGTACAACCTCAGGTCGATTGAACTGCCTCATCGTCTGTGCACTATTTCCTGGAGCCGCCATCTCTAGTCATCTTTGAATCTTCATGAGCGTTGTGCTAGATGAAAGGTAAGCTCGATCTTCGGATCCAAAACCTTATCCCAACTGAGTGAAGATTCTGATTTGGAGCGCGTGTGTACCATCAACTAACTGCAAATGGTGAGAAAAAAAGAAACAACCACAAAATAAAGATAATTAGAACTAAATAATTAAGAGAAAAATGATCTATGAAAAATAACGAAATAACTAAAAATGAAGTTAAACTTAGAAAATAAAATATAATAAAACTAAAACAATCAACCCAAGCTAAGGACTCGACAAATGTCAAGTCTCCAACAAGGGTGCCATTTTACAAACAAGAAATTTTGATAAACTAAATACTAAGAATTAAACCTAGAAAACTAGTAAATCAAAATTCTACGGGATGTAGAAAATTCAGGTCATAGTAGTAAATGTAATTAAGTAACTAGGTCTTGAACCAAGGGACTTGGTAAAGGAAAGTCTAATCCTAGAAAATAGAAAATTAAGGGGGGGTTGTTCTTGTTGTTTTGTAAATTCAACTGATGAGAAAACAAGTAAATGCAAAGAAATAAAAGTGATTAAATTAACAATTAAGGCGGAACTCTAGGTTCAGGTTGTTTCTCCCTGGATAGATCTTGTAAATTCTAAAGTTCAGTTCGAGATATCACTACTACAAAAAGTATAGATAATGACATTTTTTTAACCCCTCTTAATAAAGTGTAGTAAAAAATTTAATATACTACTCTATTTAATACACTTGTTTGTGTAGAACTCTATAGTAAGAGCTTATGTTAAATGTAGGTACAAATATGTATATATAAAATACAAAAATCTCTAATATCTGTACATCAATTATGAAGACACTTATAAGTGAAGGAAATTAATTTTTCACCTTTATTTGTG
Organism: Limonium bicolor; assembly: GCA_023374045.1. Lineage (NCBI taxonomy): Eukaryota > Viridiplantae > Streptophyta > Magnoliopsida > Caryophyllales > Plumbaginaceae > Limonium > Limonium bicolor. The sequence goes on along the minus strand of CM041783.1, from coordinate 54,260,126 downwards.
TAAAAGGTTTGAACTTAAAAGTGTGGGCATATTCCAATTATGTAGTAGTGTATGGGCTGGTGAATTCTTTAATTTTTCTTTTCAAGTTTAAATCCTAGCCACCGAAAAGCTAACCTAGCAAACGTGCGAGTTCTAATCCAGAATCAAGCAAATCATGAAATAGGTGGATTACGCTCAAAGAATTCTAAGCACTTGAAGGAAGACCTAATCTAACTAATTTAAGTCTCCACAGATTTTTCAGGCTAAATAAAAGACCATCCAAATACTCACCGACCAGTTTGTAGAAGGATTCGCAAAGCAATTCAATTAATTCATGAGATTAGTCAAGTAGGACAATTTAATCGAAAACAATCCATATAATTTTAAACTACAAAATATAAACTAAATCATATCAAGATTACAACAACCATCCCCTAGAGTTAAATCCTCTTAGCATGACATATTCAAGAAATTGATAGAGATAACGGATCTAGAATTCATCCTAAAGAGAAAAGAGAACTCCCGAATTGTTTGTCTATCCAGAACTCGAATCTGCAAAGCCAAAGGTTTAATAGAGATGGAACCGGTGATGAAGATGACCTTGCTAGCACCGTCTAAGGTTGCACGGCTGCGTGAGAGAAAGAGCAGAGCACATCTCTCTATTTTGTTCATGACTGAATTGATATGTTTGTACCTTGCTTCGCTTCGTTTAAATAGAAAATCTAGACATAAAATACATACTTCCGTCTGAGGTGCCCGCCTAAGGAATTCTTCACGCTGCACTCGTGGTCATAAAAATTATTGTCCTTCCGAGAGTGTCCGGACCACAGGGTCGTAGGCAATCTCCGGACATGTTAGAGATTCGAAAGGTAGCATTCTGGGTCGTCCGGGTCAAAAGATCGGACGAGGAACACGTGTCCGGGTAAAAGGGTTAGATGTAAGTCCAGACAAGATACAAAACAACATTTGGGTGCGTCCGGGACCACGAACATTCTGTGCAGAACCCTGGACGGCCTGTCCGGGTGAGTTAGGTCGGACGGTGCTATGGACATGTGTATGACTTGTATTGCTTTGCTTTGAAACTTGCATAATTCCCCTTAGATCTAGTCCTAAGTGATAAAAACACCAAAGCAAGATAGTTTAGGGTATTTTCTCTTCAATAAAGATAAGGACTTCATTTAAATACAAACTTAGGAAAAAGATGAGAAAACGAGGGGTTTAATTAGTTAAAAGTATATCAAATGTTAGTGCATCAAGGAGATACCTCAAGACAAGATACAAAAATGGCAACGTTCGGAATAACCCCAATACCAACCAAAGTAACATCTAACCCGCAGACAGTGGTCCTATAGATCTTGCAACGAGCGAGCCCTTCATGACTTACCAATTTAGGTAAGGGAAACCATCTGTTGAAACCAGGATCAAGAGTGTTGAGGATGAAAGAACTACAGCGGGACATCGTAAGCGTGCCTTTGACCAGTGAATCTATGAGGGTTCCTTGGACGAAGTCTAAAATCTATGATACTTTGGGCCAAAAATCAAGAAGGGCAAGGCGACTAACCAGATGCAATCTCAGAAACCACTCCTGGTTGTCGACCTCACCCATTGTAGAGTCTGGAGCTTGATAACCGTGTTATGCATAGTGCAACAGCCATCCCTCATTCTAGGGGTGGCTTGGAAAAATAATTTGTACTCGTTGGGTCTGAAGCATTGGCATGATTTCTTGAGACCCTTGCTTTTGGTTCCTTAAAAATGGATGGAAGGTTCTAACTCAAGTTTACGAAAGAAAAAGAGATGTTATAAACCAATGTATAACAATAAAGCCAAACCAAGCAATATTTAACATATGATACAAATTAAGTTTATGAATCTAAGATTTGTAATAACTTTATTATTTGATAAAGAATGTCTTCTAAAACATGGATTAATAAAAATATCTTAGTTTATATGTGAAATTGTGAATTTGAAAGGTGTCACTAACCCTACATGACAAGTAAAATGGAATGAAGAACTATATATAAAGTATAATACTCTTTTCATTTCGAAATGTTAGTCACATTAGTTTGGTTTAAGAATCTTTTCAGATATATGTTATTCCTGTTGTGAAAGAGAGAGGACTGATAAAAGGTAGAAAAATGATAGGATTTTTGATATCCTAACAACTGTGTGCAAGGGCCTCTATTTATAGAGAAGTAGACAGTAAAGAGATAAATTTAATAACTGGGGTAATATGGACATTCACTATTTACAAAACTCCCTCTTGAATGTCCGATATTGATTCCCTCGTTAAAAACCTTACTGGAAAAACCTAGTGGGAAAAACAGAGACTAAGGAAAAAAGAGTGCAATCATATATTCTCCCCCTCTACAAAACATTACTTTAAATCTCTGAATCTGTGTAGTCCAATCTTGCGAACTAATTTTTGAAAAGTTGAAGTAGGGAGTGACTTAGTGAATATATTTGCCAAATTCTCACTTGAGCGGATTTTTTGTATATCAATTTCATCATTTGCTGAAGCTCATGGGTGTAGAAAAACTTGGGGGATATGTGTTTTGTTTGGTATCCTTTGATGTACCCATCTCTCATTTGAGCTATACAAGCAACATGGTCTTCATATAATATTGTAGGAATTAATGATAGACTACACGACTCTTGAACATGCTGGATCATGGAACTCAACCAAACATATTCTCTACTGGCTTAATGCATTGCTAGAATTTCTGCATGATTGAAGGAGGTGGCAACGATCGTTTTCTTTATAGATTTCCATGATATAGTTGTACCTCCATGAGTAAATACATAACCTGTTTGTGACCTTGCGTTCTAGAGATCAAATAGGTAGCCAGCATCAGCATAACCTACTGGATCAGACTTAGGTGTCTTTGGAAAGAATAACCCCATATCTAGTGTACATTGAAGATAACGAAGTACAAGCTTAACACCAATCTAATGCCTTTTCGATGGAGCTACGCTATGTCTTGCTAATGGATTTACTAAGAATGTTATACCAGGTCGAGTATAACTCACCAAGTACATCAATGCTCCAATAGCACTTAGATAAGGGACTTCAGGACCAAGAAACTCTTTGTCACTTTCACGGGGTCTAAATGGGTCATTATTTACATCTAGGGACCTAACAACCTTTAGGTTTCTTAAAGGATGAGCATGATCCATATAAAATCTTTCTAGAACCTTTGTAATGTAGTGAGTCTGGTGTATGAATACCCCACTTGGTGAATGCTCGAGTTTCAGTCCAAGGCAGATTTGTGTCTTACCGAGATCTTTCATCTCAAATTATGACTTCAATCATTCAATAGCTTGTTGAAGTTCTGCAGGAATTCCCATTGTGTTGAGATCATCAACATAGACTACAATTACAACAATCTTATATCCACTTTTCATTATAAATATACATGGACAAATCGAGTCATTCTTATAGCTTTTCTTAAGCAAGAATTCAGTGATGTGATTATACCACATATGGCCCGACTACTTTAGTCCATAGAGAGATTTATTCAATTTCATAGAGAACTTTTCTCTAGGGCTTGATTTAAATGCTTTGGGAAATTGGAATCCCTCTGGTAGCCGCTTAAAAATGTCATTATCAAGCGATCCATATGGATAGGCTGTAACCATATCCATTAAATGGAACTTAAGATTTTTTTTTGGATTGCCAAACTAATTATATAAGTATCTAAAACTTGTAGCATTCATAACTAGGAAATAAGTTTCTTCATAGTCAATACCAGGTCTTTGACTAAGACCTTGTGCAATAAGACGAGCTTTGTATCTAACAATTTCAGTATTCTTATTTCGTCTTCGCACAAACACCCATTTGTAACCAACTAGTATTACCTTAGTGGGTGTATGGACCACTGGTCCAAAAACCTCACAAATTCAAAGTGAGTTTAATTATGTTTCAATAGCATATTTCCATTTTGGCCAATCATTTCTTTGTCTGCATTTTTCAACAAATTTTGGTTTATGATCCTCTTCATTATTCATAACTTGTAGTGCTACATTATATGAAAAAAATTCATCGACATCAATTTCATGTTGGTTCCATCGTATTCCCATCATGACATAGTTGATCGAGATCTCTTCATTATCAATACTTGTTTCAGGTACATGATTTTTTTTACATTTCAACAACCGTCATGTCTATAGACTTTTCAAGAGTCTCACCCTTCTCACTTAGACAATCTTTAATGCATGCTCCCTTTGTTTTCAAGGGTTTTATCTTTGGAACCGACTGGTCTACCATGTTTTACAAGTGTGTTATACTCATTTGCAATATGTGCTCCTTGGACATCAATTCTAGTAGAAGCATTTGCTACTGGCGCATATGACTTTGTAACCTGATTGGTGTCGGTAAATGCATCAACCAATTGGTTTGCCAACCTTTTGAGATTAACAATATGTTGAACGTCCAGTTCACATTTCCTAGTGTGAGGATCATAATGTAGTACTGATGGTTCATTCCATGTAATCTCATTTACTAATTTCTTATTTACTCCCCCTAATGGTGGGAAATATGAGTCTTCAAAATGGCAGTCAACACTCTCAGTAAAAGCTATAGTAGGGTAAGAAGCTTTTGCTGCCTCAGATTTAGAGAACTTTGAGTTACTTTCAGCCCCTAGAATATCTATATTTAACATCCCCCTTATGGATCTTTTCCTCTAGCAAGCCTACCAGACCCAAGAGCATATCGAAGCTTGGAAAGTACATATACTTTAGCTCATCGTTGTAGTGCTTCTGCATGTTCTTCACTATCATCCATATCTTCTCTTGTTCATCCATCTTAGTGGGCATGCCTACAGCTTTCCTCCTCCACCGCTTGATGAAGTCCAACATGGACTCGTTTTCTGTTTGGCGGGTGCTAGCAAGGTCGGACCGGGTGACCTCCAAATTCTTAGCATATTCAAAATGAATCATAAAGGCTTCGCACACCTCCTCGTATGTCATGGTGTTCATCCTCTGAGTGAGATACCACCATTGAGGAATCTCATCCAAATACTATGCGAATACCTTAGTCTTCTGCATGTCATTGGGCTCAGGATGGACATCTCTCTATCAAACATGGCTAGATGGATCTGAGGGTTGGAAGAACCCTTGTAGAAATCCAAGGTCGGGAGCTTAAACTTTGGATGTAGCTCGACATCAGGATAGGATCCATGAAAAGTAATCGAAACCAGCGGGCTTACCGGGTTTCTCCATCCGTTAGATGCACTTTAATGCCTTCTCAAATTCTACGGTTAGCTGATTTCCCGGGGTGCCATCTTCAAATCCCCCCTGAGAGTCATGGATTCTGATTAAGGTGTTATCCATGTCGTATAATTGTGAGCCTCGATTTTAAACCCTACCCCATGTTGATTAAAACTGATTAGGATCTAACCGGGTTTTAGGTCCACTTATAACCTAAGATTAATAACTATGTCATACAACAATAATTATTAAAACCTAAGCTAGCTCACTGGAACCTATTATGAGTCGCCACCTGAAATACCCCTAACCTTAAAAACTTAATTAAATGATCTATTAATGATCTAAGATGGTTAATAAACATCTCAATACCATTGGGGAACAATCTAAAAGATCTCAACAAGGCAAAACATGCCTTAAGATCGGTAAAGCCAAAAATGTGCTTTAAGACACCATAGAGATTGTATCACCTCAAATAGGATCCAAAGTGGATTCCTAAGTATTATAATGAAGTAATGAACATTATGAAACCATTCTCAAAGGAAACCAAGCTCTAAAACATGTTCTAACACAAAATGTGCTTTAAAATTCCTTAAAGCACGTTTTTGAGAAAATTGACTTTCTGAGTGGGTTTTGAGTGGTGTTAGGCATTGGATTAGACCTTGATATACTAATGTACTATAATGTACCACATTAGAAGGCCTAAATCCAAAATTTCAAAAAAAATTTAAAATATGGCATTCATTTGTGAATAGTAACCCAAATAGTGCATTTTTAAGCAAAATTGACTAAGTATGGTCAATGGTCAATTAATGACCACTCTTACCCTTTGGCTGTCGGCAGGCATGGAGCATGGAAGACAGCACATTCAACTTTAACACAAAATATCTAGCTAATTTGGTGAATTTCCATTTTACTATTCCATTTTATACTTTTTATTCATTTAAACACATTATCTTTCTTTCTCTTGCCTCTTGTCCCATTCCAGCCGAGCCATCAGCCTTCTCTAATCCTCTCAATCTGTGTTCTTGAGTATGCAAGGCAAATCAATCTCTTTTGCACCTAAGGTAATGGTTTAAGGCTTATTTTAGCTCTTTTTCTTCATCTCTTCATTACCTACACTTGGAGCTCATGATCTATCACTTTATGGCTCATTCTCAGTGTTTTAAACCTTGAACAACAATCATTCTCGGCTGAAGCAAGTCTAGGGACCAAGGTTGCCAAAATTTACATTATAAGGTAAAAACATACCTTAAGGATTTCTATTCTCCATCCGGTTTTCTTCTTCTGATTTTTATGAGTTTATTCACTCATAATCTTCATATTTACATGTTTATTCAGTTGGTTAACCATTTGGAGCAAGAGTGGCCGAAAATCAAAGGAAATACCATTCTTTAAGGCATTTTGCCAAGGTAAAACCTATTACCATAGCAGCTTGTTGTTGTCTAGCTATTTCCTATGTTTATATGGTGAATTTAACACCATGTGGTGTATTTAATTCAGCCTGAAACCCTTTGGAGACTTCCTTGCATTTTTAAGGTGATTTTTGCCTTAAATCTTACATTAATTGTTCTTTATGGTAAAGCTCATGCTTGGAGTATAACCATATCTTATTTTGGTGTATTAAACATGTCTAAATGATGTGGTGATTTTTCCTCCAAGCTGCCGAGTTGTTACTAAGGATAAACCAAGGTATAAACACCTTAAACTTATGATTTTATGATTTCTTAGCATATATATTATATGTGCCAGAGTGGAGTTATTTATATGGGTGATTTTAACCTAAGTATGAAAAAAATGACTAAGATAAATTAAGCTAGTCATTTAAGTGATTTAATTAACATAATGGTCAAATTATGACATTATGTGGAAAAAAATAATAAACTACAGCAAGGCCGAGAGTTTATAGTATAATTTGAGCTATTTATGTGTAATTTTATGTTATAAAGCAAAGTTGTAATAAGGCCATGTCATTAGGCCATTTTAATTTAAGTTTAAAGCTTATTTAGTTTAATTTGCGCTTATATACTTAAGTTTGGGGCCAAATGGTAATTACTAGTAAAATATAAAGTCGTGGGCTTAATTTAGAGGAATTTAGGTTTTTAAATGAATTTAATAAAAATTATAACATTTTATAAAGTTTTGGGTCAAAATTGTAAAAATAGAAAACTATAGGGTATAATTGGTAATTACCGAAAGTTTGGTTCCAATTTGGCATTAGAAGTCAAAGTTGACTATATAGGAGACTTTGACCAAGTTTGAGAATTTAAGAAATTAAAATACTACCTTATATTAAGATAGTTATTAAATTGTAAAAGATTTATAAGAGATGGGGCTATATTGTGATTTCCGAAACTTTGGGGTACTAAATGGGATTTAGTACAGACCTTATGTTATTAGGAATTTTTAGAAGTTTATTTGGTTAAATTTGGAGTTTATATGAATTATATAAGTATAATATATGATATTTCATGACATTGTTACAAATGGGTAACATATGGGTAAAAACCGAGATTTATAGAAAGTATAAGGTTAGGAATGATATTTATAACCTTTTGGTATAGTTTGGTAATTTTTGGAGTTATATATAAGGTTTTATAAAGATATATGTATAATATATAGTTTTAATGACATTAGAAAACTATGTATTATAAATTGGGGAGATTTAGTAAATATACAAAGTTAGGTGGTGGGAATTTAATTAAAACAGACCCTAGGGTCTGTTCGGTAATTATAGCCTTTAAAAACTATAGGTTATAATTATATTAAGGTTTAAGGATTATAATATAAGATATATATTATAAGTGTAACAATGAAATATAATTTTGGGTTGATTTGTAATTTATGGAAGTATAGTGGAATATAGTGAAAGCCGAGAGTATAAGGGTTGTTCGGTAATATATAACAATTTCTAACTATAGGTTATAATTGTTTTAATGACATAAATGTCATAATATATGTTATATAACTATAATATGAAATACCCCTAAATTAATTTAAATTAATTTAGGGGATTTCTTTTATTAAACCTTTAATAATACTATTAAGTATTAAATTATTATATGGAATTATGAATGTTATGAATATTAAATTATTGTGTGGAATTATGAGTATTAATATTATATGGAATTATGGAAATTAATTTAGGGGATTCCTCCTATTTAACTCTAAAGAATATAATTAAATATTTAATTATTATATATTATTATATAGTATTATGAATTTAATAACAAGATTTATAAGTCAATAAATCTTGGAAAAATTCCTAGACACTGCAATTATATTATAAAGATTTTAGAAATATTGGGAGCTTTGATTTGGAACATAAAAGTCAATATAAAATCCTAGAAACCTTAAAGCTTATTAAGCCTTGCAAGGGTTGACTTTTTAGAATGGTCAAACTAGCACATGAACCTATACCAATAAAAAGGTTATGGAAAACCATGAAGATCGATAAAAAGAACGTCAAAAACGGATCATCCTAGCCAAAGTTATGCTAGATTGAAGTTTAGAGTCAAAATTTTGAAACCTGCCACGTGTCAATCGGTCACAGACCGCCCACACTTAGCTTAAAAATCGGAACTTCCAGCAGTGATTTTGCCCTAACTTTAGACGGCTATATCTCACTCATCTCTCAATATTTTTCAATGCCGTCTTTTTTTTCTCTTCTCCTTTGAATCCTCTTTCCAACCATTACTCACACATACCCTAATTCAATGTACATCAGCCGTAAATTCGATCTAAAGTTGACCACTTGCGAAACTCGTACCCAGAATTCCAGCATTTCACCGAATTCAGGTAAACTTCGTTTGATCATAACTTCTTCGTCTCTCAATTAAAATTTGATTTCTTTAGCTTGTTTTGAAGATCTCTAATCCCTCTACAATTTTCATGTTGATGACCAAGGTTGATTCGTAACCATTTGGAGGATATAGTTGCCTTAAGTTTCCAATTCAACATCACATAAAATCATAGGAAATTGCAAGGTATGAACTCGTAACTTTCGACTTTGATTTCTCCCTATGTATTGCGAGTTAGAATAAGTTATTGATATCAATGTGTAGAGTTATGTTTCTTCTTTCTAATGAGCCCAAGAACATGGCTTAACTCGATCTAGAACGTATTTTATAGATCTCCAAAGTTCGCTACTCGAACAGCTCGAGTTCGAATTTTTTTTCCAGAAACCGATTACGATTTCCGTCACCGGTGCTTCCCTGGTAAGTCTTCGTTCAATTCCTCCTATTCTGTCACCCGATTTTGCATTATCGACCTAACCCAACTGCCAATTTCATCAATTATGCCTTGTATTGAGAGAATTTTGTAAAAATCGAATCGGGTATAACATGAACCCTAACCTCTTCGAACCCAGAATCAAATTCGACGAATACTGAATTATAGGTAGTGAAATCGGTGTCATTGGAACCGAATTTAATTTCAAAACGAATGGAGGAAGAATCACTCGATTTCGTTCTGTAGATTGAGAGAAATCTCGAATTTAGTACTCGGGTGTCGGGTTTAGATGGCTGATGAACTCGATGATTTTCGGCCGTCCGATCGTAGTTAAAAGAAACGGACGGCCGAGATTAAAACGTTTAAGTTTAAGTGTTTAAGTTTTTATATTAATTTCAGAAAATAAACCCTAACCTGTTGCATTTATTTAGTTGCCTTCCTGAATGTATTTTGACACGAAATTTTAATCATAGATTCCTTATAAAATCTAGTTTATTATGATGTAAATTAATATGGGTTTTCAGTTTTTAAACGTAAGTTATAATTTTTACAAGTTCTGAGTATTATGGAATTATTTGGTTAAATTAAAAAGATATTTTTATGAAATAAAAATTTTATAATATGTCTAAAATGTTATAGTAGCTATATATTTAATTTGGGGATTTTTGGACAAGAAGAAATAGGTTTAAAAATTATATTTCTAAGGTTTTTCATAAGTTACCTTATAATATAAGGTTTCTAATATAACAAAAACTAAAGTATGGCTTATTAATAAACTTTATAGGTTGAAAATAATATAATAAGACTAAACTAACTTTTAATACAGAATGTTAAGAAATATTTTTGAGTATCAACTTTTAAGTGAGGTAAAATTAAATACATATATATTTATAAAATAAAATAGTAACATATGTTAAAACAAGGAATTTAATTAACCTATATTTATACTAATCATATAATGTGGAGGTTAATATACTTAATTGGGACTAAGGAAAATACTTTATTTAATAAACCATATATTGGATATAGTTATGTGTAAAGGTTAATATAAATAATTAGATGCAATAAAACTAAATAAAGGATGTCTTGAATTAATCCTAATAAATATACATAAAATAAATAAATAAGTAAAGGGAGTAAAATACCTTATAGAAATGAAGGAATTAATGAGTTAAACTAAACCTCTACATGATACTAATAAAAGAATATTATATGAGGTGGTATTAATTTATGGTTATGAAATTGAGTTTTGAGTTATCTTTGAATTTCTAAGATTTATATAAACAGTATTAAAATACATGTATATATTTAGTCAATGACCGCAATATAAATCTATAATTGGGTTAAGAAATTAATAAGTTAAAATTTAGGAATATTTGTAATTAGATTACATAAAATGTTACACAAATAGATCTTATTCTATAGTTAATAAGAAATAAATGTAATACTTTTAGATCTAAATGTGAAGTGGATTAGTAAGTCTAGATTTAATCATCTCTTAACATTTACGGTATTGAAATATAATGTGATGTTTTAAGATAAAATCATTAAAAGGATTATGGTATAATCTACAATTAAGTGATGTATTCAGTAGTTAGAACTTATGAAAGGTTTGTAAATAGAATTAGATACTTAAAACCTTAAAACCTTTAGTTAGATGAAACTAGGTTATATAAGAGATCATAAGGATCTACTTTACAACATTGAAAATATTAATATATCATTTGAATATAAGGTATGGGGATTTTTCAGAATATATCATCTTATTACATAATTAACAATTTCACTTAAGAATCAGAGTTTAACTCTTAGATAAATTTTACCTTATGTTAATATGTAATGCTTATCCTAAAACATAATAAAGGGAATTAATTTACTAAGTTATTCCTTTGAAACCTTAGGGTTGTAAAATAATTTAAAACGTATTTAAGACTTAAGTTTATTGAAGTTTAGTATAAAAGGATTGTACATAGACTATGGAGGGAATGTGTGTAAAAATAAAACATTTAGGACATTAAATGTAAGTAAGGATACATAAAAGGTTTAAACACCATATTGTATAGGTAATAATAAAACATATAATATACCTTGTGAATACTAAGTGTAGGATTAATTCGTTAAAACTAAGTTAACTATAGTATAGTTATTCAGGATGAGAAGCTATTTAACATCTTATGACAAGTTTATTAGATGGTTGTAATTAAAAGTCATTCTGAATTAAAGATGAGATAATTGAGTTTAGCAGTTCAATTAAGTTTTACTAAAACACGTCTACAACACTACGATTCCAATATACAAGATGTAGATCTTAATTAAGTTAAGGGAAGGACTTAATCATAATGGGTTATCTAGTAGATATTGTTTAAGTACATAATCTTTACATTATGAGATAATAGTATAGTATTCCGAGATGAATCCATCATAGGTCATACTACAATGTTTATTCTAAATTAAGAATAAAGGTATTGAGCTAAAGATTATTATTGAAATTCTTAGATTTAATTATATAATATAAACACATTTATGATATAAAGGTCTCAAAAGTTTTTGATTGTGAGGATTGTGGTTAAATATGAATAAAGAGGATAGGAGTGGATAGTTAGCAGGTGTTAATAAAATACATACCTTGGTCCTACAACCTTGGGCTATACAACCTTCTAAAATAAGTCAAAGGTTATACATAACATTTAAGCGAGGGCTTATAAGATAATTGAGATTTGGAAATAAGAGAGAGGAATTTATTTAAGTTTAACATAGGGTACAGGTTATTGATAGTAAACTATCTTCAATGTTCCTCAGAGAATTGTTGAATGTTTGCACGAGTTACTAGAACTGCTACAGCGTTGACCAGGTATGATTTCTCGTACTCCGATACTTTTGCTGATTGACTTATGAGACGTTTTTGGAAAATGCTAACTGAGCTTGAATGGATTTCAAAAAGAAATGGTTGTGTAACTAACTCAGCTTGTGTGGCTAACTGAGCCTTGAATGTGAAACTCACTTGGGTATTGGTTCCTTCTATTCGGTTGTTCCATTAGACATTGACTGCTTAGGGTTTACGCTTCTGCACTCTGTAGGACTGAGTGTTTTGGTATTGCTCTGGGTAGTTAGTGATCTAGTGGGAATTTGGAAAAGGTCAATTGTGGTAACTTCTTCTTTTGACTCTGGATATCGATTCATCCATGAGCTGGGCCTTGTTTGGGTGACGTGCGTGCGTCTTCGTCGGTAACAGAGAGGGGCTGTATATCCCCTGTCCTTAGTGGACATAGTTAACAGAGAGGGGTTGTATATCCCCTGTCCTTAGTGGACGTAGTTAACAGAGAGGGGTTGTATATCCCCTGTCCTTAGTGGACGTAGTTAACAGAGAGGGGCTGTATATCCCCTGTCCTTGGTGGACGTAGTTAACAGAGAGGGGTTGTATATCCCCTGTCCTAAAAGGACGTACTTGACGGTGGGGGCCATCTCTCCCAGTTGAATTTATTCCACTCTTGGGTATATTTTGTCTATGGGAATCAGCTTTCTGAAATGGTGGGGACATAAACTGTCTACCACGCGTTATGGGTATTCATATCTTTCCTAGTCCTTTGTGACTACCTGAGTCTTTCTACTCCTAACTGGAATTGGTTCTAACTTGAGCATTGGATGCTTACTAACTATATGGTGTGACTTCTTAAGTGGTTGACTTGGTTTTTAAGTTCTTTGTCTCTATCCTTACCTTGTTCTCTTTTCTCTATGATTGATTGTTTTGAAGTGCCTCTTTTCCCTGTTTTACTTTCAAGGGTTTGATTTCAAGTTACTGTTTATTTTGAAGAGTTATGTTTTATAAGTTGTTTTTGGAGAATTGTGCCAGTTCCATTCCAGGGAACTGACTCACCCCTCCCGAGGTGGGCTGCTTGGTTTCATCTTGCAGGTACGAATTGATTTACAGGTGACCACGAAGAGAATGAGTGTTTGGGATGGGACTAGGTTTTGTGGAGAGTTAATATGTTTAATTTCTATTATGTTTGTGTTAAGTTTTTCTCGAGGTTCAGACCGTAGCTTTTGTAAATTGTAAGTTGTAATTGGTGAGGTTTGGTGTCGGGTGTTTGGAACCCGATGGTCTGTAATCGCCTTAGAGTTTTATTTCGGCTGTAATTATGGTAAATAGGGGCGTTACAGAAAGTGGTATCAGAGCGTAGTTGCACTCTGAACCCGAGAAAACAAGCCGAGTGAAATACTTAGACTTTAGGTGCACTTAAAACTGGGGAATTGGGGTATAATTGGGAAGTGAGGATTCCAGTAAGGCACGACTCCTAACCCTTCTTAGATTAGTGAATGATTTCTTTATACACTTTTCTTTTATGAATGTCTGTGGAGAATGGTGTGCTGTTGTTCTGTTCGAACATTAAACTACAGTAGAAATATAGGTTGGAATATCATCTATTGAGTATGTTAAGATTTTGGTTGGGATAAATCATATATTAAGCTATTTTCGAAAGCATACTTATGGAGAATACATGGCTAAGAATACAATTCCTTAAGAGCGTACACATGCTCCTAGAAATTTTAAAGAATACTTTTGGTTGAAAACAATATACAAATAGAACTTTAAATAACTAAATTAGATATTATGTGAAAGTACTTCAACTCCTTTAAAGTTTGAAAAAAATCTCAAGAATTACTTGGTACAAATGTTGCCTAAAGGTAATGTTTGGATAAATCTTAAGTCTAGAAAATTATTAAGTTAAAACACTAGTAGCATACACCCGAACCCATAAACCACACTAAAACTCTATGCTAACTTTAGAAAGAAAACACCTAAACCTAACACCCTATGGGAAGTGCCTGGTGCGACGACTCCTAGGCTGAAAGTAGTGGGGGTGCACACCCACTTCTGGAAGTTTAGAGGCTAGACAAGCCTTGTCATCTAACCGTAAATAATCTTCTACGTAAGTGATGGATTGTGTTGAACTTGAGGAGGATTGGTGGTAAGACGTTACCATCATGAAGTCTTGAGCTGGGCATATTTCATTACTAGCCACAATGAACAATTTTAAATTTATATCTTAATATCCAGTATTAAATTCATACATGTAAAGGATTTATTGAGTTAAATCTTTGGTGAAAAATACCTATATATGGGGGAAGGGAATTTAAAATTTGGGTACTTCAAGGTAGAACATCTACCCCTTGTTGAATATAAAAAAAACCCATTAAAGGAAGTTACTTAAAGATTAAGTGAAGAGAAGAGTAACACTAAACTAAATATCATTGATCCTTAAATACTCGGAATATTGAGCATCTAGTGAGAAATTGAGAGTTACTTAAAGATTGGAAATTCTCATGTTTACTTGGAAGTTTAACATTATACATGTATAAAATTTTAGAAGCCACACTAAGAGTGATATTTACCAAAAGCCACAATTATCTAAGAGAGTACTAAGATCTAATGATTAGAGTAATACTTACATAGAACAAACCCTAAAAAAAATAATTATCAAGAGTGAGTGAACTTTCACTAGACTAATACATTTAACTTAAAATTTATATATAGAGTCCCTACCTTGAAAAATAAATTTTAAGATAAAGAAATCAGATTTTGGAGCTACATTATAATTGATAAGAACTTCCTAAAATTCTGCCTTGGGTGAAATTATGTAAATATATAATAAGTAAATTTTATGAAGTAAACACTGAATGAATCGTCTAAAATACGATAGTTAATTATAAAAACAATTGAAACTTGAAAAGTCACAGAAAATATTTATTTTATAGAGTTTTAACATATGGTTGACTAATAAACCCTTGAAGATGATTTTGGAAGATTATTGAGGATTATTAAATGATCTGAAATATTATTTTAAACTACTCAAGTACGTTACACCTGATTTATAGCTTGTTAATATAATTGATATGATAAAATGATCATATAATGACGTATAATTCGTACCGGTCATAAAATGAAAGAATAAGGATCATAAAATAAAATTTTATAACAGTTAAGAAAATACAAATACAAAACAATCAAGAGATACAATATATATATATATATCGATCGTAGATAAAATCAACGGTGCAATAAAATTTACAACAAAGCTGGTTAATAAGGTGTTGAATTCTTTGAATGTGGCGTTTGAAATAAACACCAAGTAATTAAAGAAAACAGAAACTAAATGTTTGGTAGTCTAATATGGTCCATGCATGTTGTTGTGATTGGTTTTTGAAACAACCGTATTGGATAGTGTGTTCTGAGTGAAGTACCCACATCTTTTTGCATGATGTTTTCCTATCCTTCTGTGGTTCTCGTTAGTAGCGGTACGAGGGCGTACCTTAGCTCTTTTAAGGGGGATATACTGGCATACTCTTCCTTCGTCACCTCATCCAGATTATGCCATGTTGCCTTTATTAGCAGAATGAGAGGTGTTTGTATGTGCTTGGTTTTTACATTATGACACAGTATGTGACTGTTGATTTTCATCATGCTATGTCTTGGTGTATCTTGGTTCGTTTTGATTTTGAGTAATCTCGAGTGGAATGTTGTTATGGAAATGGATGGGAAATAAAGGATTGGATTGGTATGGAATTTCATTGGAATTATTATTGTCTTAGCACACCCGAAGCGGTGTGAGTGCCTATTAGTTGATTTTTAAACTTCGAGGCGAAGTTTCTTTTAAGGGGGATATACTGAAATACCCCTAAATTAATTTAAATTAATTTAGGGGATTTCTTTTATTAAACCTTTAATAATACTATTAAGTATTAAATTATTATATGGAATTATGAATGTTATGAATATTAAATTATTGTATGGAATTATGAGTATTAATATTATATGGAATTATGGAAATTAATTTAGGGGATTCCTCCTATTTAACTCTAAAGAATACAATTAAATATTTAATTATTATACATTATTATATAGTATTGTGAATTTAATAACAAGATTTATAAGTCAATAAATCTTGGAAAAATTCCTAGACACTCCAATTATATTATAAAGATTTTAGAAATATTGGGAGCTTTGATTTGGAACATAAAAGTCAATATAAAATCCTAGAAACCTTAAAGCTTATTAAGCCTTGCAAGGGTTGACTTTTTGAGAATGGTCAAACTAGCACATGAAACCTATACCAATAAAAAGGTTATGGAAAACCATGAAGATCGATAAAAAGAACGTCAAAAACGGATCATCCTAGCCAAAGTTATGCTAGATTGAAGTTTAGAGTCAAAATTTTGAAACCTGCCACGTGTCAATCGGTCACAGGCCGCCCACACTTAGCTTAAAAATCGGAACTTCCAGCAGTGATTTTGCCCTAACTTTAGACGGCTATATCTCACTCATCTCTTAATATTTTTCAATGCCGTCTTTTTTTTCTCTTCTCCTTTGAATCCTCTTTCCAACCATTACTCACACATACCCTAATTCATTATACATCAGCCGCAAATTCGATCTAAAGTTGACCACTTGCGAAACTCGTACCCAGAATTCCAGCTTTTCACCGAATTCAGGTAAACTTCGTTTGATCATAACTTCTTCGTCTCTCAACCAAAATTTGATTTCTTTAGCTTGTTTTGAAGATCTCTAATCCCTCTACAATTTTCATGTTGATGACCAAGGCTGATTCGTAACCGTTTGGAGGATATAGTTGCCTTAAGTTTCCGATTCAACATCACATAAAATCATAGGAAACTGCAAGGTATAAACTCGTAACTTTCGACTTTGATTTCTCCCTGTGTATTGCGAGTTAGAATAAGTTATTGATATCAATGTGTAGAGCTATGTTTCTTCTTTCTAATGAGACCAAGAACATGGCTTAACTCGATCTAGAACGTATTTTATAGATCTCCAAAGTTCGCTACTCGAACAGCTCGAGTTCGATTTTTTTTCCAGAAACCGATTACGATTTCCGTCACCGGTGCTTCCCTGGTAAGTCTCCGTTCAATTCCTCCTATTCTGTCACCCGATTTTGCATTATCGACCTAACCCGACTGCCAATTTCATCAATTATGCCTTGTATTGAGAGAATTTTGTAAAAATCAAATCGGGTATAACATGAACCCTAACCTCTTCGAACCCAGAATCGAATTCGACGAATACTGAATTATAGGTAGTGAAATCGGTGCCATTGGAACCAGAATTTAATTTCGAAACGAATGGAGGAAGAATCACTCGATTTTGTTCTGTAGATTGAGAGAAATCTCGAATTTAGTACTCGGGTGTCGGGTTTAGATGGCTGATGAACTCGACGATTTTCGACCGTCCGATCGTAGTTAAAAGAAACGGACGGCCGAGATTAAAACGTTTAAGTTTAAGTGTTTAAGTTTTTATATTAATTTCAGAAATAAACACTAACTTGTTGGATTTATTTAGTTGCCTTTCCGAATGTGTTTTGACACGAAATTTTAACCATAGATTCCTTATAAAATCTAGTTTATTATGATGTAAATTAATATGGGTTTTGAGTTTTTAAACGTAAGTTATAAGTTTTACAATTTCTGAGTATTATGGAATTATTTGGTTAAATTTAAAAGATATTTTTATGAAATAAAAATTTTATAATATGTCTAAAATGTTATAGTAGCTATATATTTAATTTGGGGATTTTTGGACAAGTAGAAATAGGTTTAAAAATTATATTTCTAAGGTTTTTCATAAGTTACCTTATAATATAAGGTTTCTAATGTAACAAAAATTAAAGTATGGCTTATTAATAAACTTTATAGGTTAAAAATAATATAATAAGACTAAACTAACATTTAATACAGAATGTTAAGAAATATTTTTGAGTATCAACTTTTAAGTGAGGTAAAATTAAATACATATATATTTATATATATATATATTTATAAAATAAAATAGTAACATATGTTAAAACAAGGAATTTAATTAACCTATATTTATACTAATCATATAATGTGGAGGTTAATATACTTAATTGGGACTAAGGAAAATACTTTATTTAATAAACCATATATTGGATATAGTTATGTGTAAAGGTTAATATAAATAATTAGATGCAATAAAACTAAATAAAGGATGTCTTGAATTAATCCTAATAAATATACATAAAATAAATAAATAAGTAAAGGGAGTAAAATACCTTATAGAAATGAAGGAATTAATGAGTTAAGCTAAACCTCTACATGATACTAATAAAATAATATTATATGAGGTGGTATTAATTTATGGTTATGAAATTGAGTTTTGAGTTACCTTTGAATTTCTAAGATTTATATAAACAGTATTAAAATACATGTATATATTTAGTCAATGACCGCAATATAAATCTATAATTGGGTTAAGAAATTAATAAGTTAAAATTTAGGAATATTTGTAATTAGATTACATAAAATGTTACACAAATAGATCTTATTATATAGTTAATAAGAAATAAATGTAATACTTTTACATCTAAATGTGAAGTGGATTAGTAAGTCTAGATTTAATCATCTCTTAACATTTACGGTATTGAAATATAATGTGATGTTTTAAGATAAAATCATTAAAAGGATTATGATATAATCTATATTAAACTATGTTTTGGAAATTTATCTAAATAATTATCCTTAAGTTTCTTAGAATTAGATAAGCCATATAAAATACATTTATTACCAATATTCTGGATGTGAGTTTATAATTAAGTGATGTATTCAGTAGTTAGAACTTATGAAAGGTTTGTAAATAGGAATTAGATACTTCAAACCTTAAAACCTTTAGTTAGATGAAACTAGGTTATATAAGAGATCATAAGGATCTACTTTACAACATTGAAAATATTAATATATCATTTGAATATAAGGTATGGGGATTTTTCAGAATATATCATCTTATTACATAATTAACAATTTCACTTAAGAATCAAAGTTTAACTCTTAGATAAATTTTACCTTATGTTAATATGTAATGCTTATCCTAAAACATAATAAAGGGAATTAATTTACTAAGTTATTCCTTTGAAACCTTAGGGTTGTAAAATAATTTAAAACGTATTTAAGACTTAAGTTTATTGAAGTTTAGTATAAAAGGATTGTACATAGACTATGGGGGGAATGTGTGTAAAAATAAAACATTTAGGACATTAAATGTAAGTAAGGATACATAAAAGGTTATACTAAACACCTTATTGTATAGGTAATAATAAAACATATAATATACCTTGTGAATACTAAGTGTAGGATTAATTCGTTAAAACTAAGTTAACTATAGTATAGTTATTCAGGATGAGAAGCTATTTAACATCTTATGACAAGTTTATTAGATGGTTTTAATTAAAAGTCATTCTGAACTAAAGATGAGATAATTGAGTTTAGCAGTTCAATTAAGTTTTACTAAAACGCGTCTACAACACTACGATTCCAATATACAAGATGTAGATCTTAATTAAGTTAAGGGAAGGACTTAATCATAATGGGTTACCTAGTAGATATTGTTTAAGTACATAATCTTTACATTGTGAGATAATAGTATAGTATTCCGAGATGAATCCATCATAGGTCATACTACAATGTTTATTCTAAATTAAGAATAAAGGTATTGAGCTAAATATTATTATTGAAATTCTTAGATTTAATTATATAATATAAACACATTTATGATATAAAGGTCTCAAAAGTTTTTGATTGTGAGGATTGTGGTTAAATATGAATAAAGAGGATAGAAGTGGACAGTTAGCAGGTGTTAATAAAATACATACCTTGGTCCTACAACCTTGGGCTATACAACCTTCTAAAATAAGTCAAAGGTTATACATAACATTTAAGCGAGGGCTTGTAAGATAATTGAGATTTGGATATAAGAGAGAGGAATTTATTTAAGTTTAACTTAGGGTACAGGTTATTGATAGTAAACTATCTTCAATGTTCCTCAGAGAATTGTTGAATATTTGCATGAGTTACTAGAACTGCTACAGCGTTGACCAGGTACGATTTCTCGTACTCTGATACTTTTGCTGATTGACTTATGAGACGTTTTCGGAAAACACTAACTGAGCTTGAATGGATTTCAAAAAGAAATGGTTGTGTGACTAACTCAGCTTGTGTGGCTAACTAAGCCTTGAATGTGAAACTCACTTGGGTATTGGTTTCTTCTATTCGGTTGTTCCATTAGACATTGACTGCTTAGGGTTTACGCTTCTGCACTCTGTAGGACTGAGTGTTTTGGTATTGCTCTGGGTAGTTAGTGATCTAGTGGGAATTTGGGAAATGTCAATTGTGGTAAATTCTTCTTTTGACTCTGGATATCGTTTCATCCATGAGCTGGGCCTTGTTTGGGTGACGTGCGCGTGTCTTCGTCGGTAACAGAGAGGGGTTGTATATCCCCTGTCCTTAGTGGACGCAGTTAACAGAGAGGGGCTGTATATCCCCTGTCCTTAGTGGACGTAGTTAACAGAGAGGGGTTGTATATCCCCTGTCCTTAGTGGACGTAGTTAACAGAGAGGGGCTGTATATCCCCTGTCCTTGGTGGACGTAGTTAACAGAGAGGGGTTGTATATCCCCTGTCCTAAAAGGACGTACTTGGCGGTGGGGGTCATCTCTCCCAGTTGAATTTATTCCACTCTTGGGTATATTTTGTCTATGGGAATCAGCTTTCTGAAATGGTGGGGGCATAAACTGTCTACCACGGGTTATGGGTAATTCATATCATTCCTAGTCCTTTGTGACTACCTGAGTCTTTCTACTCCTAACTGGAATTGGTTCTAACTTGAGCATTGGATGCTTAATAACTATATGGTGTGACTTCTTAAGTGGTTGACTTGGTTTTTTAGTTCTTTGTCTCTATCCTTACCTTGTTCTCTTTTCTCTATGATTGATTGTTTTGAAGTGCCTCCTTTCCCTGTTTTACTTTCAAGGGTTTGATTTCAAGTTACTGTTTATTTTGAAGAGTTATGTTTTATAAGTTGTTTTTGGAGAATTGTGCCAGTTCCATTCCAGGGAACTGACTCACCCCTCCCGGGGTGGGCTGCTTAGTTTCATCTTGCAGGTACGAATTGATTTACAGGTGACCACGAAGAGAATGAGTGTTTGGGATGGGACTAGGTTTTGTGGAGAGTTAATATGTTTAATTTCTATTATGTTTGTGTTAAGTTTTTCTCGAGGTTCAGACCGTAGCTTTGATAAATTGTATGTTGTAATTGGTGAGGTTTGGTGTCGGGTGTTTGGAACCCGATGGTCTGTAATCGCCTTAGAGTTTTATTTCGGTTGTAATTATGGTAAATAGGGGTGTTACATAATATAACATTATATTAATTATGTGGTGGATTTTGTAAATATTTAAGAAAGATAGGTGTTGTTCGGTAATATGAACATTTTTGAATAAAAAATTGTAATATGGTTTTAATGTTATAAGGGGTGTAACATTTATAATATAAGAGGTATTCATTAAAAGAGAATGAATATATTATAAAGACTTACCATATAATAACTAGTCCCATAATACATGTATATAAATATATATATGTTATGGAAAAATATAATATGGTCCAATAACCACATATTATCATAATTAAAAATGATATAAGATAAAGGGAAAGAATTACAAACATTAGATATGGAAATTCTAATGTTAGGAGTATGCATGGAATAATAAGGATTTATATAATTCAAAGTATTTTTACACATGAATTATACTACATTAAACTTGGAAAAAACAAACCTTAGGAAAATAAATACTAAGGTGAAATGTATAATATATGATAAAGAATTATACATGCAATATAGAAACAAACTATATAATATACTAGGGTATATTGAATTACATGCGATAACCAAGTTCAAACATTAAGTATATTAATATACGAGACGAGACTACGCATGTAATATAACGTTTTTCCTAATCCCGAGTTAAGCCGAAAACCCGACAAACGTTGACAGTTCATAATGGGGGATTAACCGGGAGGTATTAGTGACGGTACGGGGTACCGTAGAGTTATGCCGTTATACGGATTCTAATCAGTAGCGTTATGTATTGTTAGACTGTTAGAGACGACACGGGGAGCATCGGATCTAGCTGATTCATACTCCACGATTATACATTCAGGGTGAACGGTATGTTGTTACGTGTCTCTGATTGTCTCTGAGGGCTTCCTCAGTTCAGACTTTTGTGTAATCTGTGATAAGATTGTTTGTCTGATTGTGTGAATGAATATGCATGAACTGTATATTTTCAGCTTCTTATTATATACTGTTGTTGCGTTAACAGTATTGGTTCGTATATATGGACCTATATACTCCCTCCGTCCTGAATTGACCGTCCTGTTTACTATTTGGACATGTCGTTTGACTTCAATTTTTAACATATAAGATAAATTAATTTTAAAAATTTAAGTTTTGCATATGATTCTTTACATGATAAACTATATGTTACAAAAATTAGTTTTATAAAATTATTTTATCTTATATGCTTAATATTGAAGTGGAAAAACGTGCCATAAAGCAAACAGGACAGTCAATTCAGGACGGAGGGAGTATATAAAACGAACTAACGGCTATGGTGCTATCTTATATGCAATATAAGGATCGTCAGAAAAACGTTGTAGCACTAGGATAATAAGATATACATATTATCCAAGATTTTAATACCGATCATTGGCCTTTCTAAACGCCTCTCTCGTATCTAACACTGGATCCCGAGTTTACAGACTCCGGATTGGACTAATGACCTTAGTCTGCTGTGTTAGAAAATTTGGTAGTGCGATGCGATGGTACAATTAATTAACATAACAAAGCCAAGAGGATGTGGCTCTTGGTGCGCGCTGAAAAACGATACCAGGATGTCCGCGTACAGGTCCGCATGTATCAAGAAATTTTCCGTGAGCTAGGATGGCTCGTTGGTCGGAGACTCTACCGCTGGAGTGGCTATTGCCGTGGGTGACCCGCCATAGTATATGGGTAATTTAGAGACATGTCGTTTTTAACGAGACGTTGTCACTAGGTATAACTGAACACTTATTACAGTTGTGACTTGTACATTGGCGAACAACATTGGTTTCTATACCAAGGACGGGAGTTAATACTTGTTTATTATTCTCGTTGTTTCGCCTTGTTGTTCATTGGTTATACTGTGTGGTTTATATTATGTGTGTTAATGGCTGTGTCATTGTAGGTTATTACTGTTAACTATTTTACAGTTTAATTATGAAAACGGTATTGCATGTAATGAATCTCATGCTCTCGACCAATTAATTGAGGGGTTTGAGGAGGCATGACAGAGCATGTGATAACATACTCAGCAGGGGCTGATTCCATACCACAAACCATTTTTATTTCAGGAGACTAGCTGGAGGGTCGACGCGAGGCGCGACAGTTGTATTTGTTTTTGGCTAGACTTGGTACGGTATGAGACTATTGTTATTTCGGACTCGGGTTTGTAAACCGAGGTGTATGTTTGGTTAGACGCTCACGTGTACGGTTTGTATAAGACGGTTGTTGTTGGATATGTTATAGATTGTTTAAGCACTACTATCTATCTCTTGTGGTCACTGCGGGAATACGTTTCGTATGTTGATTATCATGTAACTCGTTATCACCCGTATGGGCGAGTGATAACGGTGACACCATTAGAACGACAGTCTGTTATTTACCGCTGTGATTTATTTACTAAGTACGACGTTTATATTATAATTAGGAGCCGGATTAGTAGGGGTGTTACACCACCTAATTTTAACCTAGAGTAAATTAGGAAAGGTAGAGTTCGGGTCCGGGGGCTTTGTTACCCTTCCTAGGTCGTTTTTCATTACCCTTCCTAGGTCGTTTTTCCTCTACTTGGTTTATTTACGGCTTACTATAGAGTCGTTTTTTAACCTAAGTGCGCGCTTCTGTTTTTTTTTATTTTTTTAGCGTTTTTTGACAGAAAATTAAAGTGAAATTAAAAGCTACCTAAACTAGGGTTTCAGAGGCAGAATTAGATCAAATTTCTATTACGTCCGTAGCCACGGACCTAATGTCCGAGACCACGGACCCTAATTGAATTAAAGGATTTCGAAAACAGAACAAAAATAAAAATGCAAACTTGAAAGGTCCGGGGCCACAGACAGGGTGTCCGTGGGCCCGGACATGTATTAACAGAAACCCTAAAATTTGAAAAATATAAAATCCCGCCACCGTCCGTGGGTGTCTGTGGTCACGGACAACCCGTCTGTGGTCCCGGACAATGAGTCCGAGGTCACGGACAACCCACAGACAGTTGGTTTTTGATGGCTCCCGACGGTGTTTTGAGCTCAAATTTTATGGGTGTGTAGCCTGAAAGATTATAAACACATTAGTAATTGAAAGAACTCAATTTGAAATCAGAATTAATACGAAACTTAGCAAACAAGTAACAAGGCAGTAGCTAAAACAAATAGTGATACAGAAGCGAAAAAGAGTTAGTTTGAAACCAAATTTTGAGGCAAGACTGATAATACCATAGGGAGTTAGGAAAGTGGAATTTCTACCTGTTTTACCTTCGGGTTCACAATGATTCCTCACACCAGGATTCGTTGAGTGCTCCGTTGATGGCAGACCCGAAAGGTTTTTGAACCAAGCTTCTGGTTGTTGGTTGTTCTTGCTGTTCTTCATGTTTTGGTGTGATGTTCTTGTGGGGTTTTGATGATTATTGGTGCTTTGGGGATTGGAAAACGAGTTTAGATGGTGATTTTAGGGGATTTTCGGTATGATTCGGGTGGCCGGGTGTTAAAAAACGTGAGAGAGAGAGAGAGAGAGAGAGAGAGGGGAGGTTGTGCTTTCTGTCTTCCTAGGGTTCTTGAGCATATGAGATTCCCCCTTTATCAAAAAAACCTATCCCTTTATATAGACTTTCTTAAAGATAAAGAAAATCTAGTAAAAGTAAGATTTTTTGACATTTTAATTAAATGACTTCCCAAAGAAATTGTGCTGTGAAATTTTAACCACGTGTCAAGGATGGCGATTATGAATTTTCTGAAGTGGAATCGGATTTTTTAAATGTTGGAATATTTTTAAATTGAATTTCTCCTCAGATTCAGTCAGAAATTGCTAGAAAATTATTGGAAATTCGAAAAATCAAAATTCCATGCCATTATGCTTAAAATGTCATCCTCTATCATGGGTTAAAATATCAAAGCATTTCAAGCTGATTTGGGCATCTTTTGGAGGAGAGAGAAAGCCTATAGGAGGTCTCAGGAGCCTTAAAAATTACGAAAACGCCCCTGAAAATGACGAAACTGCTCCTCATGCCCTGAAATGCGCCGATCGAGCCAGCATCTCTTGTTACTTGATTAAAATGCCCCTCACAACACCAAAACGTCGTAGACCCTAACCAGGGGGGTCAAAATTTTGGGTATAACAGATTGCCCCCCTTCAACTGGACTTTGTAATGGATGTGAAAAAGTCTGGTTGATGCTTGAGGACTGCCCCAAAATTTTGGATTCCACAGGATCCTCCGTGTTGTGCGAAACCGCATTGACTACGTCCAGCTATTCGGAGGCGCTGACTACCTAAGCAACAAAACGCTGTCGAGCTATTCTAAGGCGCTGACTACCTATAAGTGAAAATGTGTCAAGCTATTCTAAGGCGCTGACTACCTAGGTGACGAAAATGAAATAATGTCAAGCGGTTCTAAGGCGTTGACTACCTATAATAAATGAAATGATGTCAAACTATTCTAAGGCGTTGACTACCTGAAATAAAGCAATGTCAAGCGATTCTAAGGCGTTGACTACCTATGATGTGAAAACTGGGAGGTATGCAAAAGCAAGAATGCTGAAATGCTAACAATGCTAATGATGCTGAAGCTGATGATGATACTAATGGTGCTGATGATGCTGATGATATGCTGATGATGTTGATGATGCTCAGATGCTTCTAGGGACCGAAACCCGTGCCAATGCTCCTAGCTGGACCCAATGTGGACTTATTGCCATCGCCCCCCAAGCCGGTGTGCAGAGATAACTCCTGGTAAAAACCCCGGGGACTTATTGCCTTTGCCCACCATTCGTTGATCCCAAAGTAAGTTGACATAACACAGGAGGATTTATTGCCATCACCTCCCCAACTTTTCTGTCGCCAGGTCTTGTGACACGCTTGGTTAATGCAACTAGGTCTTATGACGAGCCTATATGAATGAGATGAATGCAATGTGTTTGATGAGAGTGGGTAAGCTAAAGGGTCTTATTACGAGCCTAAAGGAATGCAACTAGGTCTTATGACGAGCCTAAGGGTGGGGATCTAGGTCTTATGACGAGCCTAAAGGTGGATCTAGGTCTTATGACGAGCCTAAGGATGGTTTTAGGTCTTATGACGAACCTAAGGGTGGGGATCTAGGTCTTATGACGAGCCTAAAGGTGGATCTAGGTCTTATGACGAGCCTAAGGATGGTTCTAGGTCTTATGACGAGCCTAAGGATGGTTCTAGGTCTTATGACGAGCCTAAGGATGGTTCTAGGTCTTATAACGAGCCTAAGGATGGGCCTAAGCGAAGGTGAGTCAAGTGCATGATGGGTCTAAATGAAAGTGGAAGGATTAAGGCTTATGTCAAACCCAGAGATGGTAGGGCTTAAGATGGACCTGAGGATGTTTAAATGTGGAGGTAAGGCTTAGGACGGGCCTGAGGATGTTTAAATGTGGAGGTAGGGCTTAGGATGGGCCTGAGTGATATGAGAGGGTTTTAAAACCTTTGGGTTTCAGGTTTTTGGGCCTCCATCGGTGTCATTGTTGCAATTGTTGGGACCAACAATTGCCCCCAGTATTTTTCCTTGAGGCGATCTGAGTTTTTAGGGCTTTATGGCAATCGAACGGAACAATCGATTGCCCTCAGTACTTTCTTTGATTAATTGCGCAAAAACAAATCTCATCCTCACAAGGTCAGGCTTTATTTTGATGTGGTGCCTTCTATCCTACACTCAAAGTGTTTGATACTTGCACTCGTGCCCTCCTTTTGGTCAAAACATCCCAACCATTGAATTTAACATTTGTTAGATTTACGCATTCAACCTGTTACTTTCGCTCGATTAGATACACAACTATTATGTCAGAAGTCTTCTAAGCTTACAACGTGGCTATGGGGTGTGATGAATGACAACAGGACAACGGAGGAATGTTTAGGATATGTGGAGTTATAAGGGTGACCAAAGTTGCAACTTACACCTTCTCTCGGACTTGCTTTCTTTGTCTTGAAGTCGCTTGACTACTTCGTGATGACTTCGCTTATGAGCTTGGAACTCTAGATTTTTGAGTTATTCCTTGCACCTCCTCTCTTTCTTCTGATTTTGGATTACTTCGAGGCTTTCCAGGTTTGCCTTTCTTTGAATCTTTTTCCCTTCGGGGTTCTTGTGTTTCCCGGTTTTGAATTTTGAGAGCTGTTTTTTTATGTTAGCTCATTGGGATCCTATGTCACTTTGGGACCATTTACTGATCGCTTCGTCATGTTGGTAGCAGTTTTGCTTCTTTGGACTTGTGAAGTTGTTCGGAAGTCGGGCTCCTTGCTTCCTTTGGTCACCGGGTCGGTTGTTCATCATTGGCTGGCTTGTTTGTGGAGTTTGTAGTGTTATAAAAGATGATGTACACGAAAAGCTCAGCGGGGGTGCCTAGGGTTTAATGTCTGGGTTCACAGGCTTTTGGCTGCGTGGTGCTGTACCTAGGTGCTTCGTCATCCCTAATAGTTGTGTATCCGTTCTTTGTTACTTTTCATAGGTTTAAGCGTAATTTACAAATTATCTCCTTCGGTTAGAGTCATGCCGTTTACCTTACCTTTGAATGTGACCTCTCTGGAGTCGTGTAAAAATGACACGCTCTTCCGCTCTTGGTTTTACCGCTCAAGGCACTCTCGCGAAGTGTACACTCAGAGACTTGCTTGCACAAAATAAACAAACGTTATCATTCCTTAACTCAGATTGCCCCCAGTATTGTTGTGGGGTTTACTTAACAAGCCTTAGAACGCCCAAGTTATTTATGGAGGGTGATTGCATGTGTGATGGTAAATGGTGGTGGTGAGTGGTGATGGGGTGATTGCTGAATGATTTATCTTTTTGTTCTTTTGGCGGCAACAGTTTTGTTTTTATGTGTCCGGCAAAATGGTAGAAATGATGGAATAATGTGACATGTGGGGTGGCTGTAATGGAGGTGGCGAGTGTATGGATGGGAAGGCGGTTTTGTACAAGGCACACGAGAGCAAAAACTCTGTTTACAGCGCTTAAGGTACACCCTACAAAGGAATTTTGCGCTAGGTGTTCGGTTGACGGTGTAATTCATCTAACCTACAGAAGAATGCAAAGCTTCAAAGAATGAGAATCCTTTTTTTTATTAATGCCTCCTAGAATGTTACAAGACGAAATGAAAACATGCTTATGCAAAGAACTTCTTGAGCTTATCCAAATTGACTAATCCCGGGAGCTCCTCTCCGGTGCTAGCTAGAACTAAACTCGCTGCACCATATGAGAACAGTTGTTTCACCAAGTATGGCCCTGACCACTTGGGTCTAAATTTCCCTCTCGGATCCGGTAGATCAGCCCTAAGTTGCTTTAGCACAAGATCACCTTCTTGAATTCCTCGTTGTTGGACTCGTTTATTGAAAACTCGAGCCATTTGCTTCTGGTAGACCTGGATACATTCAAGAGCTCGCAACCTTTTCTCGTCCAAGAAAGCCAAACTGTCGAGCCTCTTCTCCTCCCACTCAGACTCGGGTATTTGCAGCTCGCTCATGACTCGTAAGGCCTTTATCTTCATCTCAATAGGCAGCATTGCCTCAGTCCCGTAAACCAGGGAGTAGGGAGTAACCCAGTGGCTGTCTTCACTGATGTCCTGTAACCCCAAAGAGCCATCGGTAGCTTGAACGACCAATCCCGGTAGGTATCGACCATTTTGGCTAGAATCCTCTTGATGGTCTTATTTGCCACCTCAACGGCCCCGTTTGCCTGTGGGCGGTAGGGTGAGGAATGATGATGTCGGATTCCATATCTCCTCATGAGTTGCTCAGTTTCGGCCTTGAACTGAACGCCATTGTCTGTAACAATTTCGAAAGGCACACCATATCTGCAGATAATCTCACTTTCAATAAACTGTCCTGTCTGTTTGGCCCCCAATTGGGCAAAAGATTTAGCCTCCACCCACTTGCTGAAGTAGTCGATCGCCACTAGGATGTAAGGATGGTCATTCGATGCCTTGGGATGTATTTCTCCGATGATATCAATTCCCCATGAAGCGAAGGACCAAGGCGATGCCATATGATGTAAGGGTAGAGCTGGGAGGTGTTTTAGATCTGCATGGATTTGACATTTCCGGCATCTTTTGACGTACTGTTGGCAGTCATTTTCCATGGTTGTCCAATAATATCCGTGTCTTAGAATCTTGCGTGCCAAGGTGTGCCCACTCATATGAGTCCCACATACTCCAGCATGGACTTCATCCATTGACGTTCTTGTCTCAATTTGCGAAAGGCACTTGTGAAGAGCCCCGGACGTCATCCTTTTGAAAAGCCGCCTGCCACTATCGTGTAGCCGAGAGCCAGTTTTCGAATTGCCAAACGATCTTGCTAGCTGGTGTCCTCTGGGTATATTCCCTTTTCTACAAATTTCTTGATGTCTGAAACCATGGTTCTTCGTCCACCAATATCGCATTTATTCGAAAAGAAGGTTCGTGCCAAAGGGTCACCTTAAAAAGGATATGCTGCGCATCTTCTGGCATCTCAAGAGAAGAGGCAAGGGACGCCAGGGAATCTGCAAAGGCATTATGTGATCTGGGAACATGGGTGAAGCTGATGTTTCTGAAGGCCTTTTCGAGCTGCACTAGATGACGGTGATACGGCACTAGCTTCTCATCTCTAACTTCCCACTCGTTGTTGATGTGACACACAACCAAGAAAGAATCTTCGAAGACCTCAATATCCACTACTCCCAAGCCCAGCGCCGTCTCAAGGCCCAAGATGCAGGCTTCATACTCAGCCATGTTGTTAGTTACTTTGTAGCCCAACTTGATAGAGGTAGGTAATCGCAAGCCCTCCGGCGAGATGAGCAGAATACCTACTCCATAACCATTCCTATTGGCAGACCCATCAAAATATAATTTCCACACCCCTTTTTCTATTGTCATCACGTGTTCATCAGGAAAATCATCATTGCAACACGACTCTTCGGCAATTGGATTATCAGCCAAGTGCTCCGCTATTACCGACCCCTTAATAGCTTTTTGCACGCAAAATTTGATGCGAACTCCGACAGCAGAAGGGACCACCATGACAACCGGCCGGTTAGAACTGGCTTTTCTATCATATACTTGATTGGATCCATCCAAGAGATCGAATAAATTTCACTCCCTAACAAGTAATGTCGAAGTTTCTTTACTGCCCACACGAGTGCTGCACAGGTTTTGTCGATGGAGGAGTACCGAGTTTCTGCATCCACCCATTTCTTGCTGAGGTAATAGATGGCGTATTCACGAGGCGGGTCACCCTGGTTCTGAGCCAACATAAGCCCCATGGAGAATTCATGGGCTACCAAGTAGAGGATCAGAGGCTTCCCTTCGATCGGCGGCACCAAAACAGGTGGCTCCTGCAAATATTCTTTAACCCTCTCAAATTCCTGTTGGCTTTGTTCGTTCCATTTTTTCGAAGCATCTTTCTTTAAGAGTTTAAAGATAGGCTCACAGATTTCAGTCAGATTTCGGATAAAACGGCTGATGTATTGCACCCGTCCCAGAAAGCTTCTAACCTCCTTTTCAGTCTTTGGTGGCTGCATGTCCCTGATTGCTGTAACTTTGTCGGGGTCAACCTCAATGCCCTTTGGCGTTATCATGAAACCAAGTAGCTTCCCACCAGTTACCCCAAAGCTACACTTTTCTGGATTCAGGCGCATCTTGTATTGTCGGATGTGCTCAAAAAACCTTTTGAGGTTAACTAAATGATAGGTTCTCCGTTTAGCTTTCACAATCATGTCATCCACATAGACCTCAACTTCCTTATGCATCATATCATGAAGGATTGTAGTTGCAGCTCTCTGATAAGTGGCACCCGCATTCCTCAGACCAAAAGGCATTACATTCCAACAATAAGTTCCCCACTGTGTGGTGAAAGATGTTTTGTCCTGATCTTCCCTCGCCATTTTTACCTGATTGTACCCGGAGAATCCATCCATGAATGAGAAAAGCTCATGCCTTGAAGCTCCGTCAACCATGACATCAATGTGCGGTAATGGGAAACTGTCTTTTGGGCTGGCCTTATTGAGGTCTCTATAATCAATGCAGACCCTAATTTTCCCATTTTTCTTCATTACCACAACAATATTGGCGAGCCATAGGGGATACTTGACAACTTTAATGAAGCCAACCCGGAGCAGCTTCTCTATTTCCTCTTTCACCTTAACCTGCAGCTCTGGCTTCAAACGTCGCAACTTTTGAATTTTTGGTGCCACATCAGGATATGTCGGGATGTGGTGTTCTGCTATCTCTGGGTCTATTCCTGGAATATCGGCGTAACTCCAAGCAAAGACATCTTCAAATTCTCTAAGCAGACCTATCAGCTCATCCTTTTCATCCTTGCTCAATGATACACCCAGTTTAACCATCCTGGGGCTATCGGATGTCCCCAGATTAACTTCGGTGGTGTCTTCTATTGGCTGCGCCTTAGGGACCTTTGTTTCCAGCTCACTCAAGATTCCCTCATCATCGAGCTCTATGGGAGTTTTTGGAGATTCACTACTGTCATGGCTGAATTCTTCAAGAGGGTTGACCACTGGAGGGGCTTCTAGCGAATTGACCTGGGCTTCCGAACCTTCTATCACAGAAGCGTGTTTCGCCTCAAGCTTCGTGAGGTTACTACTGAGACTTGCCAGGTTAGACATGTCGAAGTCCCCGGGTTTTCCCCTGATTACCTGTTTTGATTTTCCCTTGGTTAGCAAAGGTTTGTGCGAGGTTCAAAGGTCGGCGCCCATCAAGATTCTAGGTTTGACAATGGCCTCTCGTACGAGCAAACAAGGATCATACAGGTTAAACATGTCCTCACTTGACGTTCTAACCAACTTGGGTATGGATCGATCCGGAGAAGTGCTTGGGGCGCAGGCCCAGGTCATCACAAAGGAATAGGGCTTGCATGCTATTCTCTTTGGGCTTCCCCACTTTTTTCACATCACCTAAAGGTGTGCGTCTACGATCGGGTCTTTGACTGACCAAACAATGGGCTAGGTAAGGGTACTGCCAGGAAAATGCTTGGGGCTAAAGCCCAGGTATTAAGGGGGTGTGGTTAGACGACACCCTCCTCTTTTCCCCCACTTGTTCACATAACCTAAACAGTGTGAGTCCCTGACAGGGGGCCCTCAAACGGGTCCCGGGGTGAAATCGGTTTGTGTGGACCCTCACTCTCATATGATGCAAAGGTATAGAAATTTAGATTGCGCACTAAGATAAACAAACAATGAAATAAAGCCATAAATAAACAACTTTTTGAGTTAAGCCCTCCTTCTTAAAATTGAACAAGTTAATATTAAGAATTTTGTCCCCAGCAGAGTCGCCAGTCTGTGAGCCTCGATTTTAAACCCTACCCTATGTTGATTAAAACTGATTAGGATCTAACCGGGTTTTAGGTCCACTTATAACCTAAGATTAATAACTATGTCATACAACAATAATTATTAAAACCTAAGCTAGCTCACTGGAACCTATTATGAGTCGCCACCTAATTTTAACCTAGAGTAAATTAGGAAAGGTAGAGTTCGGGTCCGGGGGCTTGGTATTCGACTTATTTAGGGTTCAATTACTTTTATTACCCTTCCTAGGTCGTTTTTCCTCTACTTGGTTTATTTACGGCTTACTACAGAGTCGTTTTTAACCTAAGTGTGCGCTTCTCTTTTTTTTAGCGTTTTTTGACAGAAAATTAAAGTGAAATTAAAAGCTACCTAAACTAGGGTTTCGGAGGAAGAATTAGGTCAAATTTCTATTACGTCCGTAGCCACGGACCTAATGTCCGAGACCATGGACCCCAATTGAATTAAAGGATTTCGAAAACAGAACTAAAATAAAAATGCAAACTTGAAAGATCCGGGGCCACGGACAGGGTGTCCGTGGGCCCGGACATGTATTAACAGAAACCCTAAAATTTGAAATTTTGAAAAATATAAAATCCCGCCACCGTCCGTGGGTGTCTGTGGTCACGGACAACCCGTCCGTGGTCCCGGACAATGAGTCCGAGGTCACGGACAACCCACGGATAGTGGGTTTTTGATGGCTCCCGACGGTGTTTTGAGCTTAAATTTTATGGGTGTGTAGCCTGAAAGATTATAAACACGTTAGTTATTGAAAGAACTCAATTTGAAATCAGAATTAATATGAAACTTAGCAAACAAGTAACAAGGCAGTAGCTAAAACAATTAGTGATACAGAAGCGAAAAAGAGTTAGTTTGAAACCAAAATTTGAGGCAAGACTGATAATACCGTAGGGAGTTAGGAAAGTGGAATTTCTACCTGTTTTACCTTCGGGTTCACAATGATTCCTCACACCGGGATTCGTTGAGTGCTCCGTTGATGGCAGACCCGAAAGGTTTTCGAACCAAGCTTCTGGTTGTTGGTTGTTCTTGCTGTTCTTCACGTTTTGGTGATGTTCTTGTGGGGTTTTGATGATATTGGTGCTTTGGGGATTGGAAAACGAGTTTAGATAGTGATTTCGGGGGATTTTCAGTATGATTCGGGTGGCCGGGTGTTGAAAAACGTGAGAGAGAGAGGGGGAGGCTGTGCTTTCTGTCTTCCTAGGTTTCTTGAGCATATGAGATTCTCCCTTTATCAAAAAAACCTATCGCTTTATATAGACTTTCTTAAAGATAAAGAAAATCTAGTAAAAGTAAGATTTTTTGACATTTTAATTAAATGACTTCCCAAAGGAATTGTGCTGTGAAATTTTAACCACATGTCAAGGATGGCGATTATGAATTTTCTGAAGTGGAATCGGATTTTTTAAATGTTGGAATATTTTTAAATTGAATTTCTCGTCAGATTCAGTCAGAAATTGCTAGAAAATTATTGGAAATTCGAAAAATTAAAATTCCAACGCCATTATGCTTAAAATGTCATCCTCTATCATGGGTTAAAATATCAAAGCATTTCAAGCTGATTTGGGCATCTTTTGGAGGAGAGAGAAAGCCTGTAGGAGGTCGCGGGAGCCTTAAAAATTACGAAAACGCCCCTGACAATGACGAAACTGCTCCTCATGCCCTGAAATGCGCCGATCGAGCCAGAATCTCTCGTTACTTGATTAAAATGCCCCTCACAACACCAAAACCTCGTAGACCTTAACCAGGGGGGTCAAAATTTTAGGTATAACAATAATGGGTTGGAATACTCAACGTAGGTCTTTCCTGCCTAGCTGCCTCTACAGACCCAATTTTCTCGTAGAGCTCATCTGTTGCAGCTGCATGCAAGGTTTCCAAGGCTTCGATAGCAGTTTGATGCTTTTGAACCAAGTTGGCCACTCGGTCTCCTCCCCCTGCCGAGGCTCCGGTGAGCCTATTTTAATCTATCATTTCTAATGTGGCTAACTTTTTCTCGAGCCTAGCAATCGTGTCCACGTTCTTATTCTCGATCACATGGACCGCCTCCTTTAGCTTGAGCTTGAAAGCTTTCATGAGCTCCATGAGTGAGGTAGCATTTCTGTTCTCCCTTCACGTGTTGATGCTTTTGGTCGTTAAGTAGAGGGATATCGTCGGGAATTTAGGCCGACATGTCGAATGAAATAGAGGTGATTTCAATTGAAGGAGGTGATGAGGGGGAGTAGGTAGTCGGACCAAATGACTGGAGCTCTATCCCAATGTCTCTCTGGTTTTTTAATCTACTCCTGTTTTAGAAATCAAAAGAAGGAGATGGAGCAGGATCCATTATATAGTAGGTTGTGAGGGATTGTGATTTTCATGAAGTATGTGGGCTTGAAGGGACTTTAGTGGGAGTTAATGAGCCCGGGTTACGAGATCTTTGAGATTTTTTAGGCTGAAAAGAGTTAAGAGCTTGATGTGGGCATTGGACCAAAGACCTGGAAGAATTCACTTTGGGTTAAGATTGTGGAACTTCTGGTGTATATGGGTTTGAAGGAACTTTTGTGAAAGTAAATGTGTTTCAGGCCACAAATTTTTTTTTGGTTTGGATGAATCTATTGGGATAAATGGAACTGAAAGTTCAATGTAAGTATTGGGCCTTAAGCCCAGAAGAACACGTAGAGAGAGATCATACAAGAAATTATGCATATGTCAAAAGATGATTCAGAGTAATGGGTATGGATCCATTCGGAGAGGTGCTAGGGGCTGGGCCCAGGTCACTGCAAAGCAATATGGCTTGCACGTTATTCTCTTTGAGCTTCCTCAATTTTTTCACATTGCCACAAGCTGTGCATCTACGATCGGGTCATTAATAGACCAAACGCTAGGATCGATAAGGATACTGCCAGGAAGATGCTTAGAGCCGAAGCCCGAGTATTAAGGGGATGTGGTTAGACAACATTCTCCTCTTTTCCCCCTCTTATTCACATCACCTAGAAAGGTGTAAGTCCCTGGAAGGGGTCGCCTAGTGCGGGTCCCAGGGTAAGATCGGTTTGTGTGGACCCTCGCTCTCGCGTGATGCAAAATTGTGGAAATATAAAGTGTGCATGAAAGTAAACAAACAACATAATAGAAGCCATAAAAAACAATTTCTAGCCCTCCTTTTTTAAAACTAAATGACTTAAAATTAAGATTAAAAATTCCCAACAGAGTTGCTAGTATGTGAGTCTCAATTTTTGAACCTTTATCCTATGTTGATTCGATTTGATTAGGATATGATTGGAATCTAGGTCCACTTATAACCTAAGCTTAATAACTATGTTATAAAACATTAATTATTAAAAGCCTAAGCTAGCTCACTGGAACCTATTATGAGTCACCACCTAAGTTTTAACCTAAATAAACATGAAAAGGTAAGTGTTCGGGTTCGGGGCTTGGTGTATGTCTTTTCCTGGTTCAAATTACTTTCACTATCCTTCTAAGTTGTTTTTCCTCTACTTATGTCATTTACAACTTATTATAAGCTAAGTGTGCGGGTTTCTGTATTTTTGCATTTTTTTAACATTGTTTTCACTAAAAATTGAAGGGGGGATTAAAATGACCTAAACTAGGGTTTCAGGAGCCGAATTAGCTCAAATTTTAAAATGTCCGTGGCCACGGACCTAATGTACGAACCCACGCACCATAATTTAGACTAGTTATTCAGAAAGATCGAATTTGCAAAAAAATGAAATTTTAAAGAGTGGCCCCAGACGGGGCTTCCATGGGCTTGGACATGTACTAAGAAAACCTAATTTTTAAAAATAAAAGTCTCACCACCGTCCGGGGGGTTTCCATGGTTGCAGACAAGGCGTTTGGGACCCCGGAAGTGGCGTCTGTGGGTACAGACCACCCTCGGATGATGGCGTTTGGGCGCCTTCTGGTGGTGTTTTTAGCTCAAATTTTATGGTCGTGTATCGTGAAAGATTCTAAGTGCGTTAGTAATTAAAAGACTCCAATTTGGGTTCGAATTAATGATGAAAATTAGCAAACAAGTTAAAGGGCAGAAACATAAACAAACTTTAATTCTGGAGCCGAAAAAAGTCGGTTCAATCCCAAATTTTGATAAAGAGTTAATTGAAACTAAAGAAATTAAGGACTCTTATTTCTAACCATTCTTGTCTTCGGGAATGGGGAGTTCCTTCACGTTGGGAATCCTTGGAAGCTTCGTCGGCAGTAGTCCCAGATTTAATTTGACCCGAGCTTCTGACCCTTGATTGCTTACTATTTTCTTTACATTTTGGTGGTGAATTATGGATGTTTGATGATTTGTGTGGCAACGAGAGTTTGAAAACTAGTTTTTGAGGGGATTTCGGTGGAATTTCGGTACTGATTTGTGGCTCGGGAGTGCAAAAACGTGAGAGTTGGTAGTCGAATGGGTGTTATGACTTCTTAGGGTTCTATATGAATAATCTAGGTCAAGGGAAACGATCCCTTATATAGACATCACTAAAGATAGAGTAAACTCGGTAAAAGACCGAAGTTTGCTGCAATTTGGTCGGGTAACTCCGGAAAGAATCTGGCCATGAAATATTACCAGCATGTAACAAAAGATATTTTTAATTTTTCTAATGAAGAATTGGAATATTTGGATAAAGGAATATTTTAAAAATCAATTTTTTGTCAGATCTATTCAGAAATTAATATAATATTATTGAAAATTCAAAAGTTTGAAGTTTCAAAGCCATTATGTTCTAAATGTCATCCTTTATCATGTGTTTAAATTTTAATGCATTTCAAGTTGATTTGAGTCATTTTCATAAGAGAAAGAAAGTTTACGAGATGGCTTAGAAGCTCTGAAAATTACGAATATGCCACTCGTGATGTTTAAGTTGTCACCATTATTTGAGATGTGTGAATTAATCATA
Organism: Limonium bicolor; assembly: GCA_023374045.1. NCBI lineage: Eukaryota > Viridiplantae > Streptophyta > Magnoliopsida > Caryophyllales > Plumbaginaceae > Limonium > Limonium bicolor. Next base: position 54,222,374 of record CM041783.1, on the reverse strand, counting down.
CTAGGATAGAGAAGTTCTGAAAATGTTCTAATCAACTAGGGATTCTGTGCCCTTTGACCATTTTACCCTTAATAGCACATGTATCCAAAGAGAACCTTTTACGGGGGGTCAAAATTTTGGGTATAACAGGTCGTTCCAAGGGTTGGTTGTCCAAAAGACCACATGAGATCTTCCAAGTATCGGGGTTCTCCTCGATGATTGAACAGTTCCCAATACAAAGACGAGAGGCTCGCAACCATGGTCCATAAGGGTAGATCCTAGAGTGGGAGAGACTCTGGCTTGGGCAGTCTTGGTAGTGTGGGTAAACAGTTCGCACCAAAAGCAAATTGGCGGAAGCTTCTCATACGTGATATGTAATATGGATTTACCCACACTACCAAGACTGTCTAAGCCAGAGTCTCTCCCACTGAAGGACCGGTTTGTTTACCGGAATCATGACCTTGAACCGCAGGAAGTCTCCACCTGGGTGAGCTTCTTCTTCCCCGTACTCCAGGATGGCACCTTGGCGATTGGCGAGGCTCTGACCTAAATCCTTATTATGTAGGAAGAGGGGGCATCGTGGATTCTGACCCACATAGAGAATGTCTAGAGATCATGGTCCAAAGGCGCCTTAGTTTTATGAATGAGCTGGAGGATGAGGAGTACTCCGTCAAATGACCATAGTCCACGCTCAGCCACCACATGCAACATGTTAGTTCTTTCGTACTCAAACAAGAAGATCTACGTGGCCACTTGTTTGATCCTCAGGTACATCGCAAGCTATCAAAATTTAGTTTTTTTTATAATTTGGGCATATAGCCAAATTATTGAAGTAAAAAGCGGATGGGTTGAGATTGGGCCTCATTAAAACCTCCCTAAGCAAAACCCAATAGGAAAAAGGCTTAGGGAGGAGAAAGAGTACCCACCACATCCAAATACAACTTATGAGCCATTCTAAATATTCCAACATGACAACCAACTAACTCAACAAACTAGCACTCACTGAACGCTCAACATCGCAATATACCCCTAGAAAAGAAAAACTACGATAATCCACCATAATAAGATGATATCCCAAATCCACCTAACAGCGCACAACGAAACAGCACATGTTCCATACTCTCCAAGACACGAAAACATTGTGGGCACAAAATTTCCCCAAGGTGGACAACAAACCTTGTGAACATCGATTACTAGATGTCTCCAAAGATAAAAACAAAACCGCTATCACCACCCTAGGCAAACAAAATCCTCTCCAAATGAAAATTCTGGACAATTAGGTCCGTTGGGTCCCATATGTCTCTATCTGAGATTGTAGCGGGTTGAGAATATTAGCTTTGGTAAGATTTGGATTAGGAACATGGCACTCGAGTTTCATTAACAGATTAACGCATTCTTCCGCTTCTTTTTCTGGATTAATGATTTTGCCCTTCTCATTTCTCGCTGGAGCTTCCTTACTTGGTACCGAAGATGGCAGCGGATGTCAACCCCTTTGAGGATAACATGTTAAGCACCACTGGAAAGGGAGGGATTGATCATGGTCCATCAGGCCGCCGATTGAAATCGGTGTCGCTTCTTCCTTTGTGAGAGAGTTTTTTACATTGACTAGAGATATCTTCCACCGAATTTTGAAGGAATGGTCCCATAGAAGATACACAACAGTCACAAATTGGTATGTACCGCAGCCGAGGAAGAGAAAACTTCTACGAACAATGAGCTCGAAGAAGAAGGCAATGGCAGACTGTCACTTGGAAAATCATGCGAAATCGATGAAGCTTAATGGACAAGGAGAGCTTGGGGCAAGCCAGGAAAGTGATCATATGATTGGCTTCATTAATTACCATTAATGAGTTGAAAAAGCTGACTGGCAGATGAGAAAAAAGAGGAAAGAGAGCATAGGGAAAGGGAGCTCTCGCCTACCAAGAGAAAAACATGCCGTGTTCAAGGATGCGCATAGTCGCCCCTGTGCATTTTTTAAATTGAACAGGTTCAGATGAGTTTCAATTTCAGAGGACATTGACAATGTTGTCTGTCTATTGAAGTGAACTCTAAGATTGTTTGCGTCAGTAAAGAATGAGAAAGAATAAATGAGGTAGAGGTAGGTCCAAATTCATAATTACATTGCACCTAGCTATTTCCTCTATATCAGTACAAATAGTGGAAGATAGTATCCCAACGTTGATCATGGTGCTTGTCTGCTGGGGGCTGCTGCTGGGTCCTGCTGCTGGAAATTGAGAAGCTGTCTGCTGATGGTTTTACAGAAGCTGACAGCTGCTGGTTTAGTGTTTGGTGGATTGTGTTTTAAAAAGTAGAGGGGAAATTGAGAAGCTGTCAGCTGATGATTTTGTAAAAGCTGTCAGCTGCTGGTTTTGGGTGTTTGGTGGAAACCTGCTGATTTTAAAAATTGAGAAGTTGTCAGCTGCTGGAAGCTTGAGAAGCTGTGTCCCCAAACGACACCTTTGTTTCCTCCTTTAACTTGTATTCGCGGTTGGAGTAATCGTCCGCAACAAAAAATCTTTACTCAAATGGTAATTTCCTTTCTTTTTCTTAATTAAGATGAGTGCTCATTCTTTTGTTGAACAGTACATCGATGATGCGGGAAGGTCGCGTGCTGCTTGGTGCAGTCTTGACATTTGGTAGTCCAGTCAGCTGCTGACTGGACTGTTTTGCTGACTGGACTGTCTTTTTATTATATTTAATTTCAATTGGTTGTAACTTTTAAAATATAAGTCCAAAATGAAAAAAAATTATACCATTATTCATCTAAATTCAAGCTCTTCAAAACAAGACCAGATAGGGATATATTTTGATAACTTTGAAATTTTATATTATTTACATGTATATATTTAGATATCAAACATACTTGATTCACCATATACAGTTTAAAATACACCAATAATAATACACTACAAAACAATAAAACTTCATTATTTCTTTTAAAATTGGTATGTTAAGAAGATATGATCAATCACATGACTTAAAATACATCATATAAATAATATTAATAATATACACCACAAAACAATAATACTCCCTCTGTCCCATGGACAGTGTCCAATATGCTTTTGCACACAAATTAAGGAAGTGTGAAAAAGTAGAGGAGAGTATTTTCTGTGTGTGAGACATATAAGACACTGTTTTGGGACAGCAAAAAAAACTGAATCGGACACTGGTGCTGGGACGGAGGGAGTAATACATTACAAAACAATAATGATTTTATCAGTTACGAAATTTGTTATCTAATTCACCACTTATTAGTTAATAAATCATAATATCAATTTTAATGAATCATAATATCAAAATTAATGAATCATATCTTTATTTTAGTGTATCATCACAAACATATAAAAATAAATATTTTACGCAATAATACAATACAAAACAATATTTGGTATGTATGAAAATACACAATTCACTACATAAGATTTAAAATACACCATACAACAATAATAAACACTATAAAACAAAAATGATTTTTATCAGTTCCGGAGTTTGTTATGTAATTCACCACTTATTAATTAAAATTATAATATCAATTTTAATGAATCATAATATCAAAACTAATGAATCAATATTATGATTTTAGTGTATCATCGTTTACATGTTAAAATAACAATTTTAAACAATAATACAACACAAAATAAATATTTGGTACTAAGAAAAATACATGAATCATTATATAAGGTTTAAAATACATCCTACAACCATAATAATACATTATAAAACAATAATATTTTTTATTCGTTTTGAAGTTTGCTATCTAATTCCCCAATTATTAGTTAATGAATCATAATATTAATTTAATGAATCATATTATGATTTTAGTGTATCATCGTATACATGTAAAATAATTTTTTTCAAAGTTGTCAAAACATATCCATGACTGGTCTTGTTTTAAAGAGCTTGAATTTAGATGAACAATGATATAATTTTTTTCATTTTGGACTTATATATTAAAAGTTACAACCATTTAAAGTTAATATAATAAAAATACAGTCCAGTCAGCAATGCAATCCAGTCAGCAGCTGACTGGAACTGCCAACTCACCGGACTGCACAATGATAGGTGCGGATGCGCTACAGCATCGAAATTGCGTTTGTTGAAATAGAATAGTTTGCTTTGTAAACAATGTTCCTGATGTTTCTATCGTCTTGTTTCTATCGGTCGATGGAGGAATAAAAACATCCGCATTTGAATAGGACATCGAAGATGTTAAAAAAGTTAGCTAGTAACTTAGACCTAGTATTAGGTGGTAGAAATAATATGGCTAGTGATTACATGCACAAATGAAATTCATATAGCTTTTATGAGAAACTAGTCATGCAATTGTGTTAGATCGATCGTAGATTGGGGTAAATTAGGAACCGATGTATTATTTTTAATAACTAATTCAATAGCTAATCTAACGATTGCGGGTGGTCTAAGGTACGATCTAAGACTGACAAGAATGGAACACCACTCCCTCAAAATTTTCTTACCCAAAAAGAAAAAAGCTGCTGGCACTAAGCTCTTTACTGCTTTTTCGAAGATTATTTTTATTTTATTTTTATGAACTTTTGAAGAAGATCTATCGAGGAATTACAAACCATGTTGAAGTAGTTAACCCTAAATCAGAAAATGATGTGAACGGAGACGGAGATGTTGTGGGCGTAGTAGATGGACTTATCAGATTGGTGAGACCGCGAAGCAGATGAGGTCCACGACGAAGACAGAGAAAGGAGAGAGAAAGGGAAGGAATAGGGAAGGGGACAGCTAGCTGTTTGCCCGATTTTCTACTTGACTTGAGAGTTGAGAATTTTTTAGTATATGTTACATATTGAGAAAAAAAAAGAAGCTAGTTTCATTAACTTGTAAAAGAATGATGTCTAAGATAAATAAAGATAATAAATCCAAATATTATATGTTCAAACCCCAAATTGAGCTATGTATGATATGAGTAATGTAAAATAACAATGACCAAACCTTTAATGTGAAAACAGTTTATTTGAATTTAACTCAACTTAATATAAAAATAATTTTACATTAAAATACATAGCATAAATAATTTATTTGGCAAATTAACAATAGTACTTTATTTTACAGTGATATAAAAATCTATTTTTAAAAAATATATAATATGTTCATGATCATTACTCTATAGTAATGAACTTGTTTTGAAGAACTTATACATAGCTGAATTTTTTTAACCATTGTTCGTAGCAGAACTTGACAGTCTAAGACCTTTTTCTTTTGCTCGAGTTAGTGTTACAAAATAGGGAGGAAGAGTATCTGATAGATTATCATCACAATTTTTTGGAAGCATTATTTAAATATAAATCAACGAAAAGAAATTGTAGTAAAAGAAGTAAATTATTGACCCAATATATAGTTAACACAAAACCAAAGCCACCCAAAATTTTAATAAGTTGAATATAATTTTGTTTGCATCCATAATAGTCTAACTCTTCACCCCAAGTTTTATGACCCAGAACTAATTTTACCCAACCCAAATTAAGGGAATGTAAAATAAGCTTAGATTTAATTTGACAAAATGAGTCATGACCGGAAATGATCTAACTCAAGCGGATTTCCTAGTCTAGTGTGCAACAACTGAGGACAGCCTCACAGGTGTCTGATGACCAATGATTGGAGGCATATAAAATGCCAGCATAAGTTGATTATAAAAGATTCTTGTTACCATAAAACCCATTTTAAAATATCAAAAGCATTGCTTTGACGTAGAAGAGATTAGATATTATCAAGGCTTACACTAAAGAGGTGTTTTCTTAAGAATATGGAAAATAAATCAAAATGATTCAGCATGCCACTTTACCTTATTCCCAGGAAAGGAAATAAGATGACCAAATCGCTCTAACTTGATTTCCCACCTCTTCCTAGAGAATTACATTGTCTTTCCCTGAGTACTCATAGACTAGCGACCAAATGCCATAGATCGGTGTTTGGAGGCCAGTGAATTATTGATTTTTATAAGTGCGAGACTACTGATCGATGACCATGGATTGTTAACAGGTGATTATTGACTAATGGTTAGTAGCCATTGACTGGTGATTCACTTCCATTTCTCTGCATGAACCAAACATATAGAAAAGTTCAAGAAATGCTTCTTTTTTTCCTTTACATTTGCTTTCTTGTTTTGATCTCATTTCTCTTGTACAAACCCAACACCCCTAACTGATCATAATTTTAAAAGGTTCACAATTATATGATAGATGGCTCTACCGCTCTAGGTTAGGGATGACAATTATTGACGAGTGCCCGTTTCATTCAACCACCGACCTGCCAAAACGGGAAAACCAGCAAAAAGTGGGTGAAAAACGGGTGGTGGGTGAAACAGGTGTAGCAGAATTATGTTACTACCGCAAAAAGTGAATGAATGGGTTGTCGATCTCAAGGACCTCGTTCAATTAATTAACATATTAAATATAACCGAGAAACCTAAATAAAATTGAAAATGGGAAAAATCATTTTTTATAGATGAGATTAATAAACCTAATTAAAAGACTAAAATAACAATGAAATCAAAATAAGCAAGATAATCACAAAACATATAACAGTATAAAATCTAATAATTTAAAGGCGCGCCTCGGGTTTTTCCACTAACTTATTCTATCAAAATCTATTAACGCCAACTTTCACTAATCACTACAATGAACTCAGGAGTTCTAAAGAGTTCGTTGACCGGTCCATATACAACGAACCCTAACTAACTTAAATTACAAGCTGCAAACCATGCCCAAGTCAATTCAAGTTAATTGCATTAATCACAATTCCAATTAGAGACATATTAGTCTATAGACAAACCATACTTCTAGTCGTTAATCTAGTTTGAATTACTATGTTTGGAACTTTATCTCAGCACCGCATTTTGATTAAAGCACTACAAAATTCACTTAGACAATTGGTCAAAAATCCAAATGCATTAAGAACAAAAATCAAACTCTTGCATTAATCAAATATAGTGGAAAGTTTACATCATAAAAATTCTAAGAAATAAGCTCGCTTCCTAACCCGTGAAGCTAAAAGAGTTACTCACTTATGAATTCAAAAACACAAATAACAACGAGGAAAAAAATTAAACAAATTATACTAAAGGATAGGGATAACTCCAGTTTAGAATATTCACTCCGGACCCGCTCTAACCCTATCTCACGTTGATCCTTCATTACATAATTTTGTCTCGAATCTACTCTGGTGTGATGATGACTGCTTGCGTGAAATACCCCGAACTTAAAAATGGTGATTAAATTATTCTAATATGAATTTTAAGGGCCTAATAGTGCTTAAATAATGTTTGTGAATAAAATAAATCCAAAAGAAAAGAGAAAACGTTTAAAAAGCATAAAACGCAAAAATGAGCGTTACGTAACCATAGGAGGTATATGACCTCGGTTACGGTCCTAGATGAATTCCTAAGGCTTAATTATTCCTAAATAATATGTGGGAACAATTCCCGAAGAAAACGGATCCAAATAATGGGTTAAAACGCTAATGAAGCCTTAAAGCACGTTTTTCGAGAAACCCGAAAACATGACTTTAAGTGGTCAAACAGACCCGTAAAAATTATAGTTGACTATGTAACTATAATTAAATATTAATGGAAGTTTAAGAACCATTAAAATCAAAGAAACAAGAAAAATATGAAAAACAGGCCCGATTAGTGAATAGTGCTAAAACTAGGAGTTTAGGAGCGTTTCTTGTAAAAAGACGAAAAACGCCCCAGCTTAATTACTGCAGTGGGGCCGGTTTTTAGAGTGTGCCAGCACTTCTCTCTTAAGTAATAAACCAGCTAATAAGTAGAAAGGAAAAGAAGAAATGTCAAAAAATGAAAAAGGTATTTATTTCCTTTTTCCCTCTCTCTCTTCTATTTCTCTTTCCCACCTCTTTCTCCTTCCTCCAGCCGGCTCCCCCTCCTCTCTGCTGCCTGAAAGTTTTTTTGAAGCTTCCATGGCTTCTCCACCTTCCTCCTCATGCCCAAGCCACATCAATGCTCCAAATGGAAAATAAACCCATATTCTTGCTCCTCTCATCAAGATCTATCTTTCCCTCTTTTCAAAATTTTCAAAGGATGAAGTTGACCTCCATGGGTAAATCCAATTTGAAGATAAGATCATCTTTTATGGAGCTAGGGAGTCTCCTCTTTCATTCAAGGTAGGAAAAATCCAAGAAAACACATTTTTTCTCCATTCTCTTACCTTAGCCGATTTCAGCCCTAATGTGGCATTTGTCTTTCTTTGTTTGAGCTATTTTCCAAGCCTCTAATGGTGGGTGAAAGCCCTCCTTTGATTCATGGCTGAAAACCATGCAAGAGTTTCCAAAGGTATGCCCTAATTTTGTGTTTTAAGCCTCTTCATGAATCCTAGGGCTATTTCAATGTGTCTAAGTGTTTTTACTTAGTCCCATTCCCTCTTTGAATGGTAATTTATAATTCTCGGCAATTGGTATGCCCCTTGGCCGATTTGGAGTCAAGAGAAAAAGAGAGAGAGAAGAAGATTGGAAAATAAATGAAGAACAAAGGTAATTAATCTACCTTGATGATTATTCTAAGTACCTTTAGAATGTTGGGTTGGGAAAAAAAAGATGAATCAAAATCTGAACCGAAAATGTGTTTGATTGAGATTAGAGAGATTTATGGTTATGTTTATGCAATGGTGAGATTTATTGTGATTGAGGGCCTTGGAGCCAAGTGGTTTATGATTAGTGCATTTAATTGTGTATAATGAATTCTGAATGGATTTTGTGTGCTGGTAGGATCCATTATGGATGTGGCTAGTGAATTGATTAGGAAATGAGAAAATGGTGCATTTGGGCATGCTAGATTTGTGACAAAGTTATGGCGAAATTTCGGTAGAAATGGAGCGTTTGAGGTGGCTTTATGAGTTTGAATGACCTAGGAGTTAATAGAGATTGACTTGAGTTGATTACTCACCTTGAGGTGTTAATGGAAGGATGGAGTGGAGTTATGCAAAATCTGTAGCAAATTGATGTTTAGTGCCTTGGAAGGGCTAGAAAAGAGCTAGAGGGTATGACCTTGAAAATGGGGAGTGAGCTTGAGTAAAGAATTTGGAAATGGTTGGAAAGGATTTAGAATGGTCAAAATGGATGAGAACACGAGTTAAGCTGTCAAGGGAAAGGTTAGAAATGCAGTAGTGTGCATAAGTGCAAAAATGAGGAATTAAGATTTGTAGAATTAAGCAAGAATGGAGTGATAAGTTGGGCAATGATTTAAGAAGGTTAAAGGAGTGTTTAAGGTGTTAGAACATGTTTGGAAACATGTGGAAAGATTAGGAAAAGATTGGGTGAGGTTTAAGGTAGGAATTGGGGTTGAAAATGTAATTTTAGCAGCTTTTTAGCAGGGTCTGGGACTTAGGGGCCGGACCAAGTCCCAGACCAACCTTAAAAATGCCCTGAGAGTCATTCCAGTGCCTGGTCCGAGACCTAAGACCAGGACCAAGTCCCGGACCAGGAGTAAAAATCAGCCGAAATTGATGTAGAGTATTGGTCCGGGACTAGAGACCCGGACCAGGTCCCGGACCAAGCACAAAAGCTAACCATGAGTGTTTTTAAGTGCTTAAATGAGGGGGGATTGAATGGTAATGGTTTTAGATGATGTTTAGGCCTTGTTTGGTGACATGTAAAGGTTCTAAGAAGTATAAACAAGTGCTAGATTGACTGTGTAAGTAAGAACTTAAGTTAACAAGAGTAAGTATGAGGTTAACGGGACAACGAGGTAAGTACGGGAGTAATAGTCATCACATACCGTATGGTATTGATGTTAATAGAACTGCTTGATATGTTATCAATGGTTCGAGAGTAACCCGAGGAACGTAAGGTGACATGGTAGAGTGACCCCATGGTGAAAGGTATGAATTTCTTGCAACTTGTGTCCTGCCAAGTTCTCTCGGCTTGTGTGCTGTTTGCTTGTGTGCCGGCCTAAAAAGATAAATGCATTAAAAAGGTTTATTGCATTGTTATGTATCTTGATGCTTATTGCATGTGCTAACCTCCCTTGTGTGGTTGTGTGGTCTAACATAGTGTTGTAGACCAAACATAAATAATTACCGTATGGTTAGTGAGTCATAGAGAAGAGTCGTCCCGCAAAATAATGCAAACGTGGGAAACTGTTGGGCAAAATAGTAGTTAAACTATCTTGCTAACTATGGGCAGTGAACCCAATCTTTGTAGTACAACAAGGTCGTATCCACAGAGACTTCGCAACTATCTAATTAATTATCCAGTTTAGTAAATGTACAAAAAGATAAATAAAAGTGCATAAAATGTAAATTGGGGTTTAGCCGGAGGCAAGCTTGATTTTTAGGATCAGTGCAGAAATAATAAAAACAGTAAAATAAAGTAAATGGATGGAAAAAGGTATCCTAGGATAGCGGGGGAATTTCCTAAATTACTTAAACAATTTCATAACCATGTCTCAATTATTTATTGTCTATTAGAGTTAATAATTGTCAGTTACGAACTCTTAGTTATAGCCTCAGTATTTTCCTGCTCAATCCGGAGTGTAAATACCAAGGTTAATTCCTTTGTGGTACCTTGACTATCTCAAAATCATATGTTGATAGTTACCAAATAAATGCAGTAGTTTGTCACGCTAAGCATTTAACAATATTTGCTGAAAGGAATTAAAACAAGTTTAATAAGTAAAACAGGTGATAAATATTTATTTAAGTACAGACATTAATTATAATCCTAACTTGCTCTTATTTGTCTGTTTAAGAATTTATCTTGTGGCCTTCCTAAATCATAGATAAGGACAACTCTTAATTAATTCAGTAGACTTTTTACAATCAGAAGAAGTCTAAATCATTAATTAGCATTAAGCAAGAATTCTTTTAATAACAGCGATGGATTTTATCTGCTAATCAAGGAGATAATATCTAACGTTTGTCTTTCTTTGTGGTCTATTCTCAGATTTACAAAATCATTGAAATAAGAGAAACCGTAAATGCATAAAAATGATCAGTTCTTAAGCATTTAATAATTTAGAGAGACAAAACAAATATTTATAAGCAAACTTGGTATTAATAATAAGTCTGAATTATTTGGGGTCAAACCCCATCCTAGGATACGAGTAAAATCACTCAGACATTAACAGTAATAAAAAGAAAGCAGAGATAGCCATTAATTTGGAGACTGTCGGCGGAGACTGGACTGCGATTCGCTTCTGCTCCAGCTCCCTTTTCTTCTCTTCTTCTTATCGTGCTTCTGCTGTGTGGTGGAATGAAGAATAAAACTAAAATGGAGAAGTGGAGGATAAGAGGATGGAATGGATCGTAGGTGTGGAAATGTGGTGAATGGTGGTAGTCTGTGAACTGTGGTCTAATTTGGATTGAGAGGAAGGGATGAGTTATTTGAGCAGAAGGAGCGTGGGTTTTATAGAAGAATGGAGGAGGAAGAAGACAGAGGGAACACCGCGTGAGGAATTTGAGCATGGATTGGGGCGGCAGAACGCGTGAGAAAATTAAGGTAGGCGCCTGATGTTGTTGATGAAGCAGTTCGACATGTCTGTAGGCGCCGCAAAGGAAGAAGCAACTTGGGGAAGACAGTCGGCGAAGAAGAAAACTGTCGCGTTAATTTCTGGATCTGCGTTGTATTTACACACGTCCGCCCCTTGTCCACGTTTGTGTCCAGCCATTTCTAGGCGGACAGCTCATGTCCACGTTTGTGTCCACCCTTTGTTATGCGGACACATTACTCACGTCCACGTTTGTGTCCACCCATTTCTAGGCGGACAGCTCATGTCCACGTTTGTGTCCACCCATTTCTAGGCGGACAGCTCATGGACAACACACGGACAACACACGGATGTGTGTTGTGTCCTACCCCTGTCCACCCTTTGTCGGGGTAAAGTTGGGCGGACACATTTAGCCTTGTCCGGCCCTGTTTGGGCGGACAAGACCACGTCCTCCCTTAGTTGGGCGGACACAACATGGACGCGAGACTTGTGAACTTTGACTGGCTCTAGATTCTTCGTTTGGACTCCGTTTTTCGAGCCGTCTGCGCCTATGCGTTCGTCTCTTCGTGTATTTTGCTCCTAGCTTGGTTTTCCTCATGTTTTAACCAATAAATTTGTTAGATAATCAATAAAACATAAACTAGAGGAAAAACATACGATAAGTGAGAAATGAGCAGAAAAGTGCTGATAATATATGAAATACACCCATAAAACATGCTCATTTAGACACTTATCACACCCCCACACTTACCTTTTGCTTGTCCTCAAGCAAAACCATGTACCCAAGCAAGTAGGGAATGCTCAATATTAACAAATACTATTATGAAGGGTAGGATAAAAAGTCAATAGTACATGATCTTAAACTTTTCGAGGAGTGTGATCAATCAACTGCCGGTGGCATAGGTGTAGTCAGGGTAAAATAAAAATTAGAGTTTCGGGGTATGATCCGGAGTACTTCAATGCTTCTTAGTTAAGGTGACTTTGAGAACTTTTACCATGGCCAACTTCTCTCAAGAATGGGCATTGAGGAGAAAACAAAAGGAAAATAGAATTATGCATTTGCTTCACTTTTGCATAAGAGATGAGAAGATAATATGTAGGCATCAAGCCTTTGTTTTTAAGAACACTCAACTCTCTTTGTTGGTTACCAATGGTGTCTCGCAAGTCCCTTATTTATTTTTTTATATATATATATATTTTTGACAGAGAAGCACCCCTTAGCAATCCCTAAGAAAGAAGACAGAAAGAACCCCTGAGCAATAAAAATCCAACCATTGCAGATTATTTGGCCACACCGCATAAAAATGCTCCTCAAAAGTAATCAAAATTTTAAAATTTGTACCATTTATATCATTTATCCCACAATTCATAACAGTATTTATTCTTAAAGAGAACAACCCACATATAAGGGATCCACGATATTGAATTTGGACAAACGTAAGATTAGCAGAGAGATTAAGCATTTAAGCATAAAATGTCACCGAAAAGGGCATACTCCCCCACACTTGAATTGAACAATGTCCTCATTGTTCACCAGAAAAAAACAAGGGAAAGGTTTTCAGAAGACCTTTTCGGTAAGTAGATAAAATAGAGAAAACACAAAGCTCACGAATAATCATTTAAGCACATTAACTCTCCTCTGCATATTTTATTTAAATAAAAGCATAATTAAAGAAACTGGTACTCCCCTGAGATTATTTTGCTTGCGTTTAAAGGAGTTCCCCCACACTTGAGCTTCAGCCTCAAGTAGCGTAGTTTGGTTGCGGTGTAGACATGAAGTTGCACCTGCATAAGACACTAGAAGCAACCATACTACAAACGGGGTTAAGAGTTTAGCAAAAACAAAATTTAAAGGGAACCTGAAAATTAAAAGAGCATAAAAGCATATAAAAGATAAGTACATCCGGGTTGCCTCCCGGGAAGCTGCCCTTCTTTAACGTCTTTGGCTAGACGCCTGCTTCGTTATCCTGGATCAAAAATATAAGTAGACAACAGCTCTGCCAGGAAAATGAAGTTGGCAGTAATTAAAAGCAAACCACCTGGATCAAAACAAAACGTTACTTCGGCAAATATAATAGGAAAATGAATACTCCACAAAACCTGGTGTTTGAGGAGGTACTGCCGGTAGCGTAGTTCTAACAGGAGACCAGTGTGATTGGCTTTGCTTCCTCAAATTTGAAGATGTAAAAATCCTCCTCTTGTTGTTGAAGCTTATGGTAAGAGCCTTGATGGTAATCAACGTCAGAGGGAAGTGGCTCCTTGAAATTGATTATAGCACTCTCTTCTGATGGCTCGGAGGGAGGTGGCATCTCCTCCTTCTCAAGGTTGAGGATGTATCCACCATCTTCTGAGTAAAGCACGGAGAAGGAGGGGAAATAGTAGTGGACTTCAGAGGGAGGAAACTCCATGAAGTCCAAGGAGAAACTCTCTTCTGAGGGGTTGTCTCCATAATCAAGCTGATAGTTGTTTGGTGATGGATTCTCTAATTTGAATCGGGGAGGAGGTGGAGAGTAGCTTATGTCCTCAGCAGGTTGTTCCTCCTCATGAACCACTTCATTCAGTTGTTGAAGCGGTTGTTCCATGCGTTCGATCTGATCTAGCGTTCTTTGCTGGATCCTTTCAAACTTTGAGGTAAAATTTGTCATCATTTCCCTTAAAATGGCGTTGTATCTCTCTATTGCAACCATAGGACAATGGGAACTTTCATGGTCTCCTCCACACTCTTGGCACACAAAGATGGGGATAGGCTTGAGAGATGACTTGTAATCCTCCAAGAGAGCTCTCAATTCAGCATTTGGGTCTGAACATTGGGGGCTTTCATGGTACTCTCCGCACCTTTGACAGACACTCCATTGATTGTAGTCCTCTGTGCCATAGGAGTAACCATACCAACTTCCTGCTTGATCGTGGTGACTATCCATCAAATTAAGTACCTTAAAAACAAAACAAAAATTTATACATAAAAGGGGCAAATAACGGAAATAAAAGAAAAACTAAACAGATAATAAACCAGATAGTTGGACCGAAGTCCCCGGCAACGGCGCCAAAAACTTGTTGGGCAAAATAGTAGTTAAACTATCTTGCTAACTATGGGCAGTGAACCCAATCTTTGTAGTACAACAAGGTCGTATCCACAGAGACTTCGCAACTATCTAATTAATTATCCAGTTTAGTAAATGTACAAAAAGATAAATAAAAGTGCATAAAATGTAAATTGGGGTTTAGCCGAGGCAAGCTTGATTTTTAGGATCAGTGCAGAATAATAAAAACAGTAAAATAAAGTAAATGGATGGAAAAAGGTATCCTAGGATAGCGGGGAATTTCCTAAATTACTTAAACAATTTCATAACCATGTCTCAATTATTTATTGTCTATTAGAGTTAATAATTGTCAGTTACGAACTCTTAGTTATAGCCTCAGTATTTTCCTGCTCAATCCGGAGTGTAAATACCAAGGTTAATTCCTTTGTGGTACCTTGACTATCTCAAAATCATATGTTGATAGTTACCAAATAAATGCAGTAGTTTGTCACGCTAAGCATTTAACAATATTTGCTGAAAGGAATTAAAACAAGTTTAATAAGTAAAACAGGTGATAAATATTTATTTAAGTACAGACATTAATTATAATCCTAACTTGCTCTTATTTGTCTGTTTAAGAATTTATCTTGTGGCCTTCCTAAATCATAGATAAGGACAACTCTTAATTAATTCAGTAGACTTTTTACAATCAGAAGAAGTCTAAATCATTAATTAGCATTAAGCAAGAATTCTTTTAATAACAGCGATGGATTTTATCTGCTAATCAAGGAGATAATATCTAACGTTTGTCTTTCTTTGTGGCCTATTCTCAGATTTACAAAATCATTGAAATAAGAGAAACCGTAAATGCATAAAAATGATCAGTTCTTAAGCATTTAATAATTTAGAGAGACAAAACAAATATTTATAAGCAAACTTGGTATTAATAATAAGTCTGAATTATTTGGGGTCAAACCCCATCCTAGGATACGAGTAAAATCACTCAGACATTAACAGTAATAAAAAGAAAGTAGAGATAGCCATTAATTTGGAGACTGCCGGCGGAGACTAGACTGCGATTCGCTTCTGCTCCAGCTCCCTTTTCTTCTCTTCTTCTTATCGTGCTTCTGCTGTGTGGTGGAATGAAGAATAAAACTAGAATGGAGAAGTGGAGGATAAGAGGATGGAATGGATCGTAGGTGTGGAAATGTGGTGAATGGTGGTAGTCTGTGAACGGTGGTCTAATTTGGATTGAGAGGAAGGGATGAGTTATTTGAGCAGAAGGAGCGTGGGTTTTATAGAAGAATGGAGGAGGAAGAAGACAGAGGGAACACCGCGTGAGGAATTTGAGGAATGGATTGGGGCGGCAGAACGCGTGAGAAAATTAAGGTAGGCGCCTGATGTTGTTGATGAAGCAGTTCGACATGTCTATAGGCGCCGCAAAGGAAGAAGCAACTTGGGGAAGACAGTCGGCGAAGAAGAAAACTGTCGCGTTAATTTCTGGATCTGCGTTGTATTTACACACGTCCGCCCCTTGTCCACGTTTGTGTCCAGCCATTTCTAGGCGGACAGCTCATGTCCACGTTTGTGTCCACCCTTTGTTATGCGGACACATTACTCACGTCCACGTTTGTGTCCACCCATTTCTAGGCGGACAGCTCATGTCCACGTTTGTGTCCACCCATTTCTAGGCGGACAGCTCATGGACAGCACACGGACAACACACGGACGTGTGTTGTGTCCTACCCCTGTCCACCCTTTGTCGGGGTAAAGTTGGGCGGACACATTTAGCCTTGTCCGGCCCTGTTTGGGCGGACAAGACCACGTCCTCCCTTAGTTGGGCGGACACAACATGGACGCGAGACTTGCGAACTTTGACTGGCTCTAGATTCTTCGTTTGGACTCCGTTTTTCGAGCCGTCTGCGCCTATGCGTTCGTCTTCGTGTACTTTGCTCCTAGCTTGGTTTTTTCTCATGTTTTAACCAATAAATTTGTGAGATAATCAATAAAACATAAACTAGAGGAAAAACATACGATAAGTGAGAAATGAGCAGAAAAGTGCTGATAAATATATGAAATACACCCATAAAACATGCTCATTTAGGCACTTATCAGAAACATATGAAAACTATCGATTAGAGAATTAGGATAATGCAACCTTATGAACTCACTAGAACGTGAGAGATATGTACGGGATTAGTAACTCCCGTCAACGATTAGAGAACCGAAACGGAATAAACCACCAGACAATTAATAGTGGAAAGATATAAAGAACCTCTATTAAGAGAACATTGACAGTTCAAAGTTGTGAACTCATGAGAACGGTATAAAGAGTAATATGGGACCAACAAACTCCCTTGAAAGATAGCCGGCCTCCTATATGAGGATTCGACCCGGTATGAGAAAATAACCCGAATGTAAAAGAATTCGAAATGTCGGGCAACCCTTAAATATGAGAATACCCGAACTTGAGAAAATTCCCTAAGACGATAGATGACATCAAGAGTGATGCCTCTAGTCTAATAAACATAAACATGTTATAACTTCGAGAGAGGAGTATTTGGGAATGTGAGAAGTCTGAGAGAGATTCGGACCTATGAGGAAGAAGTAGGAACTAAGAGAGAGTTCTGGTTGCTAGTTGAGCCTTCCCATCATGCTAGACCCAGAGTAGGGTCGAATCCGGGGAAGTAAGACTAGGCTTGAAAGCCCGGTGGTGAGTCTTGTGTATGACTCTGCCCGGAGGCCATGTGTAATGGCTTAAGAATTATGTAAGAAAGGAACAACTGAGAAAGTATGAATGAGACATGTAGTGTCTGAAGAACTAAGAGAACAAGTAAAGTATCCAAAGAGAATGGATAATGTATTGAATAATAAGAATGAGGCGTTAGTGAGGTAGAAACCCTCAAAGCCTAAAGAGTAAGAAAATGTAAACTAACTAACTTAATGTGTTAGTTTTGTGATTATATTTTTAGTTTGAATACTTGTATGAATGCGAGCATGTTAAATGTTTACCGTACTTCGTGTTTTGATTTAAATAAAATCAATCTCAAGCTAAGATGAGAATTAGCTGAGTGTGGCCCGGTAGTAGCGGGTTGCACTACTTCCATACCAGCAAAGGTGTTGAGCCCCCCTTAGGGCCACCCATTATTTTTCAGGTACCCAGAGGATGAATACCGTTCGAGAGTAGGACGGGGATGGTGGTTAATCATGGGTAGCTGATTTGAGTACTAATGTAATTGTATGTAATGGTAGGGTAAGTCCAAATGTGTTATCGGCATAGAGAATGTAATAAACTCGGTACGACGTTGAATTGAGGATGTAGTATGTGACTCGGTTTAGTGATGAATGAAATTGTATTTGGTTAAGTACTCGGAATTCCAGTCCATCAGACTGATGCGGTATTAAGTTAGGCCTTGTTATCCATATGGGTGGCTAACGGCATTGTTTCACCTGCCGTTTTATTTAGAATATCTGTTGCGATTTTGTTGATTATCGAGGTGATTAAGGGTTAATGACGAGATTAGTGGTAGGGGTGTTACATTGCACCCTCCCTCTGATGTGCGGTTGGTGGATGTGGTGGAGTGATTTGTGTTGTGGTTTGGATGATAATGGTAAATGTGATGATGGTAAATAATGATAGCATGGGGTGATGGTGGAAGCTGATGGTGAATGCGGATGATTTGTTGAACAATGTGACGGTGAGTGATGATGATTTGGTGAACAAGAGAGAGGTAGCTCAATGCAACAGTGCGACAAAGTCTTTGGTTACTCTCTGATTGCTGATCGATTTTGTTTAGTATCTTTTTTCTCTATCTTTATTGCAACACGGCGCTCCAAGGGATGCTTCCTTTGTCGTGTTCGGGTATGCGTCCGGCCATGCAGGGGCGGACATCACTATTAGTGACCACCTAACGGAATCCGTGCGAGAGTTCTTCCTAAGGCGTCAGGGCTTGTTCATCCGGACAGATGTTCGGACGTTGTCATCCTGTCATTTGTCAGGCTTACTCTTGTCCAGACACTCATCCGAACAGCATTATAATCTGCACCCCAACTCTCGGCTTATGTCGGGATATGTAAGTCCGTACAAGTCTTTTGCACTTCTAGTCTTCATCCGGCTCTTCATATCTGAACGTAAGTCCAGACATGACTTAAATATGACCCGAATTCCTTGTTTTTGCTCTAATTTGCTCTCTGTTTGTGGTGTTGTACTCCCTAAGATCTAAACTTTGCATTTCCTGTTTTTCCTACTTTTAACACATAAATACGCATCAGTTCTCAGTGAACATAAATCATAGGAAAAAACCTAAGATACGTGTGAAATATAACCCAAGTCATTATGAATGAGAAGCAAGAAAGCCTTAAAAGTATATATATTTCACACTTATCAACAGGCGTGTGTGACGGGTCGGGTCGGGTGAACGTTTTCCACCCAGCCACCCTACCCATTAACCGGACTGTCACCAGCATATATTATAATAATAAAAAATAGAGTAAATTACTCGGAACCCCCATGAGGATTTGAGATAATACAATTAACTTCCTTGTGTTTATTATAATTATTGGTAACTGCTTTGAGGTTATGGTATCTCTGACTATGAGCCCCTGAATTGTAACTCTGTTATCAAGACGTTAACTATGTGTTGGCCCGTCAGCTTAATCATATTAATAATGACAGGCTGGATAAAAAACATTACTTAATCAGCATTGTTATTTTCCTAAAAATGTTAACCCTACCTCGAAAATGCATCTAAAGTGGGATAAGGGAAAGTTATACAATGTTGATTAAGCAATTTTGTTGTACAACATGACATTATTAATGTAATTAAGCTAACAGATCAACACATAGTTAACTTCCTGGTAACATAGTTATAGTTCGGGGGCTCGTAGTCAAATTTACCTTAATCTCAAGGTGGTGACCAATAATTATGATAAAAAAAAGGGGTTAACTGTATTATCCCAAATCCTCAATGGGGTTCCGAGTAATTTACTCTAAAAAACATATTTCACGGTAGTTTTACAACCCTGTTTGTATCCATTTCACTCTCTTCACTCACATAATTTGGCAACCCTATTCTCTTCACTTCATTACGGTAATTTAAATTGCTCTACGCCTCTCTTCATTCCCTTCTTGTGTCTGCATAGATAAGTCACTGGTACTTCATTTCGCTTACTAGATTGAAGACGGGGATGAAGTCTGAAGAATGGTTCATTTTGGCTTCAGTAATATACTTGAACTTATCTTCTTGTCTTTGGTGAACAAGGAACATACATGCACCTCTCTTCATTTTGTTCTTGTGTCTGTGGAGATAAATCACTACTGCAACATTTCGCTCACCAGATTTAAGACGGAAACATTCTGGCTTTGGTAATATACTTGAACTTATCATCTTGTCTCTTAGTGAACAAGGAACATACATGCGCCTCTCTTCATTCTCTTCTTTTGTCTACTAAAGAATAATCGTACTATTATTTTGAAGATGATAGGTGTTTGTCGATCACCCTTCATATCATCAACCGGGGAACCCTTATGGTGACATCAATGGTGCTTTTGGAGAAAATCAGGTAGAATCAATTTATATCATCTTCTTAAAAATAGATTTGTTCTCCAATATTTGGTGGTATAACTTGCAAATCCTTCTCCATGCTTGCTTGTTCAGTTTGGTTCATTCTGCTTTGCCATGCTGCATGTGAAGCTCCACTAGGTCTTCCGCTTGGGGGCTATAACTATGGAGAAAACTCCTTATCTCTTTTCAGTGATTGGCATGTGAGTCTTATACCACTAGTAGAAAAAAGTTTTTAAATGACGCACTTTAAACCACGGTTAATCAAATAACCGTCATTTAAAAATTTTAAACCACGGTTATTAGAATAACCGTCACAAAAATTCTCGGCGGGGAGATTTTATACCACTGTTCTGGGTGGAACTGTCGTATATAGCTTGATGCGTTGCATTTTATACCACGGTTCTGGGTGGAACCGTCGTATATGGCTTGACGCGTTGTATTATATACCACGGTTCTGGGTGGAACCGTGGTATATAGCTTGACGCGTTGTATTTTAAACCACGGTTTTGTCAAAACCTTTGTTTTTAGTCGTGGTCAAACAACTTTAAATGACAGTTTCTTGGAAGCACCGTGGTATATAGTCTAAGCGGGAATTCAAATTTTTGGCCAAAATTAACGCGGCTCTTTCTCTTCTCTTATTATATATTATTTCTCTCTCATTGTTTTGCAACCCACACTGTCGAACAAGGAACACATATATGCTCTGCAACTCTTCTTCATTCTTCTTCAACTCGCGGTAATTTTTGCAACCCACCGGCGAACATGCTCTGCGCCATCTCTTCAACTTCGCAACCCATACTGGAAAACAAGGAACACATGCTCGGCGCCTCTTCCACTCACTGTAATTTTTGCAAACCTAACCGGCGAACAAGGACATGCTCCGGCTCACGCATTCTCTTGTTTTCACGGTAATTTTTGTAACCCACACTAGCGAACAAGGAACACAAGCTCTGCGCCTCTTCTTCACTGTAATTTTGGCAACCCTAATCGGCGAACAAGAGCTCCGCCCTCTCTCATTCTCTTTCACGGTAATTTTGCAACCCACCGACACACAAGGAACATAATGCGCATTCTTCACTCATTTTGCAACCCTAATTCGCAAACAAGAAACATACATGTTCTGGCCATTCTCTTGTGTCTACGCTCCGTTGAGATTAATTGAACCCGGCGCTAAATCGTCGGCGATTTGAAAAAACAATTCACAGACTATAAACCACGGTTTTATATATAACTGTGGTTTATTCGTTGATTTTTAACATTATATACCATGGTTTTTATAATAACCGTCATTTATTACGCACTTTATACCACAGTTCGTACTCCCAACCGTTGTATAAAGTCAATGAATATCATGAGAGAAGGGGTTTTAAACAACAGTTTCAAACAACTGTGGTTTTTTCTCTTATTTTAAATGACGGTTACGAACCGTCGTTTATAGCTATTTTGTAATATACGACGCGAGCATAAACCACGGTTATAATCCGTGGTTTTTAAGCAAAAAAACCGTGGTAAGAAACATTTTCTGCACTAGTGTACCAATGTATGTGATTTCATGCATTATCATTTCATTGATTTATAGTTTTTAAGGTCATCTAAAATATCTTTATATTAGAATATAAACTGTATTGTGTACGGTCTGTGTTATAAAGTCTTCTAATTGTAATACAGACATTTAATATAGAGCTTCTCTATATATACACGTACAACAAGTAGTACAATTGTGAACATTTCATAAACTTGAGGCAAAATGTGATGACCTCTTTTGTTTTACATTTGTTGAGATTGTTTGGAAATATTTTGGTTAATAATCTATGTTTTGAGTCATGTGGTTGATACGGTATATATTATTGAAAAATTATGGGTGTATTTTTATTGAAAAACTAAGCATATATAGGTGTTACTGGTTAAAAATACTTGCTGGGAAAAAATGGGAGAAATTTTCACTCGTTTCACCTGCATCGTCCGTGAGTGACAGGTGATAAATTTTTGGGTGACGAGTTGGATCCAGTGGCACGAGTGAAAGCGGGTGACAGGTATAGGTGGAGCATCACCCGACCCGAACCCTACTCGTTCCCATCCCAACTCTAGGTTGAATTTCATAACGCCTTACCTGATGAATATATATATGGAGTGTACGATAATGTTTGTGTGCTAATACAACTCTTAACAGCAATTTGATTAATAGCCTAGCGAACTTACTTGTTGTAACCATGTAGGATGTGGCATTGAGAGTAGAACATATGATTTAATTGGTTGGTTAAACATGTGACATTGTGTTTGCTGTATTATGAAATGGTTGATGAAGGTAGGGGATGTTATGTGAATGGGTATTCCACTTAGTTTAGGTATTACAAATGGAATCAACATGTTGGAATGGGACCCATCTTCTGATGAACACATTGTTGCACATTACTCTTCAAGTGACCTATGTAGAAAGGTAACGTAAGGTTCATATCTCTTAAAGCACATCCCATTCGACATTGTCATAATTTTCAGGTTTAGTGAAAAATAGTTCTACAAAAAGGAGCTAGGCTTACCTATCAGACCCGAGTTCCTAATGGTGAGTTGTGAATAACACATCCAGATTAATGTCCATAATTTATAAGGATATTCTCACTTCTGATAAGTGATTTGTTTCAATAATTGAGTTTATTGGAACACTTGATTGGCAAAAAGGCGGTGATATGATCTTGTTTGTAGTTCCACAGCTAATACTCCAAGATGATGTGCAAATTGTAAGTATATTTGACATCTAATTAATGAAATATATCTTCGCTTAGAACTTCCTTTTGCAAAGCTTTTAAAGAAGTAGAAAAACAATTCACAAAGCTAAACTTGGTGGTACCTTCCATAAGGTAACACTTGGATCCGGGGACAAACATATGAAGAATGGATGAGAAAGCTAGAGTCCACATACAAAGACAGATTCGGGGGCTGGGTTGGATCTAGTGTCCCAAGTTCTCATAGGATAATGATGGTTATGCTTATTGAAAACTCACAGTGCATTAACTATTTGCAATTCAGTCCCTGAACTTTCTTCTTTTTTTAAGTTATGAAATTTATGGTTAATACAGTTGAAATATAGTTCTGATTCCATCAAGATTTGAACTTGTGAACTAAACCCACTACTTGCACTGAGGTGCGGGATAGTACCAGTGGTTCATTGCATTGAAGGACTAAGGGTAAATGATACCTAAGGATCAGGATGCGTTATGGCTTTTCTTTCTGGTTGTTTTTTTGCAAGATGCGCTTGAAACATTTAATCCATTTGCCTATGAAGGTTGTGGTGCTGGAACAGGGGTTGTAGACAAGTTAACTTTTCTTTTAGTGAAAATTCAAAGGCACTAGGCATAAAATCTGATAGATTTTATGTTGTGTAAGCATTGTGTCGTTATGGTTGTTAGTTGATTCCTATAGATTATTACAACTATCATATCATAAATGGTTGTTAGTAGAACATACATGCTCCTCTTATTATTTCTTGTTAATTATTTTGTAATCCTATATTTTCAATGTTTCTTGCTTTGATAGTGAGATGGTTTAGATGAAGATTTCATGGATTTCATTTAAGGTAATTGTCTATCTCTTATAGGTATTGCAATATTTATGAGCTACTACCTTATTGATGTTGCTTGTACTTGCAATCTTTTTTCTTATGTTATTGATTTATGCTCATTGCCTAGTTGATTGTGAATTGGAGATGAGAATATTAATGTGAGAAGATGAGAAGTCATTTGAAGTAGAAATTGGTGGGAAAAGTTGTTAAAGTAGAACAATTGTGAACATAAATGTGATGACCTCGTTTTGTTTTACATTTGTTGAGATTGTTTGAATACATTTTGGTTAATACTCTATATTTTAAGTCAAATTGTTGATATCAGTTGATGTGGAATATGTTATTGAAAAATATGTGTGCATTTTTATTGAAAAACTAAGCTTATATAGGTGTTAACGATTAAAAATACTTGTTAAAAAAAATGGGTGAAAATTTCACCCGCATCGCCCGCGGGTGATGCGGGTGAAAATTTCACCCGCATCGCCCGCGGGTGATGCGGGTGAAACAGATGACACACTAGTACAAAAAATGCCTATTTCGGCGCCCCTATTTCGGCGGTTGTAGATAAAACCGCCGAAATAGGGCTCCGAGATGTATGTAGTCTGAAAAGAAGGCACCTATTTCGGTGGTTCCTAGATATGAACCGCCGAAATAGGCCCTATGTAATAATAAAAAAATAAAATAGACCTATTTCGGCGGTTCCTTACCAGAAACCGCCGAAATAGGTGTTTCTATTTTTCTTTTTTTTACTTAATCATCTATTTCGGCGGTTCTTTGTTAGGAACCGCCGAAATAGGTCTTTTTTTTATTTTTTATTATTACAGAGGGTCTATTTCGGCGGTTCCTAACAAAGAACCGCCAAAATAGGTCGTTTAAAATAGCCCCCCACCCAGCCCCGACGCAGTTATACGCTTTCATTCACCAAATTCCCCTCTTCTCTGTTTTCTCCACGACAATTTGCTACACCCCCGACGCTACCACCACCACAAGGCCGCCACAGCTCCGCCGTCGCCCGCCCTCCTCCCGCCTTCGCCGGACGTCGCCGCCGTCGGTGGTTGTCGGTCGGTGGTCGTCGCCGCCCTCCTCCGGCCCAGCAACAGACGCCAAAGGAAAAAAAAACCCAAACTTTGTTAGTTTCGGTTTTGCTTAAAAAATTGTTAATGTGTTGTTAAAATTGATAGATTGTTGTCACATTGTTATTGTGGATACTGATATTTATTGTATGTGTGAAATCTTTGCAAGATTTGGTTGTTAAACTAATAAATTTATGTATGCACACATGGTGTTTGACGAAATGTCCGAGTGAATTGTTTTGCTGTTTTTGGCCCTTCTTTTAAGTATAGTTAGGTTAGCTTATTTGGGCTAGATTTATTATGCTTATATATGGGGTGGAACAATGTTTGAGCATTATTTGTGCTTATAATTATAAGCTAATTATAAACATTGTAAGCAATATAGTTTTGCGCCCTCAATTCATATTTATTTTGCGTCTGCGTTGCCTCTGTAGAGATTGGTACTGCTACACGCGTCTCGCACGCCCGATTGAGAAGAGGCGCTGAAAACAATTCATTTAGCAACCGGTAAATATTTTTTAACTTAACTCTTCATTCTCTTCACTCACTGAAATTTGCAACCTAACTGGATATAAGGAACATACACAACTACTGAGTTTCTCTTGTATCTATATGTATTTGTGTCTCTACAGATAAATACTTAAGAAGCTTCTTAACCATTTCATGGTAGATTGAAAGCGGAGCGGAGAACAATTCATTTACGAACCGGTAATATAATCTAACTTATCCTTTTTCTCTTTTGTACTTTGTATTTGATTTCCACAAATTATTGGAATTTGGTTTGATGAATAAATTTGGTATATATTAGTTTGGTTTATGATAGAAATTTGTGTTGTTGAATGATTGGTGAATGCTTAATAATAAGCATGGTTGTGTCCTTGTAGAGGGAAATCACTAAATGGGTTCACTAGATTGAAGTCGTACGGGGCTGAATACATTTCATTTGTGAACCTGTAATATACTCAACCTACATTTTCATCTTTTTAGCTCATTATGTGTAATTTTGTAATCCTAATTACAAACAATTAGCATACGTAAAATAATGAGTTTATATTCTGTCTACAGAGAAGTGGTTAAGAAACTCCTCAGTCATTGCATGGTAGATTGAAAGCGGAGTTGGAAGAACCGGTAATTGTAGGTAAATTATAATATTAACTTATCTTTTTTTTTTACTTTGTATTGATTTGATTTCCCAAATTATTAAAATTTGGTTTGATGGATAAATTTGGTATTAGTTTGATTTGTGATGGAAATTTGTGTTGATGAATGGTTGGTGAATGCTTAATAATAAGCATGGGATAGGTAAAATTATGCGAAAGTCATGCCGATTTTTTTTTAACAAAATCTCTTTGAAATTAATATTGTTTGATGTATGTGTATATGTCTAACAATATCTAATTTTTTTTATCAGGTCTCACTACATTCAAGTCTGTGAATCACCTCTCTTCTTTCCCGCCTTCTTCCATTATTGTTGCACTTTCCTCCTCTGTTCACAAGTAAGTAACTAAACCTTATTTTTTGTTTAATAAATGCAATTATGTATTTAAATATAAGTGCTAGTACATAATTTAGCTTCATTCCATATTTTGGATGCATTTATTTTGTAATTTATTTTTTGTTGCTCCTTGAGAGACATATCAGAAGTGGTATTGCTGCATCTCTCACACAGAAGCCTACCTATCAGGCACCAGTCTCCCCTCTCCAAATCCTTAAAAAACAAGTACGTTTTTTAACTCTGGATTCTGTTTAATCTCTAAACCGGTTTGAACTTATACAGTGGAGAATTGAAAATGTTGGTTTGATGATCTGAATTTGCAATTGGTTTTCAGTTAGCTAGTAAAGAATTGATTTATTTTAATTGTTGGTTGCTGCCATTGTTGGAATGTTTGTGGTTGTGATGACTTTGGTGAGTGCTGAATAATAAGCATGGGATGTGTACAATTATGCAAAGGTCATGCCGAATTTTTTGTAGAAAAAGTATTCGTAATATTGTTTTAACACCGGTTTCTGTTTTAGAAGTGCAACAATTTGAAATTTAAAAATTCTAGTTTATTTGTGTTTGCAACCTTAGAGTTAGGCTAGACTACTTGACAATCATCCCAGTCATGCTCCATTAAGAAATAAACATGTGCAACTTAATACAGACCATATTCTATAAACATTTAGTTTCACAAAGGCTATAACTCACATGTGATCGTTGCACATATAGTATGGAGCGTGACTGGATGTATGGTGATAGAGGGGAACATTTTGACAAGATGCTGAAAGAGTTTTTGCAAAGTGCAGTGCAACACAAGGATAGGACAAAGGCGGAGAGAAAATTCCATGTCCTTGTGTTGATTGTGGTGTGGTTAGACAAATTCAAGCATCAACGTCGTAATTCATCTGAAGACCCGTGGTTTCATGCCACATTATAGAAAATGGACTTTTCATGGAGAATATCTGTTGAAGATAATGCTTCAGCTTCCTACAGTTACGATCGGTGTAACTCAAGAACCGAGCAGACATTCGATACTACTAACGAGTCAGAACTCCCAAGCGCTTCCGGAGTCAATGCTAACAGTGAGTCGACTTATCATGATGAGCAAATGGACGAGATGCTTGATAACGTTGAGGATAATTTTGTCGACCGGCCGGATGAGTATCAAAGGTTGTTGGATGCATCCAAGACGGCGTTGTATCCTACTTGCACTAAGTACACGAAATTGACAGCTATATTGAATTTGTTCAACCTGAAGGGAAGATATGGATTGAGTGACAAAGATTTCACGGCATTCCTCGAGCTGATTCATGATATGCTACCGGATGAGAACGGTCTCCCTACCACCACGTATGAGGCAAAGAAATGGGTGTGTCCAATGGGAGTAGAGTACAAAAAAATTCACGCGTGTCCAAACAACTGTGTGTTGTACAGGGGTGAATACGAACATCTGGACAATTGCCCGAAATGTTCGTTGTCCCGGTATAAGCATAAAGATGGTGAGTACTCCTCCGTTCAGAAAAAAAGCCCTCCATCAAAACTACTTTGGTATTTGCCGATTATACCCAGATTCAAACGGTTGTTTGCAAATCCGAAAGATGCAAAGAACTTACGATGGCATGCGGAGGGTAGAAAGAGTGATGAGAAATTAAGACATCCAGCAGATGGGCCTCAGTGGACATCAACAACGGTACAAAGAACATTTCGGACATGAAGATAGGAATCTGAGGCTTGGGTTATGTACTGATGGAATGAACCCGTACGGCACATTGAGTAGTCAACACAGTACATGGCCTGTTCTGCTAGTGATCTACAATTTGCCCTCATGGTTGTGTATGAAACGAAAGTACATCATGTTATCTCTCCTGATATCTGGTCCCAAGCAGCCAGGTAATAGCATTGATGTGTACCTTGCCCCTCTGATCGACGATCTGAAGCTATTGTGGAATGAGGGGACCGTGGTATATGATGCTTATGCAAGAGAGAATTTCACGCTCAAGGCTTTTTTGTTTTGTATCGTCAATGACTTCCCTGCGTATGGGAACTTATCCGGTTACACGGTTAAAGGAACATTTGCATGTCCCATATGCGAGGAAGACACTTGTTCGGACCGTTTAAAACATTGTGGGAAGAATGTTTATATGTGTCATCGACGTCTTCTCCCCGACGATCACCCTTATCGAGTAACGAAGAGAAAGTTGTTCAATGGTCAAGCCGAAACTCGTGTGGCCCGTCTACCTCTGAGCTCTGAGGAAGTGTACGAAAAGGTTAAGGACATTGCAAATGTATTTGGAAACACATCAAAACCGGCGAAAAACATTTGGAAAAAGTGTTCTATCTTTTGGGATCTACCTTATTGGCGTCATCTTCCTGTGAGACACTGCTTAGACATCATGCACATTGTGAAGAACGTTGGTGAGGCAGTGAGTGGGACTTTACTCAATATACCCGGCAAAACAAAAGACGGATTGAAAGTCAGAAAGGACATGCAAACCATGGGTATACGAAAGGAGTTACACCCACAAGAGAATGGGAAACGAATCTACCTACCTCCTGCATGCTACACGCTCTCAAAGGCTGAAAAGATTAGTTTCTGCAAATGTCTGCACTCGGTAAAAGTACCGTCTGGGTACTCTTCAAACTGGAAGAACATTGTATCGATGAAGGATTTAAAACTTTTAGGCATGAAATCTCACGATTATCATGTACTGATGTTACATCTTCTTCCGGTCGCAATTCGAGGGATATTGCCATCTGATGTCAGAAATGCTTTAACTCGGTTATGTTTCTTTTTCAACACTGTTTGCTCCAAGGCAATTGACGTAACCTCTCTAGATGATCTACAACGTGAAATTGTTGTCACATTATGTCAACTTGAGATGTATTTCCCACCATCTTTCTTTGACATAATGGTGCATCTAATTGTGCACATCGTTCGAGAGATACAGTTTTGTGGTCCGGTATACTTACGGTACATGTACCCTTTTGAACGGTACATGGGTATTCTGAAAAGTAGAATGAAGAATAGGTATCGACCAGAGGGGAGCATTGTTGAAGCAACAGTGACTGAGGAAGTCACGGAATTTGTGACCGATTATTTGAGTGAGGCAGAGTCTATTGGTATCCCAAAACCACGACACTATGGCAGGTTTAAGGGTAAAGGTGTCATTGGTAGAAAGATCGTGCAAGTTTCGCGTCAACTTATTCATCAAGCACATTTGTTTGTCTTACAACATCTTGAGGTTGTTGAACCTTATTTCGAAACCCATATGGTTGAGTTAAGGCATCAAAATCCTTTGAAAGACCACATTTGGCTGACAAAGGAACAAAACCGAGTTTTTATCCAATGGTTCAAAGATCATGTGTTGACATTAGCATCATCAGATCCAGAAGCTGTAAGTGAAGAGATCAGATGTTTGGCAATCGGACCTGAAACTAATATTACATCATTTGAGGGGTATGATATTAGTGGGTATACATACTACACTGCACGCCAAGATGCCAAATCGATAAACCAGAATAGTGGGGTAAAAATTGAAGCTGCTGCCACTGAGTACCACAGCGGTAACCGATCTCAACCAGTTAGTAACTCTAGTTGGTATTATGGTGTCATCGAGGACATCTGGGAACTAGACTACGACATTGATTCCTTTCTGTTGTTCCGGTGCAAGTGGGTGGACAACCGACGCGGGTACCAAAATGATGGAGGGCTTACCTTGGTTGATCTTTCACGTGCCGGTTATACGGATGATCAATTTGTTCTGGGAAAGGATTGCGAACAAGTGTGGTATGTTGAGGATCCGAAAGACTGCAGATGGTCTGTTGTTCTTCCAGGAAGAAGGCCGGTTGTAATCGAAAATGAGAATGAGGATAACGATGATAATGAAACGGTAGAGGAAACATCCTTGTTTCCTACTGGATTACCGGATTCGATTGATGTTACCGAAAACGATTTGCTCTACGCACGATCAGACCATGATGAGGGTGTTTGGGTAGACAATATGAAATGATTTATGTTTTCGTGTCAGGTAATGTTGTTAGTAGAATGTAGACTGTAATGTCATCTTAACTGTTATTGTTATGCTTCATAGTATTTATGTTAATTTATATAATGACTTTATCTGATGAAAATGCTTTATTTTTTTTTGCAGTGGATGATCACCCTATGGATGACCCCGTTGGACAGCTTCTCTTGACTGGAGAAGCTGAGCCACAGCAGGGTAGACCAAGTAAGCGGGTCACAAGAGGAGGAAAGAAAAAAAGACCAGTAGCTGTACGCGATGAGACTGAGGCTGGCCCTTCACAGCAGACCGAAGAGCCGTCAGTTGTCCCACCAGAGGCCAAGAAGCAAAAGAAGAGAGGTGCCACACGTGGGCTGAAGGCTTTAAAGGGCCCTCCTACAAAACCGGTGCAATTCAATCAGTTCAACCAACCTCATGGAAATTGGAAGAATGACTTCACCGCTTACGGTAGCCATTTGGTGAAGACATTTTGTAACATAAACCACACCTGGAAGCAAGTGCCTCAATCGTTGAAGGATACTATGTTTGAGCGTCTCCAGGTAAATCTCTACATTATTACTATGATCTATTGTGAAATAATAGAATATTTATGTTTACTTTACTAACTGAATGATCATGTATGTAGTCTCGTTTCTCCGTGGATCCCGCACTTAAAAAGGATGTGCTATCATCGATGTCAAAACAGTTCCGGGACCACAAGAATAAGTTGGCTGACAAGTTCATCTACAAGATGCCTGATCCAGATGATCCAGATCATGGTTTCGGCGGTGAGAGACCACCATGGGAGGTTTACGAGGGAATCACCGAAGAGCAATGGGTACAATTTGTTGAGTCACGTCACACACCGGAGTTCCAGGTGCACTTTATTGTCATACATACATAAATTACTCTTAATTTCTTATGTCTTTTGTGTTCAATTTCACTAAACATGATCATATTAATTTATGCAGGCTCTCCGTGCAAACAACAAGCAAATGCTAAGAAGAATCTGTACCCTCACCACTTAGGTGGAAAAAGTATTGCTCAAAGGGTACCAGAATGGGAGCAAAAGGGATATCTGCCCACGGATGGCTCATTGGATACCAGTGGCAGAAGAATGAAAGTGTGGGAGTTAAGCCACATTCCGAAGAACTCTACTCCCGAAAATCCTCAATACGATGATGCCACGAGAGCAGTTATTGCTCAAATGGTAAGTTATCATTTCATTTTTAGTCGAACTGTTCATTTCATTTGTATATGAACTTATGTTAAACTAATAACTGTATTTGTGTGTTGTATTAGGGTGAATTAAGCTCTCAGCTCACCCAGGGCACCTGGACCTCACAGAGGAATGATGATCCTCTTACACGCGCTCTTGGTAAGAAGGATCATCCAGGTCGTGCCATTGGGTTTGGTGGGCACGTTGGTATCCGCCAGGCATTTGGCGTACCCGGGTCCAGAAGTGCACAGGGAAGGATGATTAGCTACGAGGAGCACCTGAGAGAGATGGCTGAGATGGAGCAGAGGATTAATCAGAGCGTCGACGAGAGGATCGCTCAGGCTATGTCAAGGCTTGAGACACAAGCATAGCAGCCAAGAGGTTTCTCGACCACCAGTTGAGTCACCCATTCATCATCAGAGTTCACCGGTAGTGGGAAGTAGTGTCCAGTCGGCTGAGCCGTTTCCCTATGCATCTCTAAAGGTTAGACTAACATTTCAATTGAGTACATGACGATTAAGATTTTTCACTTGATCACTAATATCATCATAGAGGAATTCACAATTTTTATCTAAACAAGTTCCACATAACACTCAGGCACCCACTGAGTGCCATCTGTTTTTACAAATTGGAGTAGAAGAGGTCATGGTGGCATGGGGAAAACTTTTCCCTTCAGTTCCAAGTGATATTGTGCACGGTGAACCACTCCGACATTACCATGCACGAGTGCTTCTGGACGAATTTGTTGCAGAGCATGGTGACGTCTGTTTACCGGTGCCGATCCCACAAAGACGTACCTTGCGTTCCGCACAAACTGCGACAGTGCAGTGGCCAGCACGATTGGTCAAACTCCCTGGGCAGGTATTTACTCTTAACCGTTGCTATAAAACTATTGATGTACCACCTTGCATCCATATACTTAATTAGTTAATATCATAGGATATGAGCCGACCAAAGACTGATAAGGGAAAAGGAAAAAGAATTGCTGCACCTGTGCAATCAAAGGCATCCACAAATTTCGTGCTTAGACCTAATTTGGTGGAGAAAAGAATATTGGCCGGCTTGTCGACTAATATGCAGATTCTGCACTCATCGTTGTTGCTGCTACCACCTCATTGTGATTCCCTCACTGTGGAAGATCACGAGCGGATATTTCACTATCAAGTTCAAGGAGAAGATATACATCGATTTGGGATGTATATGTCCGACTTCGAGGAGTGTTTCAGGAGGGATTGGTTGAATGTGTCGATTATCAAGTCAGCCGCCATGTGAGTGACTTCTACCTTTTATATTTTGAATTCATTGATCGGTGATGAATTAGATGTTTGAATAAAAAGTTAATGACTAATGATATTGCCTCATAGGTGGGTGCATAATAAGGCGATCAATGTCTATGAAGATCACAGATTCGGATTCCTGTGTCCTGCTATGTGCAGTGAAGTCCAGATGACAAGTGATATGGAAGGCCTTATGCAATATATGACGAATGCCATCTTTGAATGTTCTAACAAGTCATTTATTATGCTGCCATATCATTCAGGGTATGATATTTGACTATTTCTCTTAGTATTATCTAAAACATATAGTTTGTGTTAGTTGTTTAATGATTTCAACACATTGTGTAATTTGTGGACAGTCGACATTGGTCATTGCTTGTGCTGGTGTGAGAAGACCCACGAATCTTGCAATTTGACTCACTTGGTAAGGGTGCCAAGAGACCGAAGATCCCACCGCAATACTGAGGTAATTAGTTTGTTATCGTAAACAACAATTATTATTACTTAACATTAACTGTTTCATAACTTGCTACTGATGCTTAAAACTATATATTGCTGATGTATATAGTTCCATGAGAGCTGCATTATCTCTCCAGAATAAAACAATGAAGAGTAACATCCCTTGGAACACTGTCAAGGTACTCTATTAATTGATAAATTTGTGTGATAATGTTTAAACTTGTTTATAACTGTCAATATGTGTGTGTATAGTGTCCGGTGCAGCCTGGGGGTTCAGAATGTGGATACTATGTCATGAGATTCATGAGTGACATAGTAGGAGCGTCGAACCTTTTACCAGAGCACTCGTTAGACAAGGTAACATTCTTTGAAAGTTTCAGTTATGCTCTTTACATGTTGTTAGACTTGTACGTTTTAGATTAATGTTCATTTTTTTCAAGGCTTACGAAGAAGTGTTCAAGGTGGTCAGTATGATGACTCAAATTGTTGAGATGCTTGAGGAATGGTCGGAGTTCGTCTGCACAAGTTTAATGAATTGATGATCATGAAGATGTTTTGTGAACTTTTTCGAGTATGTAATTGTAACTCTGTACACTTGTGGATGGTGTAATGGTAGATTTGAATTGTAATGTGGTTTTTTATTTGTAATGAAAGTGTGTAATTAAGTGTAATTGCATTGGTTTTGTTAACTCTCAAATTGTGGCGCGTCGTTGATATTAATTGGGAGCTTTTATAACTTTTTAAATGTGTGCTGGAGCTTCCTGTGTGGATGAAGCTTTATTACAGGTCTCATTGAACCAAATGCGGTGAATATATATATGCTGGGATGGAAAAAAACAAAAAAAAAGGGGCTATTTCGGCGGTTCTTAGCTTAGAACCGCCGAAATAGATACAAAAATAGGCCTATCTCGGCGGTTCTTAGCTAACAACCGCCGAGATAGACTCATGGTGCCTTCTGGAATTGACCGATGCTGAGATTGACAATGAGTCTATCTCGGCGGTTGTGAGCTAAGAACCGCCGAGATAGACGTCGTCAAAATTTGATTTTGGCGCCCACCTATTTCGGCGGTTTTATTTACAACCGCCGAGATAGGTTACCTATTTCGGCGGTTGTAAAACCGCCGAAATAGACCTTTTTTCTACTAGTGACAGGTGATAAATTTTTGGGTAACGGGTTGGGTCAGGTGGTGTGAGTGAAAGCGGGTGATGGGTGTGGACGGAGCCACTATTATAAAAAAGGCCTATTTCAGTGTCTCTGTTTCGGAGGTTGTTCTTACAACCGTCGAAATAGGGCCTCGAAAATTCTATGTATAAAAAAAGATACCTATTTAGGCGGTTCTTAGCAAAGAACCGCCAAAATAGGTACTTTTTTTATACATAGAATTTTTGATGACCCTATTTTAGCGGTTCCTGGCTAAGAACCGCAGAAATAGGTTGCATTGCCGTTTTTTTTTGACGAATTTTTTTAAAATTGCGCTTCTGCCTTCTTATTTCTGACCTTTCACCTCTCTCTCTCTCTCTCTTCATTCTTCTCACCAACTGTAAATTCATCCCCGTAAAGCTCTATGCCTCCACCTTCCTTCTCTTATTGCGTATGCGCCTATGGTTGAACTACTGCATCTTGCTCACTAGATTGAAGACCGGGCTGAAGCAGTTCATTCCGAACCGGTAATATACTCGAACTTATCTTTTTCTCTATGGAGAACAAGGAACACATACATGTTCTGCAGCTTTTCATTCTCTTCTTTCTTTCTGCGCATCTTTTCTTCTGTATTCTCTTCACTGACGGTAATTTTACAATTGAAGAACAATATGCTTTGCGCTTATTTCATTCTCTTCACACGGTAATTTTGAAACCCTAACTAGCAAACAAGGAACATGCTTTGCGCGGCTTTACAATCTCTTCACACATGGTAATTTTGCAAGGCGAACAAGGGACATACACTCTCTGCACCTCTATTCATTTTCTGCTGGTGTCTATGCCCCTACAGAGTGAATAAGTGGAACTGCTGCATCTCGATCCCGAGGTTGAAGATGAGGCAGAAAATAATTTTTTTTAAAAGATACACCTATTTCGGCGATTGTTAGCCAAGAACTGCCGAAACTGGTGTTTTTTTTTTTTTTAGCACGCACCTATTACGGCGGTCTTCATTTCAGCGGTTCACAACCACCGAAATAGACCCATAAGAACCGCCGAAATAGACCCTTTTTTCTACTAGTGAATGTCACCCAACCCGAACCTTACCCGTTCCCATCCCTACTCTAGATTGAATTTCACAATACCTTACCTGATGAATATGGTGTGTATGATAATTTTTGTGTGCTACTACATCTCATAACAACAAGTTGATTAATAGCCTAACGAATTTACTTGTGATAGCCATGTAGGGTGTGGCATTGAGAGTAGAGCATATGATTGAACTGGTTGGTTAAACATGCGACATTGTGTTTCTTGTATCATGAAATGTTTGATGAATGAAGGGGATGTTATGTGTGGAAAGTAGGGCTTGTACATTTGGTTTAGACATCCGTTAAACTTTAATTGTCAATTGCTTGATTCTTTTGAAAAAACGGAAAGATAACATTGAGTAACAATTGAGTTCTAATTAATTCAAATTGAACTATATTAAATATTCATAAAGATAAATTATCGGTAATTGACATAACCATAATCGGAGGGGTTAATGCAACTCTAATTACTTTATTTTAGTCGTATTGGCCGATATTTTTTGTAAAGTTACTGCTTGTTTCTGAAAGCCACCCAATGAAAGGGGTCAACTAACCGAAGCAACAACAGTAACTAGTAGTACGACATTGTGCTCACTTTTCAATCTTAAATAGAATCATCAGGATACAGGTTTGAACAAAATTAATGGAAAACTCGAGCTTTCGGCTCCAACGCTTCTTTTTTTCTACCTTAGCACTATACGATTCATCAATAATAGTACCCTAGACTAGAGTAGATTTTTTTCCCCTTCCTTCCGATTTGTTTCAAAAAAAAAAAAAAAAAAAATCCGGTGTTGTCGTTGGATACAGGGCAAATGGTACATTCAATTTTTGTTATAAATCGTCAACTCATTCAATCATCTATATCTACATCGTATGTCTAATCGTTGGCCCGTTTAATTCCACCTTCTACGCCTACCATATTTGTTACACTGCTAGTAGTTACTCCCTGAATTGACCGTTCTGTTTGTTTTATGACACGTTTTTCCACTTCAATATTAAATATATAAGATAAAATAACTTTATAAAATTAATTTTTGTAACATATAGTTTATCATGTAAGGATTCATATGCAAAATTTAAATTTTCAAAATTAATTTATCTTATACGTTAAAAATTGAAGTCCAAATAGTGAACATCAATTCAGGACGGAGGAGTAACATTTATAGTAGTCAATAATCGATCGTATAGCAAACACCACACACATCCTCCTGAAAATATCTAGCCAGCTCAGCTGAGCTCAGATCAGCTCATTCATTACATTTCACTTTTGTTTTATATTAGTCGTAGGTTTTCTTTCTTTCTTTCTTGTCTCCCTTAGTGTGGTGTTGATGTTGGTCCCCCTTCAAACAGTAAAACTTTCTCTGTTCCTTTCTCTCTCCCTCGGTCTCTCCCCACAACATATCTCATCACTTTCTCTACTCCTCTAGGCTAGCTTTGAGAGATTTATTTATAAGAATCATGAGAGTAAGTGAGTGATGAATGATCGATCGATCGATGCTTACCGTCTCGTCCGTCGTCATTAGTTCTTTAATAGTCTGATGGTGTTGGTGGTATTCTGTTCCCTAAGCTAGAAGACGACGTCGTCAATTGTTTCTGTAGTGCCGTGGAAACATATATACTACATTTAAAGATCGAGCTGGAAGAGTAATTTTGTTTTTGTTTGTGAAGATTGAACAAGTAATTACTTCAATCTACAAATAATGTGGGATCTGAATGGCGCACCGGACCAATCAATCAAAGATCACCCACCACCACCACCAACTCACTAAATCTGAGCTGGAATATTGTTCCGCCGAAGAAGATGATGACCCTATCCACCACCAACTCTACACTAGATCAAAATCCGGATCTTTTTCCAACCGGTATTCCACTTCCTCCACCGCCGCACCAACCAGAATCGACAACGACGAGGATGAAGAAGATGACGATGAAACAGAGGTTATTGGATTTAGTAATAATCAACGACAAGGTTGCGGTTCCGCCACAGTCACTGTTGGTGGTGGTGGAAGTAAGATATTCGGATTCTCTGTTCCAAATCACCATAACTTATTCAAACCTGAAGATAATAATAATAATCAGTATAGTTACGGTTACGTTGACGAACCGGTGTTTCGACCGAGTAATCCGGTTGTGACACGGCAGTTTTTTCCAGTGGAAGGAGAGATGGAGTGTAAAAATACGAAAGTTACGATAGGGATGGATTATAAGCAGGAGCAGGAGCAGCAGCAGCAAAAGGTACCGATGATGAAGAAAAGTAGAAGAGGACCGAGGTCGAGAAGTTCACAGTATAGAGGTGTTACTTATTACCGAAGAACTGGACGGTGGGAGTCACATATTTGGTTAGTTTTTGTTTTTAATACTTTTTTTAATCTCCGTAGTCGGTTCTTGTCCATATGGATGTGATTTCAGAAATTGATGTTTTTAGTTGATTTCTGGACATGGTTTGAAATTTCAGGGACTGCGGGAAGCAAGTTTACCTTGGTACGTATGTGTATGTATGTAGTATTATTATACATACTCCTCTGTTTCTATATTTTGAGAAAAACCGAGGGATTGATTGTATTGTATTTTATGGTGATTCATTTAAAACATCAAATCAATGAATTTTTTCTTTTGTGAATTCATTTTTTATTCACAGGCGGATTTGATACCGCAAATGCAGCAGCTCGGTCAGTCTCTTTCTTCTTTCATCTTCTTCTTTGTTATGTGTGGGCGGTGTGTAATTCATATTCTTTTGTTTCTGTAGTGCTTACGACAGAGCTGCAATTAAATTCCGAGGACTTGAAGCAGACATCAATTTCAGTCTTGATGATTATCAAAACGACCAGAAACAGGTCTGTCTGAATATTGTTACAATTCCTGTTTCATCATGATCAGGTCGTTGCTAATTATTGATACTATTCCAACAACAGATGAACAATTTAACCAAAGAAGAGTTCGTTCACCTTTTAAGGAGACAAAGTACTGGTTTCCCAAGAGGTAGTTCCAAGTATAGAGGTGTTACACTTCACAAATGCGGCAGATGGGAAGCTCGAATGGGACAATTTCTTGGAAAAAAGTACTAATTAATTTCTGAATACATCCCATCCCGCTAATAATTAAATCGAATTGTTGTCATACTTGGATTAATTTCTTCATCTTCTTCACATTTCATGGTATGATTTTCCTTCACAGGTACGTCTATCTAGGTCTCTTTGACACAGAGATTGAAGCTGCCAAGTAACTTCCTTCCTTCCTTCTATTACTTTCATCTCTACAAATTTCCTCACTATCTATCCCTGCCGTACAACAATACGGATAATTAGATCTGGATTTATTCTTGTTTAGGGCGTACGACAAGGCCGCAATCAAATGTAACGGGAAGGATGCAGTAACCAATTTCGATCCAAGTATTTACGATGAAGATCTTCTAGATCTATCCACCATTAAACAAAACTCTGATCAAGGTATTCAAACGTTTTGGTTTGATTCAATTTTAGTTTTTTTTTTTTTTTTGGTTGATTCATTCAATCGATTTTGTACGTAGCTGGCGTATCAACCCTTGATGATGACGAACCACCACCGACACATAACCTCGATCTCACCTTAGGTGGCACCTTTACTCTCCGATCAGATCGTAGTCGTGATTACATCGACCGCGATCGTTTCAATGATTCTACAACTCCGATTCAGATCGATCGTGTTGATAATCGGACTCGGTCTATGAACCGACCGGTTTTGTATGGACATCCCCCTTCATCTGTGAGTTTCACTACATTAATTAATCACGCACATCGTACATTCTTTTGTTTTTAATATTTGCATTAGATAAATATTATTTCCTCTCATTTGTTATCTAAGTGGTTTTAGATATGAATCTGGACTGTTTCACGTCTAAATTCATATCTAAAACCACTACACTTAGTACTTTAACTAACGGTAAATCAATAATATGTTGGGTTTTTGTCAGGAGTTTGGATTTACTTCAGGGCGGACAATGATGAACGGCGGAGATCATCTATCTCTCATCACTTCAGCCGATTTAGACAGCGACGGCGGCGGTGGCGGTCAATTTCACACCAGTAACAACCACCATTACCAACAGCAGCGGCAAGCATTACCTCCCACAAATGTCAACCAACTCACGACGACGACGACGTTTGTAGCTGCTGCAGCATCATCAGGATTCCCCCAGCAGAATGCCATGTTTCCCACTTCTCATTATTATCCAACTCCACCACCGCTTTACTACTACCAGTACCATCACAACAACAACTACTTACAACCTCCTCCTTCCTCGTCTTTGTGGCCTGGAAACGGGGTCCACCCTCTAAATATCAGACCTCCATGATCATTTTTTTTCATTCTAATTGATCAATTAGCAAATTAATTAGGAAGAAGTTTTCTTTTTTTTAAGGGGGTTTGGGGTGGGGGTGCCGAAACAAGTCTCTTAATTACCCTCAACCACCACCTTTTACCATTTATGATGTAAATTAATGTAAACGGCCGTCTTATTATGTATGATTAATGACTTGTTTTGTTTATGAAATCATGTATCACTAATTAATGACTTGTTAGAGTTGTCTATCGTATATGCTTTAGACATGAATATCCACCAATTTTTACAAAGCAATATTATCAAACAGAAGCTACAATAAAGACATTTAACTTGTAAGTTATGTAAAATTAACCCATGTGTTTACTCATAATCATAGTGTTTTTGGCCTTCTTTCTAATGTGAGCGATATGTACTCCTACAAGATAAAAAAACGGTGTTCTTGTCGGACACTAACATCTGAATCCAAAGATCTTCACAATAGGTGTTTTGGTATGAAAATTATTAGGCTAGTCAAAGTACATCAACGTTGACGAGCCCCAGGACACATGTTATAACTATATATTTGAACTCACTTTGATAGAGTTTTGAGTCAATACCATTAAATTCAGTGACTCGAGTCAGTATCATTTGATCAGACCCTAGTATCATGACCAATTATTCAACAATCTACCACCTAAATATATACTTTTGGTATGAAAACTAGTCTCATTAAGCATATGCTTCTCACTTTGATCTAAATTTGAAAAATCCCAAGTTGTTGTTGTTAGCTCTTATGTGTCCTTATAAATTGATCAAGTTTTACATCATCTTCTAGTGTGGAACTTGGGTATTACATATGGTGTAGTGTAGTGTAAATCCAATTTAGGAGTAGTGTGAAACATATTGTCATAGCAGCATAAATATAAAATGTTGTTGATCATAGTAATTAACTTATTAATTTCTTAGTCGTGGAAAAGAAAATTATCTATATTCAAAATAATAAAAGGTTATAGTTATATAAATTAATAAAAACATATAAGAGAAAAAGTTGTTTTAAAAAAAAAGGTAACAAGATTTAACATTCAGAGGTTCGAAATTTTGATAGTAAAAAATCTAAAGTTTAAAAATTGGAAGAGAAAATTTCGAACTTTGATATATACAAGACACATCTCTAATACTAGTTATTGGATGAAACTAGTTTATGTTGAGAACGAAACTAACCTAGCCCGTAAATACATGAGTCTGAGCAATAAACAGAACCATATTAGTACAAAAATCTGGAATATGGACACAAGCATACAAAGTCACAAAGTAAAACGTGGCCATGTTGAATAGTGCCCACGATGAATTGCGTGAACCCTTGATGGAGACAGCTTAGATATTTTCTCTCATCTACGAATTGTTTAATCATCCGCATAATTTAGTTGACTAACATCATGATGAAGTGGCTCCTGATTCGATACCAACCTCGATAAGGGTAATATCTTTTATTCCTACTTTGTTTAATAAAAAACGAAGTATACATGGGAGCACCATGCATTATACCCGCCGTTCAACCATATCTATTGTTTTAGAATCTTACACCCTTATTAAGAAAAGTAGGAAAATTTTATTTTTCCATCTAAATAATAATTATTTTTGTGTTGAATAATAGGGTTAAAATTGAAAAAAATATGTAAAAAAATTAGAGTGACATTTATTTTTGAACAAAAATCACTTCCTACAAATAACAGATATTAATTAATGGAGGAAGTATTAATCAACACAGTAATATGGTACGATGAGTCGGATGCCTTTTATAATGTACTACTACTACTGATCTCCATTTGTCCTCTAGAATATTATAATGCATTCAAAAAATAGACTGGTAGTACTGATTTGTTAATCATCTACTCTAATCAGTGGATTAAGATATTTTGCGCGCTCACTATCAAAAATCAAATCTGTTCACGGCCCATAGTTAAGATTAGGTTAGGGTTAGGTTGAACAGTTTAAATCTCATCCAATAATAATTTAGTTCAATTAAATATCACCTACTTATTATAAGAAATATCCTTAACCCAAACCCACAATCAAATGCTTTTTTAACAAACGATAAGTTTAGCATTTAAAATCTATGGGTTTCTCTTTAGGTGAATGAAAATTCTTTTAGGATTATCACAACATTAAAATAAGAAAATAACTAAAATCAATATATTGGAGGTTTTTATTGAATTTGGTAAATTATAAATTTATTTCTAAAGTTAAAACTATGAAAAAAATGAAATTAAAAAGTAAGATAAAGATATCAGCTTGTGAATTTATATGGATTAAACATACCCCGGATAGGTTATCCATTCTATGAACTCTAATTCTTATTTCTTGCTCATACAATATCTTTAATCACAAGGGGGAGTCAATTAGTTATAATCCGATTTCTTGCTCATACAATTTTAGGCCTACCAACACAATTTATGACAAACATATCATAAACAAATCTAGCGTCTGAATATTAAGTATATTTGTAGCTTATTTTTCTTTAAATAACCTCAATAGAGTTTACTTTAAACTCAATTTTTGTTTGTTTACCAAGAAATTCTTTGAACTTTTTCTAATATATTTTCAGCTCCAAAATTTGACCGTTTTGCAATATTTTTAAATTTTATATTGATTATATGTTGACAAATTTTTGAGATTATTTATCAATAATAATTTTAGAATCTTCGATACAAGTGTTTATAGGTTATATTTAAAATAATTTGCTAACATTATAAATCATGATTCTACCATATGTAATTTCAAAAAATGTGTCTAAATCGTAAATAATATTATAAAAAACTATAAACACTACAAAACATAAATTATACTCTCTATTGTTCTTAATATTTGATTTTCTAGTTCTATGCACAAGAATTAAAGAGGAAAACGTTAGGGAGCTTTTGGTTGTAGACTAGGGAAATGAAATGGAATCAGAATGGTGTGTAATGGAAAATAATTTCTTTTGGATTTCCTAGTTGTTTGTTTGTACATGAAAAATGAAAATGAATAACGTCAATGGTCAACGGTCAACAGCCAATGACTGTCGATCAACGGTCAACAGCCAATGACTGTCGATCAACAGTCATAAATTGTCGGTCTACATCCACCTGTCACTGGTTGATGGTTGTTGATCACCGGTCGATGATCATATGTCACTGATTAAAGTGCGTTAGGGAATGGGAATCTCACTCTCTAATAGGATGTGGGAATCAAATAAAAAGGATTTGAGTAATCTCGTTCAAAAGTAAAAAAGAACTGACTGTTGTTTGATGAAGTACGCTTCTCTGTATTGTATTAAACGAATAAGGAATTGTTGTACAGAGAGTTATCTCAGACTAACCCTTTACATAAGCTATATAAGGGATACTGAGTCCTAGAAGGCTAACGGTAATAAACCGTAGCAAATACAGAATATACAGAGGGGGATATACAAGGAATACAATATATGAACAGAAGTAATCTCAACACCCCCCCTCAAGATAGAGGGCATGTGTGCTCGAAAATCTTGCATCTTCTGCTGTTTTGTCTTGCTGCATTTAATCTGGTGCCGCCTCTGGTGCTTCACTCCCCCTGTCTTGGATGGGTTGTAGGGAGCCCGTGTGATGTAAAAACTTGTGATAGTCTCTGGCTGAAACTGACTTAGTTAACACATCAGC
Source organism: Limonium bicolor (assembly GCA_023374045.1). NCBI lineage: Eukaryota > Viridiplantae > Streptophyta > Magnoliopsida > Caryophyllales > Plumbaginaceae > Limonium > Limonium bicolor. The sequence continues at coordinate 54,179,079 of CM041783.1, read as the reverse complement.
TAGCTGATGTTCCCCTGGGATATACTGCAACGTTATTAATCCTCCTTGTATCTTTTCACGGACTAGATGGCAATCCAAGTCTATGTGCTTGGTGCGCTCATGGAAGACTGGGTTGCGGCTATGAAAATGGCAGCCTTATTGTCGCAGTTGACGGGTATGGGAGTGATGCCATCTACTCCGAGCTCGTGAAGAAGGCGTGACAGCCAGGTTAATTCTGTAGTGACTCGTCGAATAGATCTGTATTCTGCTTCAGCTGTAGAAAGAGAAACTGTCTCTTGTTTTTTTGATTTCCAGCTAATTGCTGACCCTCCTAGCAGAATTATATAGCCACTGACAGAACGACGTGGTGTGCAGCTGGCCCAATCAGCATCGCAGAATGCTGTCAAGTCCAGTTCTGTTTTGTTGTTAAAGAGAATTCCTTGTCTGGTCGTTCCTTTTATATACTAAAGCAGGTGCAAGGCAGCTTGGAGGTGTTCATTGGTTGGACTCTGCATGAACTGGCTCAAATGCTGGACTGCAAATGTTAAGTCTGGGCGAGTGTTTGTTAAGAAGTTGACTCTCCCGATCAGCCTTCTGTACAGAGTAGCATCTGTCAATGTCTGACCTTGTGATGCCTCCAACTTGATGCCTGCAGGTAAGGGGACAGATGCTATTCTGGCACTAGGAGTTAGATATTCATCAATTAAATCATAAGCATATTTACTTTGACTGAGAACGATGCCCTCATTAGTGTAGAGGAACTCCATCCCAAGAAAATAGCTAAGATTTCCTAGATCCTTTATTTTAAAGGTTCTGTCTAGGTTCTGCTTTAGTTTAACTATCTCAGCTGTGTCGTTTCCTGTCAGGATCATATCATCTACATAGATTGCCAAGAAGGTGTGACAGTTTCCATTATGTTTAGCAAACAAGGAATAATCGTTTTTGGACTGGACATAACCATGGAAATGTAGAAAATCGGTAAGTTTTTCATACCATTTTCTGGACGCTTGCTTCAGTCCGTATAGGGACTTATGTAGCTTGCAAGCTTTGCCTCTGTATATATCCTTTAAGCCCTCTGGAATCTCCATGTAAACTTCCTCCTCGAGGTCCCCGTGCAGAAATGCGTTGTTGATGTCGAGTTGGTGCAGATTCCAGTGCCTTTTTACTGAGACAGCAACTAGAACTCTTATGGTGGTCATCTTGATGACTGGGGAGAAGGTTTCCCAGAAATCCTCTCCATAGCGTTGTGTGTACCCTTTTGCAACAAGGCGGGCTTTATGCCTTTCAACAGTCCCATCAGATTTCAGTTTCAGTCTGAATACCCATTTGCATCCCACTATACGCTTACCCGCAGGTCTTTGTACAATAGACCATGTGTTATTGTCTTGTAGGGCTTGAAGTTCATGCTTCATAGCCTGTAGCCAATGAGGATCCATTGCTGCTTCTCTGTAGCTTCTGGGTTCATTCATGTTTTGGATCTGGTTGAAGAGGCAATGGGATTCTGATGTGAGCTGTTGAATGGGAAGAACTCTGCCTGCTGTTATTTCTGTAACAGAACTAGAAAGACAATCAGAGTTGTTAGTATGCATCAATCTGTCAGTTAAAATTTTGCTGAAATCATCACTTCCTGTAAACTCCACTTCACCCAATACATAGTCATTCAAGTGACTAGGCAAACTTCTTTCTCTTGTTGATCTTCGAAGACCAACATCTGCTGTAGGTTGTTCTTCTTCTGATTGATGTTGTGCAGGTTGTTCTTCTTCTGTTTGATGTTCCTCTGATGGATGGGTCTGTTCATCATCTGTGACTTCCTCCATATCATCAAAACTATATGGTTGCACATTATCAAATATGTAAGTTTGTTCCTGGTCAGGTTGCTGTTTTCCTTGACCAGAATCGTGAACTACCTGCTTTGGTTGTAAAGGGAATTCCTTTTCATAGAAAGTCAAGTCTCTACTGACTTTCACCTGTCTAGTTTGTAGATCAAGAACCTTGTATCCTTTGACATTATCAGCTAATCCAAGAAAAACACATGCACTAGCACGAGGGTCAAATTTGCCTCTAGTTTTTCGCACATCAGCTTGATAACAGAGACAGCCAAAAGTTTTTAAATCATGATAGTTTGGTTTTAGATTGTACAACCTTTCATAGGGTGTAACTCCTTTTATTACTCTAGATGGTAATCTGTTAATAAGAAACGTGGCATATCTAATGCATTCACCCCAATAAGGTAAAGAAAGATTTGCTTGAAAAAATAAAGCCCTAGCAGTTTCAAGGAGGTACTTGTGTTTTCTTTCCACCACTCCATTCTGTTGTGGTGTATGTGGACAGCTTCGTTGGTGAACTATCCCATTTTCCCTAAAGAAAGTAACCCCTTCACCACTATTGCCAAGTTCAAATGCATTGTCAAATCTGATAGCTTTAATTTTCTTGTCAAATTGGGTTTCAACAAGCTTAACAAAGCACTTCAAGAAATAGAAAGCATCAGATTTTTGTTTCAATAAATGTGTCCAAGTACCACGTGAGTAATCATCCACAATAGTTAAAAAATAGCTAAAACCATCATGGGTAAGAACCTTGAAGGGTCCCCATACATCTATGTGAATGAGCTGAAAACAATCTGTAGTTTTTATACAAGAATCAGGAAACGGTTTTCTAACAGATTTTGCTTTGTGACAGACATCACAGACTATGGAATCTGGAACATCTGTTTTCTTTATTAAATCCAAGACATGCAGTTTATGAAGGGGCACATGCCCGAGTCTATTATGCCAGATCCATACATCAGGGTGTTTGGCTTTAGTATTTACAGAATTCAAACAAGACAGATCATTACAGGTTTTACTAGACAGTTTATCTAATGCTTCTGTAATCAGAACATATAAATCCTTCATAGCTTGCCCGATTGCCAGAGAAACCTTGAGGTTATGGTCCTGCACAAAGCATGAGTTCTCATAGAAAATCATGGATAGACCTGTTTGTTTTATAAACCTTTTCACCGAGAGAAGATTGAATTTAAATGATTCCACAAGCAAAACATCATGAAGAATAAAATTGTTTCCTAGCTTAACTTTTCCTCGTTTCTGCACTTTTCTAACATGCCCGTCGGGCATCACAACATCATGAGTTTTTTCAGCATCATATATGTCAATAAACAAGGATTCATCACAGCACATATGTTCTGAAGCCCCAGTATCTATTATCCATAATTTTTGCTGGAAAACGCATGATTGGCCATTGAGACAGAAAGTGCGATGAGAGGGTTTAGATGTTTTACCTGAGAAACTGTAGGCTCCAGCTGTAGGTGCCGAATCTGGTGAATTCTTGAGGAGGTTCATCAGTTTTTCGTACTGCTGTGAATCCAACCCAGAGACTGGAGAAATCGTTTGGATTCTGTTTGTCTCTCCAGATTCTTGACCGGATGCATTACCCACAATCGTCTTCGCTCTTTTCTTCCACCATTCGGGATACCCCAGAATCTCGAAGCATCCGTCTCGCGTGTGACCTTTCTTTTGGCATTTGGTGCAGTATTGGGCTTGCTTGTTAAGATCTCTTGGAAACTTCTTGTTAACAGGAGTGAAGCTTTGCTTACCCTTTTCTGCCGCAAGAACTAGGGTTTCTTGCTCCGTTAAGTTTCCGCGCGAATTGATTGCCCTTCGTTTCTCCTCTTGAATGATGAGAGAATACGTTTGCTCTAAACTTGGCAGCGGTGACATAAGCAGGATATTGCCGATGACATTGAAATAAACTTCATTTAATCCCATTAGGAATTGCATCGTTTTTTCTCTCGCAAGAGCGGTGTCGTATTCCTTCTTGGCTGTGCAACTGCAATTCGGTTTTTTATCCAGAGTTCCCAAATCGTTCCATAATCCTCTCATCTTGGTGAAGAAGGCTGATACCGTATCACCTCCTTGCTGTAATCTGTGTAAGTCCTTCTTCAATCCGTATATCTCTGCTGCGTTTGCCTGCTCGTACCGACCGCAAACATGTTCCCACGCGTCCGCTGCACTGTCGTAATAGACAATGTTGTCTGCGATTGCTTTCTCGAGACTTTGACACAGCCAAGCGATGATCATATGGTTGTTTCTTTCCCAAGATTTGAATTTGGGGTCGTCAGGATCGGGGGATTTGAGGGATCGGTCCAAGAACCCGTATTTGTTCTTGGCTTTGAGTGCCACTATCACCTTTCTTTTCCACCCCCCGAAACCCTCGCCGGTGAACATTGGTGCGATTGACATTCCTGGGTTGTCGCTGGGATGAAGATATAGCGGATCATCGGTCTCCTTTGTTTTTCCGGTTGTCTGCTTCTCGCCCGATTTTTCCTCATTGGGAACTTCCTTCTCATTATCAACCATGATTTACGGGAAATTGATGAAAGAATAGAAAGAATAGAAAAGAAGGAAAAGAAGGAGGGCGAGGGAGCTTTGGATCGATTGTTCAAAGCTCTGATACCATGTTGTTTGATGAAGTACGCTTCTCTGTATTGTATTAAACGAATAAGGAATTGTTGTACAGAGAGTTATCTCAGACTAACCCTTTACATAAGCTATATAAGGGATATTGAGTCCTAGAAGGCTAACGGTAATAAACCGTAGCAAATACAGAATATACAGAGGGGGATATACAAGGAATACAATATATGAACAGAAGTAATCTCAACACTGACTAAACAAATAGCATGAAACTGTATCATTCTAATTTTTTTTCTAATTACTCAAAATAAAACTCCACTTAGATTATTCCGCCTTACATTTTATAATTTTTCAATTGTAATAATTTAAAAATTGAAGTTGTGAAATAAAATACTCCCTCCGTCCCTTATTAACTGTCTGGTTTACTATTTGAATATGTCGTTTGACTTCAATATTTAACATATAAGATGATATAATTTTACAAATCTAATTTTTGTAATGGAATCTTCATGTAAAAAACTATATGTTATAAAAATTTATTTTATAAAATTATTTTATCTTATATGTTTAATATTGAAGTGGAAAAAAGTGCCAAAAAGTAAACAGGAAGATGAAAGTGGGACGGAGGTAGTATGAAAAATAGAATTAGAATGAAAAGTAGATGAAAAAAGTGATGGAGTATAATTTTTTACGTCACGGTGAACGTCATTATCCCCTCTTGCTAGCGTCATTACTAAGCACCCCTGGCCAACATGTGGCGGTTTCCCGCTTTTCATGCTAGGTACTGTGTGCATCATGACAATAAAGAACAAACCTTAATTTTAAAAGAGAACCTTTACCGCAAATAATTGCATAGCTATTGACAGGAAATATATATTTTTTTCGAAGCATAACAGAAAATATTTTAGATATCTACTTTTGAAGAGATTCTAAATGTTATAAGTGAAAGAATGATCAGCATGATCTAGCAATTTTGTAAAAAAAAAAAATAATAATAGTACCAGAAGTCTGTAGAAGTTTTGTTTTAGAATAATATTACTTTCTCGTCGACGTGTATAGTAACCTAAGATTCTTACCCTATACGACACTGCTTTATAAAATTTATGATGCATAAACATCAGCTTTATAGGAGTTGAAAAAAAACAAACAGTGACTAAAACCTTTTAAAAGCAGCCAGTGCTGTACGAAGAATGTTCAATGTGATAAGATGATTAATTTTGTTCATGATTGGTCTATTCTTGGTTGTCTCTTTATTTGGAATGAGTTGCTCACAACATATTAGAACAAACTTTATCTAAAATATAATTATTTATTATATAATATAGTCTTATTTTCACACTTTAAGTAATTTTAAATATGAAGAAAATTTTACCGGAAAGTTTGCCTATACGCACATATACTATTTTGTATCTTTCTATTAACACAATATATATACACATCCAAATCAATAATTAGTTGCTAAGCAAAAGAAAGACTTTTAAGGACATGATCGTACATAGTTTTATAACTTTCGTCTTAGTATAATTGTAACAACTCTAACTTGTAATCAGGTCTTAATCGGTTACTTAACATAATTAGTAAAGACTTAAACTGGACAGTGCAGTGAAAATAAGTGTAAACACTTTACTAATACGGTGCTACCGCCGCTATTCACCCATGTGAGTAACCATACTTCCAATACATCCATATATCACCCAATAACGTTGTGATGACCAAGAGATAGGTATCATACTATACATTACTAAATCCATAAACTAGTGAGCAGTCTATTTATCCAAAATCGTATACAACAATGATACAATACATAACGAGTTCCAAAAATGTAGTAGCAAGGTATACCGCTAACTACCTCCAAAATCCCGTACTCCGCCTTGCGTCTTTAGTCATGCACCTGTAATCAGAGGCTGACAGCGGTAAATGCAGTAGGTAAACTAGTTCCACATGTAATCATGCGTACAAGTAGAATAATGAGTGCGCAAGATAACGTTACGAGGGTTGTTTTTTTCTTTCGAAATGTTCTCGTTTATTCGGCCTTCAAGGCTTTTGGTTCGTTATGCACTTATGAGAGTTATTTGAGTCTCGTACTAATGATTAGTTAATGTCTAATTGTTCCATTCACTTATCTCTTAAGAATTGACAGTCATTGTGTTAGAAGACAACATGTCCTTAACCAATTTCCTACCCCTATTAGATGGCGGGTCACCAAAGACAGTAGTCGTCCGGACGACTACAAATCAATACCAGCAATGAACATAATTCACAACCGCAAAGGAGCAGTGCATAAGTAACTCCAGAGAATATTCAGAGCAAAATGCACCACAAATCAATACCAGCAATGAACATAATTCACAACCGCAATAGTATGAAATGCAAAGTTTTACTGGTATGAAATAGGCAAAAAATCTGTTTACTTTCCACAACTTTTTTTTTAAAAAAAATTAATAGATGTAGTTAGAGTGGTAACCATTTCTATGATGGCTTAGCATATTACATCACATCGTGACTCAACGACAAGTTCAGACACCATTAGCATATAGCACCCCCCTACTAGTAACAGAAGAGAATGAAGGTGCCGAGTATGTGTGCTCCTTATCGCCAGTTAAGGTTAAAATATTTAGATGTCATATAACCAAAATCAAAAATATATATTACCTGCTCACCAGTTCAATTATATTACCGGCTCCTTAATGAACTGCAGGTCCATATTTATCTCTACAAACAAGGCACAAGCAACAGAAGATAATGAAGGCGCATAGTATGTATGTTCCTTATCACCATTAAGGGTTGCAATATTCATATGATACGGAACAAAATAAGAAACATATTAGTTCAATTACATTACCACAATTTGAATTCTTGAATTTAGAAAAAACTTAATAAAGGCTGAAATCAGTTTACCCATATAGTAGCAAATAAAATCAAGCTGGGACCTGGTTACAGGTTTCAAATCTGCTCCTATAAAAGCACAGAAGCAAAAACTGAAGTTGCCTTTCAGAAACCAGAATGCTAATTTGGATTTTAATCTTCACCCTGAAAATGTCTTGATAACAACACAACTTAAGTTATTTTTTACAAATAGTACCATGACAATAAAGTTTAATACTATTATGTTGCTATATTAACTAGCAGATCTTTACTAACAATCCCTGCTGGTGAACGAAGATCTGACTTTGAAACTTCGCACAACACTCCCCTGGTGCTGCTAAATACTTCCCAAGATCCTACCCGGTCTAGCTACTGTCTTTTCTCTTCTAGAATGCTCCTAATGTTTTGACAAGAAAGTGAAGATTAAAATCCAAATTAGCATTCTGGTTTCTGATAACAGAAATTCAGTTATCAATAATCAATGCGTAGTTTAACTAATTTTAAGAAGAATAATTGTATCTCTGTTTTACTTCAAACTGTCAGAAAATTATTAGTAGAATAATTGTATCTCCTAATGTTTAGAACCAAAAACTGAAGTTGCCTACAGGTTTCATCTGATAATAATTTTCTGATAATAGTAGTTTAACTAATTTTAAGAAGAATAATTGTATCTCTGTTTTACTTCAAACTTACTCATATTATTCTCCTACAAATTAGTTACAACAATCAATGCGTTCTCAATCATTTTGGGTGTGGGCGTCCCATTTGAATCAGATAAAGTAAAGATTTTAACGAAATTTTAAAATCAAATCATCAAAATCCGTTTTCAGCAAATATATGCCCTCACCTTGCCCTTTTGCATTTTCATTCATTTGGCGTTTCAAGTGCTTATATTGATTTCTGCTACTACTTAAATCCACCTTGAAACTGATGAAGCAGTATCACCTCAAAAACACTTTCAAAAAGGCTGAATGTTGTCCAAATAATGTAAAAGTAAACAACCTGAATCTATGAACTTCTAAACAAAGGGGGTGAACTGACAGAAGACTAAACAAAGTTTTACCGGAGACTACTTCCTTTATGGGTGACCTGAGACATGAATCAAGTTTTGATAAAGCACACTTAGAAAAAGGGGATGAACTGACAGAAGGCTAAACAAAGTTTTGATCATTACTGCTCACAGTAGCACTTATAATGAGGCAAGATTTAGCAGACGTTTTGAGTTTTGATGAAGCACACTCAGTAAAAGGGGATGAAGTGACAGAAGGCTAAACAAAGTTTTGATCATTACTGCTCGCAGTAGCACTTATTATAATGAGGCAAGATTTAGCAGACGTTTTGAGTTTTGATTTAGCAGACATGATTCTAGATTTCTTTCTCTTCTTTGGTATATGGCTTTATACAGATTAAAGTATACTGTACAGTACTACTACTACTACAAGAAAAAGAAAACTAACAGCATCTGAAACTATTCTCCACTTATTAAAGATATTGATGGTCAAAACCACATTATTGTTCTAGCTAGTATGAATAAATGTCCAAATTATAGATACCCCAACGTGTCTTTATCGTGTATATGTATATGCCATATATGTATTTTGAATGTGGTAGGGGATGTTTCAAAGTATAATTAACTCTGTTCATCTTAACTCCCAATCTCGTGGTAGCAGATAGATCAAGGAAGAGGAATTTTGAGCAGCTCATGGCGGCAAGAATGAATATGAGGCTTCTGATGTTACAGATGTATAGAACTACAGGTCTGGCGTCTCTAATCCCTATTTAAATTTCAATTTCTAAGTCGTCTCTATGAATTATTTCCATTGTTCAATGAGTTCCCATTTTGCATTCAGAAGAGAATGAAGGCGCAAGCACAATACAAGAAGAGAATGAATGCGCAAGCACCAGAAGAGAAAAAAAATCTGCTACAAAAACATTACCTTCCAGAAGAGAATGAAGGCCCAAGCACAATACTAGAAGGGAATGAAGACGCAAGCACCAGAAGAGAAAGTGATTTGAAAGCTTGTATGTTCCTAATCGCCAGTTAGGGTTGAAACATTAAGATGCCAGTAAACAAAATTAAACAAATATCTAACATGATAATCCCGAATAGATAAGTTAGATTATATATTACCGGTGTCTCTACCGCTTGCAATGTGCTGAAGTAGTCAAATTTGTCTCAGCAAGGCACAAGCACCAGAGCAGAATGGAGGCGCAAGAACCAGAGCAGAATGAAGGCACAGAGTGCGTATATTCCTTATCGGCAGTTAGGATGGTGAGCAATAGAAGACAATGAAAATGCAGAATGTTCCATCGCCAGTTAGGGTTGCAAGCCAGATAGAAGAGAATGAAGGCACTGCTAATTTTCTTGCATATGTCGCAAACAGGAGAAGAAGAGAACGAGGGTTTTTTGTGAGAAAGTGATACTTGTTTATGAAGAGAGGTTTGTTTTGTCACTGCAATTAGAGTATTACCTACGGAAATATATTTATGTCTGTAATATGTTTGGATTCTGTCGGTAGTGTCACTGTAAATACTTATTTTATTCAAAATCTACATCTGTCGGAAATGGATAAAAATTCCGTAGGTAAAAATGATTTTTACATACGGATTAATTCCGTAGGAAATTTTCCGTCTGTAATACTACAGTTTTCTTGTAGTGTCCCCAACAGTAGGGCATCTGATTACTTCTTATTCCCTATTAGATGGCGGGTTACCAAAGGCCGAAGCCGTCCCCAACAGCAGGGCATCTGTCCAACAATCAGTCTGATCTATTAGAATAAATAAAATGAGTGGACCTGTAATAGTCATCCGCTCTTTTTGTAACACCCCAACTAATAATATGAATATTAGCGTCTAATTAACTGGACAAACATCCAACAATTCGCAGCGAAAAAATAACAATTCAACATCCAGTGTTACCGCCGACAGCCACCCATGTGACTAATAAGGCCTTTTCAATTTACAAGTCACTGTCTGGGTAGCTAGAAACCCAACATAAACACCATATACAAAACATACCGAGTTATACTAGTTTAAAATCCCAAAATACGAGTCCAATTCTTTTTAGATAACAAGTACAAACGCGTTCAAAGACGCCCAAAACATAATTACAACCAAAAGATATACCCAAAAGCTCTCTATCACGTCCACTCTCCAAACGGGTCCCGTCAACAGTCAAGCACCTGAAAAATATTAGGCCCAAACGAGCTCAGTATAACATGCTGGTATGGAAATGTGTAACTCGAGTGGTACTGGGCTACACTCAACTAATTGTCTGGTGAACATGTGGTTCATTTACTAAACAATATAAGTAATACAGTAACCACACAACATGATAGCATGTAATGTCACACAACATGATAGCATGTAATGTCACACAACATCAACTAATACAATAAACCAAGAGTACGACTTCAATTCGATAAGTCAGTCTCTGTTCATACCAAGGTCGAGAGATTATAATTAGAATCTCGTTACATGACCTCAAACTTCCAAATCCACACAGTGGGATTATCTCAATTCAAGTCAAACACAACTCATGCAGGTATGTAAAGACCCGGTTAAATGAGTACCAAATTATCAATTGAACAACAGTCGCTGTGACGTCATGTTTAATCCACGCCCGTTAGTAATGAGCTAATGGACGATCCGAGCCAATCACTGACTCAAGGAAACACAAACCAGGCCTAGCACTATGCTGGTAGGCGATCGAAGTCAATCACTGACTCAAGGATGACCATGTCCGAAGACACAGTCCAACGGGAATGAATCAACTGTAGATATCATTCTCCGTAACAAATACGCATGCGGCCGGAACCATCTTGGACTCCTCTCTTTCAATCAACCACGTTCGTTAGGAGTATAAGGGAACGTTAGTCCTACTCCTAATATGCTAGTTCGACCATCCCGTTTATGGATCACTAGTAGAAAAAGACCCTGCCGCAGCGGTTGTTTGGTACCTATGGCAGCGGTTGAAAACCGCTGCGATGGGTGCCGCTGCGGTAGGAAAAACACCTAACGCAGCGGTTGTAGAACCGCTGCGGTAGGTACTCTAACGCAGCGGTTCTTACTAAGAACCGCTGCAGTAGACCTTTTTTTTAAAAAAAAAACACCTATCGCAGCGGTTCTTAGTAAGAACCGCTGCAATAGGTTATTTTTTTTTTGTTTTCCATTCCACCCTACAATTCTACCACACACACCCAAAATCAATCAAACCTGTTAAGATATAGCAATTAACAATGCCACCACAGTGGGGCATTAGATCAACCATTTCACCATTTAAATAGCCACCAAACCTATCTACGGGCAATAATCCACTTACATTTACAAATTTGAGCAAATTAATCAAACATCAACAAAATCTTTACAGAAACGACAATTGTTTCATGAGAATTTCAAAATCATCCTACTCAATCCTACCAAACCCTAGAAGCAACCTACATTAACGCTCATGAATTCTGCCCATTCTTCGAGCACCTCGGTTATATGTCCTTCGTTGTAACCGTCTACCAACTCTTCAAAAGCCTTGGAATTAACACAAAAAGAAATATGATTAGTTGCTAATAATACTTTGAGTTTAAGAATCAATGTTAAAAATTATCTACAAAACCAAAATATTTCGAGAATGCTACTTACCAGGTCTAGAGACTTCTCTGGCAAGAGTCTCGGTCCCGCTATCAAGTCACTCATAAACCGAATGACATAGTAGCCACATTCCGAACCTCCCGGCTGCTGTGGACACTGCACATGTATATACGTACATATTCAAAATCGATTTAACACATAAATTATAATACTGTTCCTATTTTAAAACTAATGAACATATTACAAAATTTGAATAAGGACTACAAAAATACCTTGACTACATTCCACGGAATCTTCTTAAATCTCTCTCCTCGGACTTGCGTCATTACAGATACAAAGGCACTAGAATTCATACGCACAGATAAAGTAAAAGTTATCAACCGGATGATTAAGAAATAACTAAAAATTGATAATTAATCAAGTTAAGTAAATTCATCACCTCATCAACATGTTATATATAAGTGCCTCTTGGGACGCAGAGATGCTGAGTCAAGCTGCAGGACTCTTGGGCTTTTTATACATAGAACGAGCAAAGACCAGTGTCGGCTGTTCATAGATTACAATACAGGCAGAACTTAATTCAATCAATTACATAATACAAATATCATAATTTTTAAACTAACTTAACATTAGATAAAATTCTTACCCTTGATGAAGAGGCAGCATTATGTAAGATTTATCTGCAACTGCACACGCATGTATCACATTCGACAAGTACTGGACCAACGCTTGGGGGTCAGATCCCATATTAGCTTCGGAACAGTAGTCAGGGCATAGGAACCCGAAACTACTATTCTCATGTACTTGGACCGCCTTGTCATCAATAAACCTGCACAATATAAAGAAACCAATATTATGAATTTAATTTTCAAATATACAGAGTAAAATGTGTACAACGTATGCTAATTACTCACATGCAAGCCGATTTGAGAATCGACGCACTCAACCAATCCTTCGTGAACAACTCCACAAAATCAGTAAGATAGATTTCAAAACTCTGAGCGCCTGTATAGTGAAAAAGATCCGGTCTTGGTTCCATTGTAACCGAATCTCTTCCTGGCGGCGTCATCAATAGTGTGGAGTGCAACAGTTTCAGCATGGGGGGTAAGGCATTCAGAACCGCCGGTTGTAGCAAATTCGATCTCATCACAACTCTAGTCGCGGATGCCATCGAAGGATTAGCTGGTGCAACAACAACTCTCTTTCCTTTTGCCTTATCAGAATTTGATTGAATGTGTTCCTAATATATTAATTTAATAAGTATATGTTTCTACTCTAGGATATGTTAAAGAATAAGTTTTTTCATGGGGTTACCTGCTGCTCCCCAAGCCTAATCAATCTACAGGGCCACTGTACTGCATTGGATTCAGCTTGACGAAGGGTGGATATGTCTGCACTGGGCACCGGTATCTGACAATCCGCGTAAGCAGGCGCGTAACCTTCAACAAGCACCCGGGCATGGTACTCTCGGAGCGCTGTATTCCTCACGGTGTCTCCAGCACAAGACTTGAAAAGTTTTCCCCACCCTACTTCGACTTCGTCAACGCCAATCACTTGGAACAATGTGCAGTCAATTGGTTGCTAAATTTTCAAAATTAAAGATTTTAGATGCACATAAACAAGTGTATAATTTGTTTTTTTTTTGTATTTGTAGTTAACATGTTGTTCTAACCTTGAGAGATGAATATGGAAATGGGTTGACGGAGTGAACACTACTGGGAGGCACTGCTGCGGGCTCTGATGCTTGTGCCTGATCTGGCGGTCTAGAAACCTCCTGACTCATCCTCTCAGAACGCATCATCTCCATAGCTTGAGCGATTGACTGCTGAAATTCATTTCGTAGTCGCTGCTCGAGCTCCGCATTCTGGCGTAAGTGCTCCTCATATGTAATGCTCCCTCCAGCACAGTGTCTCGACCCAGGATTACCGAAGGCTTGGCGTATACCGACATGACCACCAAAGCCTACTGCACGACCCGGATGATCCTTCTTCCCGAGAGCGCGGGAAAGTGGATCATCCTGCCTAACGGGCTGCCAAGTGCCCTGGGTGATCTGGGAGCTTAACTCTTCCTGTTATGGAGTTTAATAAGTCAATAAGGATACTTCGGTTTATTTAACTGCTATTGTTACTCTATAAATATAATAAACATTTTTTAAACTAAAAATCACTTACCATTTGGTTGATGACTTCTCGTGCGTCATCATACTCAGCAGGTGCCGCCGGATTTGAAGGTTTCTTCCGTCGACTTAAGTCCCAAACCTTCATCCTTCGTTCGCTGACATTCGAGCCAGCTGGCAGCAACCCCTCTTTCTCCCACTGCGCACACGCTGAGCAATACTTGTACTCCCCATGTGATGGGGGTAACGATTTTTTTTTGCATTTTTGTTGTTTCTCACGTATAGCCTACATATATGTATGAAAAGACAAATTATGCAAATAATATATGAAAAAGACGAATTAACCAAATGAACTCTAAGGACACTTTAAACATTTATCATCATAAAAGAACAACTACTAGTGTGAAACTCACCTTGAACTCAGGGGTCAAACGCTTCGCAACAAACTCATTCCACTGCTCTTCAGTAATACCATCATATTTTTGCCACGGTGGTCTCCGATCATCCACATCTTCACCTTCTGCCTCCTCTATCTCTGCGGGCTCCTCACAGTAAATGTACTGCCTCGTGAGCAGAGATCTGAAGTCTTTGAATGTGTGGCAATCCCCTTCATCACATCATCCTTCAGAGAAGGATCTATACAGAATCGGTCCTATATGCACAAAAAAAATGGATTAGTGTAAAAAAGTAACTATATAAATCTTAAAACAAACTATTAAGTGTAACAAATACCTTGAGACGTTCAAATATCTGCTCCTTCAACGCCTGAGGCACTTGCTTCCAATTGTGGTTTATATTGAAATATGTACTCACCAAATGCCTGGCTAGAGCAGTGAAATCATTTTTCCAGTACCCGTGGGCTGATTAAATCATTGAACTCCAAAGGCTTTGTCGGGGGGCCTCTATTTGCTTTCAGCCCACGGGTTGCCCCTCGTTTTTTGGGTTTCTTGAGAGGCGGAGGAGCAACTTGTATCTCTTGTCCTTCCTGTGAAGGCCCTGCTGTCTCGGTCTGCTGTGGGGTGGTCTCTACGTCTGCTTTCTTTGATTTCTTTTTACCACCTCGTGTGGTGCGTTTTGCCGGTCTACTATCCCCAGTGAGGAGCAGCTGTCCTATAGGATCATCATCCACTGAGGAAAAAACACACACATTAGATCAATATTCATGTAACGATGTATAATTGCAAAAATAAACATAAATAATTAATTCTGATAACATTATAACAACAATAATACGAATTATATAATGTAATTTCAACCAATGGTGTTACCTAGACATAGTAACATATATCATGATCTGTTTTCTACCCAAACCCCCTCATTATGGTCTGATCGAGCGTAGATGGTCTGAAAATCATCATTTTGTAAATCATCAGTTGAATCATGCAACCCTGTATGCAACGATACAGTTTCATCTATCATCTCATTATCATCATCGTCGTTGTTTTCATCCTCAAACAAAACCGGTCTTCTCCCTGGAAGAACAACATGCCATCTACTAGCTTTTGGGTCTTCAACATAAAACACCTGGTCACAGTCTTTACCCAACACAAACTGATCTTCCTTATTAGTTGTAACACGTGAAAGATCAACCAAAATAAGTCCTTTATCATTTTGGAGTCCATGTCGGTTGTCCACCCAATTGCAGCGGAACAATAGAAACGAATCAATGTGATAGTTTAGTTCCCATATGTCCTCTATCACACCATAATACCAACTACTACTGCTCATTGGTTGAACCTGGTTACCTAGACCATATTCAGTCACCGATGCTTCAATTTTTACCCCACTGTTCTGATGTATTGATTTAGCATCTTGGCGTGCAGTGTAGTGCATCCATTAATGTCATACCCTTCAAACGATACAACATCTGTTCCAGAACCAACAGCTAGACATCTGATTTCTTCACTGACATCTTCGGGGTTCAATGAAGCTTGCTCAAACACATATTCCTTAAACCATTGGACGAATACTCGATTTTGTTCTTTTTTAAGCCAGATACGGTTTTTGGTAGGGTTTTGTCGACTCAACTCAGCAATGTGAATATCGAAGTAGGGTTCAACAACCTCAAGGTGTTGTAGTACAAACAAATGTGCCTGATTAATAAGATCACGAGAGATACGAACAACCTTTTTGCCAATAACTCCTTTACCCTCAAATCTACCATGGTGACGTGGTTTGGGAATACCAATTGACTCTGCATCGTTCAAATAACTTGTTACGAATTCTGTGACTTCCTCAGTCACTGTTGCTTCGATGATACTACCTTCCGGTCTATATCTGTTTTTCATTCTACCCTTCAGAATCCCCATATATCGTTCGAAAGGATACATGTAACGTAAGTAAACCGGACCACAATATTTGATCTCTCGGACAATATGCACTACTAAATGCACCATTATGTCGAAGAAAGATGGTGGGAAATAAATCTCAAGCTGGCATATTGTCACAACAATTTCATGTTGCAGATCATCGAGGGTGTCTGAGTCAATTGCCTTGCAGCAGACAGCGTTGAAGAAGAAACATAATCGAGTTAGAGCATTTCTGACATTTTCTGGTAATATCCCTCGTATTGCAACTGGAAGAAGATGCAACATTAACACATGATAATCATGAGATTTCATGCCTAACAGTTTCAAATCCTTCATAGAAACTAGGTTCTTCCAGTTTGAAGAGTACCCAGATGGTACCTTCAATGTGTGCAAACACTTGCAAAAACTTAATTTTTCACTCTTAGAGAGGGTATAACACGCAGGAGGTAGATATGTTCGCTTCTCATCCTCTATTGGGTGTAGTTCTTTCCGTATGCGCAACTCTTGCATATCTCTCCTCACCTTCAATCCGTCTTTCTTTGCCGGGTATGTTGAGCAAAGTACCACACACTGCCTCACCGACGTTCTTCACAATGTGCATGATATCCAAACAATGTCGAACAGGCAGATGCCGCCAATACGGTAGATCCCAAAAAATGGAACGTTTTTTCCAAATGTTCTTCGGCGGCTTGGATGTGTTTCCAAAGACATTTTCAATGTCTTTTACCTTTGCATACACTTCCTCTGAATTCAAAGGCAGACGAGCCACACGAGTCTCGGGCTCATTGTTGAACAGCTTTCGCTTTCTCGAACGGTAAGGATGGTCTACTGGAAGAAACCGTCGATGACACATATAAACATTTTTGCCGCAGTGCTTCAGACGATCTGAACATGTGTCATCCTCACATACCGGACACGCTTTGAATCCTTTCACCGAGTATCCTGACAAGTTCCCATAGGCAGGAAAGTCGTTAACAGTACAGAACAACATCGCCTTCAGTGTGAAATTTTCTTTCGCATGAGCATCATATACCACTGTCCCTTCATTCCACAACAAGTTCAGATCGTCGATCAGTGGTGCAAGATATACGTCAATGTTATGACCAGGTTGCTTTGGACCAGAAATTAGGAGTGATAACATAATGTATTTTCGTTTCATGCACAACCATGACGGTAAATTGTAGATCACTAGTAGCACCGGCCAAGTGCTGTGCTGACTGCTCAACGTGCCATACGGGTTCATCCCATCGGTACACAATCCAAGTCTCAGATTCCTATCCTCATCCCCAAAATGATGTTTGAATTTTCTGTTGATATTTCTCCACTGAGGTCCGTCTGCAGGATGTCTTAATTTTTCATCATTTTTCTACCATCCGCGTGCCATCGTAAGTTCTTCGCATCTTTTGGGTTGGCAAACAACCGTTTGAATCTAGGAATTATCGGCAAGTACCACAATAATTTCACTGGACGATTTTTTTTCTGAAAGGAGGAATCCTCATCCTTGTCCTTGTACCGGGACAACAAACATTTAGGACACTTGTCTAGATGTTCGTATTCACCCCTATAAAGCACACAGTTATTTGGGCAAGCATGAATCTTTTTATATTCAACTCCCATTGGACACATCCATTTCTTTGCCTCGTAGGTGGATGTAGGAAGACCATTCTCATCAGGAAGCATATCATGTATCAGCTCTAGAAATGACGTGAAACACTTGTCACCAACTCCATATTTCCCCTTTAAGTTGAACAAATTAAGTACAGCAGTCAATTTTGTGTATTTAACGCACGAAGGGTACAAAGGTGTCTTTGATGCGTCCAACAATCTTTGATACTCTTCCGGCTTATCGACAAAAGTATCGCAACATTTTCTAACATTTCATCCATTTGTCATCATGGTGAGTGGTCTCACTGTCATCGAATCCTGAATCACTTAACGGTACCGACTCATTGATGGTATTGAAGGTGTGGGCGGTACTTGCGTAACGTGGATCATGAGCACTTGATGATGTTGAAGCACTAGCTGCAACAGTTTCTCCATGAAAATTCCATCTTGTAATGTGGCATGAATCCACGGGACTTAAGATGAAATCTAATTTCCTCAATGTCTTCATATTTCCTTACGACCCCACAGTCAACACAAGGACATGAAATATTGTCCGCCTTTGTTCTGTCCTTGTGTTGCACTGCCGCTTTGAGAAACTCTTTCAGCTTCTCATCAAAATAGTTATCCCCTCGATACCGTACATCCAGTCACGCTCCATTCTATATGTGAAAACAAAACATGTTAGATTGATTTGTCTTTCAGTTTCGTCTGCATTTGTATATGGAGCATGTTTCTACTGGATGTACGGTTGCAACCAAACTCAGCACTACTCTATGGTTACAACCTAACTAACGTAGCCTAAGTACTCTAACTTCCAACGTAACTAATCTAGCCTTATTCTAACAATTCTAACACATTTAATTTAACTTCAACAAATCATTGCATTAAAAAACAAAATAAAGTTTAATTACTTACTTGTTTTAAGGTTGTACAGAGGGGGAAGCTAGGACACTGCTTTGGTGATGGGCTGGGAAAGTACTGGTACAAATCCAATAGCAGATTCAGAAGACCTGACAAAGAAAAGTAAAGATTGTTATACACAAATAACAAATAAAATTAATTAATAAGACTAATACGATTCTAGAAAAAATTCGGCATGACCTTTGCGTAATCGTGTTAATCCCATGCTTATCATTAAGCATTCACCAACATCTTATTACCACGACAAATAAATTCAACAATTGGCAGCAACCATCCTTATTCACAATCACTCAATATTAACCACAACCACTTTTTGCAATAATTAATTAAACACACAAAGAGAAAAGATAGATGAAGATGTTACCTTTTCACTCTTAGTCCACAGCAGAATAAATAAGGAAGAAGAAGTAGAGACCACCCCAATTACTGCAGACAGCGGGAAAAATAATTTAGGGGGGGCAAGAAATCCATTATTATAAGCATTATCATATTAAGAAAATAAAAAGAGAAAAAAGATAGATGAAGATGTTACCTTTCAGCTCATGCTGCACAACAGAAGCAATGAGGAAGAAAGAGACACAGAGACCACCCCAATTACTGCAGACAGCGGTGAAGCAAGGTAATAATATTAGGGGGGGCAAGAAATCCATTACTATAAGCATTATCATATTAAGCACGTATATGAGGAAAAAATGTATCATCGTTTTTGTCTCCATGATGGTCGTATAAAATACATTATTAATTTAATGAGATTAGAGAGTGTGACTGAATTGGTGACTGTAAAAATATAGTCACCGCAAATTCCATAAAAATTAATTAAGATAACTTATAGCTATAAACTTAACTAATAAAAAGTATAAATTAATAAAAACTATTTTTTTAAAAAATTATATTTTTTAAAAATTAATTAAGATGATTTTATTAACTTATAAATTAAACTAATAAAAAATATCTTTTTAAAAAATTACCTTTTTTATAAAAATTATTTAAGATAATTTATTATTAGTTACTAAAAAAGAATATTTTAATGAGTGTAAATTTTAGAAAAATAATTATATTAATAATTACAAATTCTAAAAAACTAACTTCATATTTACGAACATAATAACTATATCAACTAAAAATCTGAGTGTAAAAACGAACACGCTAACATTGTTATTTATTCAACTTAATATGGTTACAATCATTAAATTAAGAGAGAAGTAGATCAATGCTCCAGAATTATAAAATTATTCCTAATAAAAAAAGAACACAAGTTAACATAACCTGTAAATAACATATCACATCTCTTATCGGAATCTGAGTTTAATGGATAAAAAACGTATGGTTGGGCAACATCCACTTACATATAGCACGTACAGTTGACAAGTACTATAATACTATAAAATATCAAGTAACTTACTTATCAAACATTAATAGCTTTTTCCAAAAATAATCTCTAGTAATATATTACTGAAGAAACAAGGATGCATTATCACTGTAACACCCCATCCAAAGCCTATCGTGGTTATCGCAAACTGAACACTTAATCGAATACGTCGCAGCGGAAATAAATAACACCTGGACCTTGCCACGGTCTGATCGTTAGAATATACCGGCTTTAACGTTTACAATACTTATCCAAAATACTTATCCAACTCAAAACATCAACATTCACAATACCACAACCAACCGAGTACTAGTATCTTAAACATAATCTCAAACTTACATCAGTTTAATATAAACAGTCGGGTGCACAGGCGCAACCCGAACTCAAAAAAAACATCCCACCCTAAGTCTAACCGCTCCTACTCTCGTAGTGTGTCCTCATGGGTCTCTTACCTGCAAGTGTAAAAATAGCCCCCGAGGGGGTCAGCACGAATGCTGGTACACCCTCTCATGGCCCCCAAGCTAATGGGGCTACGACGACTAATTGTCGATAGCATGGAAATTGATTACATACACAAGCATAATATGAAGTGCAATAACAATAACCACAGATGAACATATATTCACAAACATGAACGTCTCAAGCGTTCCCTTATCAAGTGGGTTAGTAACCCCCTCCTTAGTCCTCATTTCCTTAATCTCATTTCCTTACCTTACCTTAATCTTAATCTTAATCTCCGTATACAAACCTTTCCTGGAAGGGATTGGTTGTAGCTTAATTCGAACCTGGGATTTAGGTGATCCCACCGCACCATCTTAATGCCACCTACTCTGGACGGGAGTCCAGCGTAGCTGAGCCGGCAACCGGCCCTAGGCTACAAGTCCGAAGACAAGTCCTTAAGCGGAGGGCGGATCTGATTCAGATACCGTCCCCCTTTTTCCTTAGCATGCATGACCGGAGATCGGTCCCGGGTTTCCTCACTCAATTTCAGTTAGTAGACATCTTAAACACCATGTGCTAGCTAAGCCTTAACGGGCATCAACCAACAACCATAACACTTAACTCTTATTCTTAACTCAGTAAGTACTAAACTTGGTTAGTAACCATCTCAAGTCTCGCGGGTTAGTGTAAAGATAACACAAACACAACGAGAATAATATAACCGGTTGCATGCTTTATCTTGTTTTAGTCATAGCAATTAAACAGATAACACACAAGCCGAGGGACACCTCGTTAGCAAGCAGGTCACAAGAAAGATTGTACCGTTCACCGTCGACGATCGTTTGGTTTATCTCCTTCCAAGTCCCAATTCACAAAGCCTAAAACATTGATTCAGTTTTCGGTTACTATTCAATCCAACTCAATAGAATTTATTAACCTTCCTAGACATCAACTTTTCCCCTTTGTTTTTCACTAAGCCTTATGGTTTTTAACTTGACTCCTAAGTGCATCATTTTCTCATTATCTATTACACTTACTCTCCCACTTAATGACCATTACACCCACCAAACATGTCCTTAATAATCTTATAACAAGCGTACTTAATTATCCCCATCATTTCCTAACCTTAAACAAGGTTTTTGGTCCATACAGTGGCCTGTCCGAACTTGTGTCCGGACTTCCCAAGTTCGGACACAAGTCGAGACTCAAAACTGAAAACAGACGCCTGTCCGAACTTGTGTTCGGACATGGGTCGAGGAAAATTCAAAGTAGAAGCAGACACGTCCGAACTTGTGTCCGGACTTCCAAAGGTCGGACACAAGTCGAGACTCTGAAAATTTTCACGCAACAGGGCTTGTCCGAACTTCCATGTCCGGACGGATGTTCGGACAAGGCAAAACACTCATTTTCTAAGCCTTCAAACACTTAATCACACCAAACTTACCAAGGTTTCCTAGCTTCCTTATCAACATTTACCTAAGTCCTAAATACTCAAATACATTCTCTTGATTCCTAAATCCTTCATGGTAATGCCTAAGTCATTAAAACTCATTAAACACCTTAAACTCACTCCTTTTTCATCGAGACAACCTCTAAAACTTCCTAGTACTTCCTTAGTCATGAAATCTCCTTAGAATATCTTAAAACACTTAAGTTCTCCTTTAAATTTTGCCATGGGTTCTCTAGTATATAGTACCTCCTAACATATGGTTTTTTCTCCATCAAACAACCATACCCCCCAAATTCTCATCACAACACCTTAACACACAATCTACACTAAACTTCACCACATCATCATATATTGCTTAAACTCAAAATGCTTGGCACTTAGGCCCTTAAATGACAATAATCTTAACCACTGAATTTCCACATATATTTGCCTTCAACCTGCGAATACACTCAACAAGGCTCCCATTGAAATAAAATGCTTCTTGTAATTCATTTCCACATTGTTTTAACTATCTCTTCTTCTCATTTGCTCTTAGTCAAAAGTTCACAAGTATAGTCATTGTTTCTTCTAGGTTTTTATAACACCTTCCCAATATAAACTCTACACTAAAACTCATCATATACCTAAATCCCATTCCCTTAAACAACAAGACATCTTAAGGTAAGTAATTTACCTTGTTCTTTTACAAGCTTAAAAGCTTTCTTCCTTAGGTTTTTCTTTGTTCAATCTCGGTCACCAATGTGTATCTCCTTGCCAATGTTCTAACCAATATCCAATGACTCCAATGAGTACTAGATAACACATTAACCCTAAGGAACAAACCCTAGGTTAACAATATGCTTTAAGGTATTAATGTGATTGTTTTACCTTGGTTTCTCAAGACAAACTTGGATATGAAGCAAGAAGGACCTCCTCTCTCCTTTGAAGAGTAGAAACAAGCTAGAACAAGGCATAAACATGGAGTCCCATGAGCACTAATTTTCGGACATGTGAAGAAAATGGTGGAAACCTAGATTTTCTTTCACTTTCTTTACCTTAAGAGAATGGAGATGCCAATGGAGTCTCCAAACTTGAATTTCCTCCTCTAATGGTGGTTTGACTTGGCACCAAAATGAAGCTCTTGAAGTTTTGAAAAGATAGAAAGAAGGAGCTTGAGCTAACTAAGAAGAGTATGTATTTTATTTTGGATTTGGAGCTAAAATGAGTAAGATGTGACCAAGGAAGGATGGAGCTTTCATGGAGGTTGAGTTCTACATGAATGGAGAAGGGAGAGAGCAGCTCAAACCGTGGGAAAACAAAGGAGAATGAAGAAGTGAGGAGAGAGAACTAATAAAGTGTGATATTTATGTAAAAGGTGAATAGTGATTTTACTTTATAACTCTCATTTGTTTTCTTATTTTCTTAATGACTCATGAAGGTGGTGACTCACCTCCTAAGAAACCGGCCCCCTTTTATTAATGAGGGTAATTAAGTCTTTGTTGACCAAATGTCTCACTTATATAGACTTATGTTATAAACTAGCTTAATTAATTCACTATTCACCAAAACAAGGCACATTGTTGTGAAATTTTTGATTTCCCATTGATATAGACTTCCAAATGTGATACTATATAGTACACATGTTAATTAAAGAGTAATGATGGACATTTAGCCATTCAAAACTCATTTACAAGACAATTTTCAAAAACGTGCTTTAAGACTCCTTAAAGCACATTTGTGTTTTAACTTGTTTTCAAGCTTGGTTTTCTTTGGTAATTGATTTAAAATGACCATTAGGATATTACTAAGGTCTTAGAACAATATTTGGGTACTCTCCCAAGTCTCTCCAAGATTAGAGCACGTTTTTGTTAAAACTGCTCTTTTGGTGTTTCCTTATATTTTCTTTGATTAGAAATGTTTCTTAATGTTTCTAAGGCATTATTTAGCCTCCTTATATCTAGTTTCTCATTTAAACACCATATCTAAGTTTGGGGTATTTCAATCTACCCCCCTTAAAAGAACTTTGTCCTCAAAGTTCACACATGTGCTTAACCATTCACGGTACACAGTTCTCTTAATCTTAATACCACATCTTATATTCACATTCATACATCTCAAGACTCAAAGGTCAATCTCAGATACAATACATAAGTATTATACATAACTCAAACTACTTACCGAAGTGTAGCAACTTACACAAATTCACATCTTAAACAACCAAACAAACGACAAACATGATCGTTTCCTAACTCAAAAGCGAGGAAGCTCTACCCCCTTAAAAGGGGTACGCCCCGTACCCTATACAGACGATCTAGTCAGTAAATAAAGAAGGGTACTTCGCCCTCATCTTATCCTCTAATTCCCACGTGGCCTCTTCGACATCCTGGTTAGACCAGAGAACCTTCACCAGTCGCACTGACTTGTGGCGAGTGTCCCTAGTCTTGCTGTCCAAGATTCTCTGAGGAGTTTCCACGGATCTCATATTTGGTTCTAAAGTCAACCTCTCAGGTTCCAAACATGGGAGGGGTGGTGCATGTATTTCTTTAGCTGTGAAACATGAAAAACATCATGCACTTACCCAGCGCTCAGCAGGTAAATTTAACCTTTAAGCAACCGGGCCCACCCGCTCCGTAATCTCATAAGGACCAACAAATTTCGGGCTTAACTTGCCCTTCTGCCCAAACCTGAATACACCCTTCATCGGTGAAACTCGCAGAAACCTGGTCGCCCACTGCGAACTCCAGGTCCCGTCGTCGAACATCAGCATACGACTTCTGCCTATCTTGAGCAGCTTTCATGTTCTCCCTGATTTGCTGAACTTCAGCCTTAACTTGTTCTAAGTACTCTGGTCCTATAATGACCGTCTCACTCGACTCATCCCAGCAGAGCGGTGTACGACATGGTCTACCGTACAACGCTTGAAAAGGTGCCATCTTGATCGAAGCGTGATAGCTATTGTTGTATGAAAACTCGATCAGATGCAATCTGTCAATCCAACTGCCCTGGAAGTCTAAGGCACATGCTCTCAGCATGTCCTCGAGTGTCTGAATAGTACGCTCAGTCTGACCATCTGTCTGAGGATGGAACGCGGTACTCAGTTTGAGTTCTGTACCCAACGCTTCTCTGGTAGCTCTCCAGTACCTCGAAAGGAATCTGGTATCTCTATCTGACACTATGGTCTTTGGTATGCCGTGATGTCTCATGATTTCTTTCTCAAATAACTCAGCTAATTTGGTCACCTTCCAAGTATCCTTCATCGGTATGAATCGGGCTACTTTGGTAAGGCGATCCACCACCACCCATATCATGTTGAGACCTCCCCTAGCAGGTGGAAGCCCAACTACGAAGTCCATGGAGATATCATGGAACTTCCACTCCGGAACTGGCATCGACTGTACCATTCCGCCCGTCGTCGGTGCTCGAATTTCACCTTCTGGCATGTGAGACACCTCAAGACGAACTCGGTAACATCTGTCTTCATCCCCACCACCAGAAGTATCTCTTCATGTCTTTATACATTTTAGAGGCTCCCGGATGGATGGAAACTGAAGAACAGTGTGATTCTCTAAGTATACGGTCTTTCAGATCCGTGTTGCCTCGTGGTATGCATAATCGGCCCTTAAGTCTGATCAGATCATCATCATGAAGTCTGAAGTCGTATTTCTGACTCTCAAAGGTACCATCTGTCAGCTTCTGTCTGACCTCTCTCATATACTCATCTGTCCTCTGAGCCTCTCGCACCTCATCAACCAAGCTGGAGAAAGAAACTAGCGAATGGAGTGAGTGTGCTCGACGTCTCAGGGCATCTGCTACAACATTGGCCTTCCCCTCTTTGTATTGGAGGTCAATGTCATAGTCTTTCAGAAACTCTAACCATCTCCTCTGTCGAAGATTTAACTCCTTCTGAGTGAATATGTATTTCAAACTTTTGTGATCGGTGTAGATCGTGACACTAACCCCATATAAGTAGTGGCGCCATATCTTCAAAGCGAAGACTACAGCTCCCAGCTCTAAATCATGTGTGGGGTAGTTCTCCTCATGTTTTCTTCAACTGGCGTGAGGCATATGCCACCAGCTTGCCATATTGCATGAGCACGCAACCCAGCCCTCTGCCGGATGCATCACAATAAACCTCAAAGCCCTCTGTACCGTCTGGAATGGTCAGTACCGGTGCAGTGGTCAGTGAGTCCTTCAAGCGCTGAAATGATCTCTCACAGTCAACTGTCCACAGAAATGGTGCATCTTTCTTCATCAGACTGGTCATCGGCTTCGCGACCTTGCTGAAATCTCTAACAAACCTCCTGTAGTAACCTGCCAGACCGAGAAGCTCCAGATGTCGGTAACAGTCTTCGGCCTTGGCCAGGTACGTACGGCATCAATCTTGCTGGATCCACTGCGATCCCAGCATCTGAGATGACATGACCTAGGAAAGAGACCTGGTCAAGCCAAACTCACACTTGGAGAACTTAGCATATAGCTGGTTCCCTCAGTATTTCCAATCCCTCCTCAGATGTTCCTCATGTTCAACTTTAGACTTTGAATATATCAGAATGTCATCAATAAAAACCACAACCGACTTGTCCAGCTGCTCCCGGAACAAGCGGTTCATCAGATCCATAAACTTTGCCGGTGCGTTCGACAAACCGAACGGCATCACTGTAAACTCATAGTGGCCGTAGTGTCCGGAATGCCGTCTTCTCAATGTCTCCTCCTTAATGGCTATCTGATGATACCCCGATCTGAGATCAATCTTGGAAAACACAGATGCTCCCTTCAACTGATCGAACAGATCATCAATGCGGGGTAGTGGGTACTTATTCTTCACTGTCACTGCATTCAGCTCTCTGTAGTCGATGCAGAGGCGGAGACTACCATCCTTCTTCTTCACGAAGAGGACTGGCGCTCTCCATGGTGACACACTGGTTAATGAATCCCTTATCCAACAAATCTTTCAGTTGTTCTTTTAACTCAGTCATTTCTGCCGGAGCCATACGGTATGGTGCTTTGGCTACGGTCCGGTACCAGGTAGCAGCTCAATGGTGAACTACTTCCCGAGTGGGTGGCATGCCGGGCAGTTCCCGTGGAAAATAAGTCGGGGAACTCCGACACTACCGTAAGTCGGGGTCGAACTCAGGGTCTCTCTCTATGTCCTGTACATAGCAGAGGTAGACTTCTTCCTTCCTCCTTAATTCTCTATGCATTGCCATGGCGGTGATGATTTTAGTCGAAGCTCTCTGGGCCTCTGGCGGTATGATATCGTTACCCAGACGGATCCTGAGCAGCAATCTATGCTCGGCGCAGAGGATACGTCCCTTGTGCCGCTCCAACCAGTCATCCCGAAGATAACATCAAATCCTAGCTTACTGAACTCAATGAAACTGACTGGAAAGTCTTTTCCCTTAATTCTGATGGGGCTCCTCGGTAGTAACGAGTGCAACGAACCTTCCTTAGAGGGAGCGTAACCGTGAAGTCGGGTAGCTCATCAGTGTCTAGCCCCAAATGCTCGCAAATGATGCAGAGACAAAGGTATGCGAGGCCCCTGAGTCAAAGAGAACTGATGCCTCAATCCCATTGATCGGAAAGGTGCCGGTGAGGATAGTACCGCTGGCGTCGGCCTGTGCCTCTGTAAGTATGCTTAGTGCACCTTCTGTACCGGTCCATAACCTAATTGTGTTCACAAGCTCCATGAGTATTGATGGTATAACAAGAGTCGTAATCAATTTATATGAACAACACCGTTATTTTATTCATGACCATCCTGTTTACAACATGTGCTTCAATCTTAATCTATTTCTCATCTCATTAACATTACATGGCTATATTGTCTAAAGGTTTAGGTTTAATCTTCCTGGTCTCATATGCGTTGCATTGATTACTGCTGACGGTGCTGTATTCAGCTTGATTCTTAATCCCATGGTATAACATCCTTGATTCTCTCCCAAAATTAATACATCACCTGACTTAAGTACTATCTTACCTGCACGGTCCACACGCTTCTGCTCGCCGTACAAAAATTCTGCATCCCAATGGACCAAGACACTACGGGTATCCCTCTTTCGAGAGACTCCGTTGTCTCGTCCTTATCCTGGTGTGTCCCAGTCTCCCATCTTTTTCGTAGAAGTTAATGCCAAATGTCTGCCTGGATGTCTGGAATCGGTTCAGCTTCCAACTACTGAGCGATTTCCACGACTTGTGTAATAACTGGATGGAACTCTTCGGGTATTCCCGGTGGTGAGATCCTTTGCACCCTCATGGTTTGGATTCTTGGCATACAGATTCCAATCCCTGCCAAGCTCATCATCTTTAATTTCATCCTCCATGCTCCCCCTGGGTACTCCGGTGTTGGTAAAAACCTCTCGGTCCCATTCCTAGTTGATTGCCATCTCCTGATGATGCTATTTGTGCTTCGGGTGTCAGGTATCCCCTTAATAAAATCATACCTGGGCGGATAACCTGACTGTTTCGGTTGGAAAAGTATGGTTTCGATGTCGGTGTGCTCGGGCTAGAGTGATGGTATAGGGGTAGCAGATGTTGAATTTCCTAAAGTGGTAGTAGGTTATATCTTACTAAGTTCTAATGTCATCTTATTCTTACTTAAACTAATTTATTCACAAAACATGCATGAATGCGGTAAGCAGGTAGTTTATTACTAAATGGTTATAGTGGTACCTGGGCCTCGATGAGGGTTCAGGTCATCGTCCGGTCCACCATGTGTAAAGTGGGTCCCGATTTGGGTCACCCGTGGGTTCTTGTCCGCTGGCTGCTGCACACCTTCGCCTTGGACCGTCAGATCCGCTCCCTGATCGGGTCTTGCCCTTGCCCCTGGTATCGGGCTATAGGCTATGCTAGCAGGGTTCCGGTAACACTCATATGCCCGGTGTCCATAAACTCCACAAAAGTTGCACTCACCGTTATCCCTTTACAATCGAGCCCGGGGTGGTCCTTGTGACACCACCTACAAATGAAGCGTCGCTGGTAGCCACCACCGGCTCCCTTCTCAGTCTCAGATCCTGATGATTCATAATGTCAATTCTTATATCTCAAATGGTTACTAATTATTTCTTAACTCATTCATTGTTAGTTTCCTTACCCTTTGGCGCCTTAGAGCGCAGGGGTGTAGCTGCAATAGCATACGTCAACTTCAATGGCTCTTCCGAAGCCTTCTCCTTTTCCTCCTTCCCCTTTGGGTTCTGATTTTTCTGGGCCTGAGGCTGGTACTTTTGTTTCTTGTACCCTCCTTGCCCCTGACTTTCTGAGCTCTTACCAGCACTCTTCCTTTTGCATTCTCCTCGTCCCTCAGCTGGACGGTAATCTCAACCTTAGCGCGGCATGATAGCACTCCTGCTTTTCCATATATTAATCACACTTATTTCTCATAATCTAAATCTTATTCACCACTTACTCAAATCTCAATCATTCTTATTACCTACAAGGTAGTGTAACTCGTCGGCCCCATGCCGTAGCGGAGTCGATGGCTAAGCCCGCCATAGAAGCGGTCCACCAAGATCTGGTCAGAATACCCTAGACCTGGCAGAAGACGGAGCAAGGCAGTGAACTCTGAGTAATACTCTCCACTGTCATCTTTTGTCCGTAAGCTTCGCATCCAACTGCAAGCGCTTCTTCGTCTGACATGGCGGGATAGGGTTGCTCGTAGCAAGGCGGTGTACTGCTCCCAGCCAACTCTGGATTGGCCACATGCTCGGCCCTCACCAGCTTCCACCAATCGCCTGCCGCCCCTTCAGATAGAAAGCAGCTAAGCGCACCTTGATCCCAGCAGGGACATCAAGGGTCTCGAAGGCGGTCTCCAGCTCGGAGATGTACGCCTCAAGCTTGGCGGGATCGGTCTCCCCCTTAAATGCGCGGGTCGAAGATCTGCTAGACTCTTCACCCAGTTTGGTTCCCTAGGTTGTGGCGGTGGAGGTGGTGCACCCACACCAGGCTGATAGCCCATGTGCCCTAAAGCGGCAGCTACGATCTCTGCGATCGTCTGCCCTCCAGGTATTCCTGAAGTATCCTCACCCCGGCCGCGACCTCGGCCCCTCTAGGGCGTCCTGCCATCTGAACAAGCATAACTTACATTAGATTCGTATTCACCACTGTTTTGGTTAGTAAATTTATAACGTCCGTAGACGGTAAAGACAATCCACACTTATTAGTGGTCATCTGACTCTACTCACTCTAACTTCTCACACCCTTAACCCAACACTTATTCCTTAACTTATATCCTAACTCGGTGGTTACTCATGTCCGGTATTTCTTGATCAGAGCGTAACTACGCTCTGATACCACTTTTGTAACACCCCATCCAAAGCCTATCGTGGTTATCGCAAACTGAACACTTAATCGAATACGTCGCAGCGGAAATAAATAACACCTGGACCTTGCCACGGTCTGATCGTTAGAATATACCGGCTTTAACGTTTACAATACTTATCCAACTCAAAACATCAACATTCACAATACCACAACCAACCGAGTACTAGTATCTTAAACATAATCTCAAACTTACATCAGTTTAATATAAACAGTCGGGTGCACAGGCGCAACCCGAACTCAAAATAAACATCCCACCCTAAGTCTAACCGCTCCTACTCTCGTAGTGCGTCCTCATGGGTCTCTTACCTGCAAGTGTAAAATAGCCCCCGAGGGGGTCAGCACGAATGCTGGTACACCCTCTCATGGCCCCCAAGCTAACGGGGCTACGACGACTAATTGTCGATAGCATGGAAATTGATTACATACACAAGCATAATATGAAGTGCAATAACAATAACCACAGATGACATATATAGTTTCACAAACAATGAACGTCTCAAGCGTTCCCTTATCAAGTGGGTTAGTAACCCCCTCCTTAGTCCTCATTTCCTTAATCTCATTTCCTTACCTTACCTTAATCTTAATCTCAGTATACAAACCTTTCCTGGAAGGGATTGGTTGTAGCTTAATTCGAACCTGGGATTTAGGTGATCCCACCGCACCATCTTAATGCCACCTACTCTGGACGGGAGTCCAGCGTAGCTGAGCCGGCAACCGGCCCTAGGCTACAAGTCCGAAGACAAGTCCTTAAGCGGAGGGCGGATCTGATTCAGATACCGTCCCCCTTTTTCCTTAGCATGCATGACCGGAGATCGGTCCCGGGTTTCCTCACTCAAGTTCCAGTTAGTAGACATCTTAAACACCATGTGCTAGCTAAGCCTTAACGGGCATTAACAACCATCAAACTTAACTCTTATTCTTAACTCAGTAAGTACTAAACTTGGTTAGTAACCATCTCAAGTCTCGCGGGTTAGTGTAAAGATAACACAAACACAACGAGAATAAATATAACCGGTTGCATGCTTTATCTTGTTTTAGTCATAGCAATTAAACAGATAACACAAGCCGAGGGACACCTCGTTAGCAAGCAGGTCACAAGAAAGATTGTACCGTTCACCGTCGACGATCGTTTGGTTTATCTCCTTCCAAGTCCCAATTCACAAAGCCTAAACATTGATTCAGTTTTCGGTTACTATCAATCCAACTCAATAGAATTTATTAACCTTCCTAGACATCAACTTTTACCCTTGTTTTTCACTAAGCCTTATGGTTTTTAACTTGACTCCTAAGTGCATCATTTCTCATTATACCCACCAAACATGTCCTTAATAATCTTATAACAAGCGTACTTAATTATCCCCATCATTTCCTAACCTTAAACAAGGTTTTTGGTCCATACAGTGGCCTGTCCGAACTTGTGTCCGGACTTCCCAAGTTCGGACACAAGTCGAGACTCAAAACTGAAAACAGACGCCTGTCCGAACTTGTGTCGGACATGGGTCGAGGAAAATTCAAAGTAGAAGCAGACACGTCCGAACTTGTGTCCGGACTTCCAAAGGTCGGACACAAGTCGAGACTCTGAAAATTTTCACGCAACAGGGCTTGTCCGAACTTCCATGTCCGGACGGATGTTCGGACAAGGCAAAACACTCATTTCTAAGCCTTCAAACACTTAATCACACCAAACTTACCAAGGTTTCCTAGCTTCCTTTATCAACATTTACCTAAGTCCTAAATACTCAAATACATTCTCTTGATTCCTAAATCCTTCATGGTAATGCCTAAGTCATTAAAACTCATTAAACACCTTAAACTCACTCCTTTTTCATCGAGACAACCTCTAAAACTTCCTAGTACTTCCTTAGTCATGAAATCTCCTTAGAATATCTTAAACACTTAAGTTCTCCTTTAAATTTTGCCATGGGTTCTCTAGTATATAGTACCTCCTAACATATGGTTTTTCTCCATCAAACAACCAATACCCCCCAAATTCTCATCACACACACACCTTAACACACAATCTACACTAAAACTTCACCACATCATCATATATTGCTTAAACTCAAAATGCTTGGCACTTAGGCCCTTAAATGACAATAATCTTAACCACTGAATTTCCACATATATTGCCTTCAACCTGCGAATACACTCAACAAGGCTCCCATTGAAATAAAATGCTTCTTGTAATTCATTTCCACATTGTTTTAACTATCTCTTCTTCTCATTTGCTCTTTAGTCAAAAGTTCACAAGTATAGTCATTGTTTCTTCTAGGTTTTTATAACACCTTCCCAATATAAACTCTACACTAAACTCATCATATACCTAAATCCCATTCCCTTAAACAACAAGACATCTTAAGGTAAGTAATTTACCTTGTTCTTTTACAAGCTTAAAAAGCTTTCTTCCTTAGGTTTTTCTTTGTTCAATCTCGGTCACCAATGTGTATCTCCTTGCCAATGTTCTAACCAATATCCAATGACTCCAATGAGTACTAGATAACACATTAACCCTAAGGAACAAACCCTAGGTTAACAATATGCTTTAAGGTATTAATGTGATTGTTTTACCTTGGTTTCTCAAGACAAACTTGGATATGAAGCAAGAAGGACCTCCTCTCTCCTTTGAAGAGTAGAAACAAGCTAGAACAAGGCATAAACATGGAGTCCCATGAGCACTAATTTTCGGACATGTGAAGAAAATGGTGGAAACCTAGATTTTTTTCACTTTCTTTACCTTAAGAGAATGGAGATGCCAATGGAGTCTCCAAACTTGAATTTCCTCCTCTAATGGTGGTTTGACTTGGCACCAAAATGAAGCTCTTGAAGTTTTGAAAAGATAGAAAGAAGGAGCTTGAGCTAACTAAGAAGAGTATGTATTTTGTTTTGGATTTGGAGCTAAAATGAGTAAGATGTGACCAAGGAAGGATGGAGCTTTCATGGAGGTTGAGTTCTACGTGAATGGAGAAGGGAGAGAGCAGCTCAAACCGTGGGAAAACAAAGGAGAATGAAGAAGTGAGGAGAGAGAACTAATAAAGTGTGATATTTATGTAAAAGGTGAATAGTGATTTTACTTTATAACTCTCATTTGTTTTCTTATTTTCTTAATGACTCATGAAGGTGGTGACTCACCTCCTAAGAAACCGGCCCCCTTTTATTAATGAGGGTAATTAAGTCTTTGTTGACCAAATGTCTCACTTATATAGACTTATGTTATAAACTAGCTTAATTAATTCACTATTCACCAAAACAAGGCACATTGTTGTGAAATTTTTGATTTCCCATTGATATAGACTTCCAAATGTGATACTATATAGTACACATGTTAATTAAAGAGTAATGATGGACATTTAGCCATTCAAAACTCATTTACAAGATAATTTTTCAAAAACGTGCTTTAAGACTCCTTAAAGCACATTTTGTGTTTTAACTTGTTTTCAAGCTTGGTTTTCTTTGGTAATTGATTTAAAATGACCATTAGGATATTACTAAGGTCTTAGAACAATATTTGGGTACTCTCCCAAGTCTCTCCAAGCTTAGAGCACGTTTTTGTTAAAACTGCTCTTTTGGTGTTTCCTTATATTTTCTTTGATTAGAAATGTTTCTTAATGTTTCTAAGGCATTATTTAGCCTCCTTATATCTTAGTTTCTCATTTAAACACATATCTAAGTTTGGGGTATTTCAATCACTAGCATCATTGTAATAGTGACGCAATATTCCCGTACCGTTTTTTACAACTTTAGGTTGATGCAGAGGGCACAAACAGCAAAAATATCAACTCAGGCATTTTATCGAACACATTATATGCACAACTATTTATACTTGTTCAATAATCTATCTATATTCAAATTATGCACACACAACTAAACTAACAATCAATAACTATATTACAACTAGTTATTCAATCAACAAGACAATAATTAACATATTCGAAGTTAAAAACCGAATTCGAACCTAGGGTTCCCGCTAGAACCGACGATCGACGCCTGTGACCAGTTCTCTCTGTTGCGATGGCGACGGCAACTGCGGCGGCAACTGCGGCGGCGAACGATGGAGGCGCGCGCGGAAGGTGAAGGTGGCGGTGGTGGTGGCGGAGTCGCAGGCGTCGAGAGATCGAAATCGCCGTCGCCTTCTTCGTTCTCGCGATATTACAGAAGAGAATGAAGAGGAGAAGACGAAGTGGAGCCGATTTGGGGGAAATAAAACAACCCTATCGCAGCGGTTCCTACTAAGAACCGCTGAGATAGGTCTGTAAAAAAGACCTATCTCAGCGGTTCTTAGTAGGAACCGCTGCGATAGAGTTGTTTTTTTTAACGACCCTAGCGCAGCGGTTGTTACTTACAACCGCTGAGGTAGGTGTGCGGGTTTTTTAAAATCGGCCTATCTCAGCGGTTGTTTTTACAACCGCTGCGGTAGGGGCGCTGCGATAGACCATTTCTGTACTAGTGGATGTCGACTAAGTATTGAAGGGAAGTTAGTGAGATAAATATTATACAATTCCACGTTAGATAGTTTGTATATTCAAACTTCTAAAATTCTCTATCTGATTCATATGTACCGTACGTGTGATTAAGTTTCTTCTAAAGTGCAATTAGTAGCACGCTATACCAAAGCCAAGGTCTAAAATTACAATGACATAATGAATACACTAGTCCATTTCTATGCAGTTATCTTATTAGCCGTCTCATACAACAAGCAACACACAAGAGTATAGGTCATGGAATTACAATAACACAACCAATACAAAAATCTGGTTCCATGCAGTTATCTTAAGGTTGTTCCAAATAAAAAGTTAGCACACAAGCCGAGAATAACTTGGTAGCACGCAGGGTACATGAATCCATACCGTTCACCGAAGTAGTAGGTCGTCTAATCCCCGACCGTCACCTTGACTACCGTCCCGACTAGCCCGTTCGTATAATCGGATCAGCCGAGAGTGTTAATTATTTACTACTCTCATTTAGTCGGTTCTCGTTTTACACTTCTGTTATACCCAAAATTTTAACCCCCTAGTATAGGGTTTGTTAAACTTTAGTGTTGTGAGAAGCACTTTGGTCAAATGGTGGTGATTCCCGGTCTGATCGGCGCATTCCGGAGCACTAGGGGCAGCTTAGTCATCTTCGGGAGTATTTTCGTAATTTTCAAGGCCCTAAGGACCTCCTATAGGATTTCTCTCTCCTCCGAAGAAGGGTCAAATCAATTTGAAATGCTTTGAAATTATAACCCATGATAGAGGATGACATTTTGGACATAATGGCGTTGGAATTTTGATTTTTAGAATTCCAATAATTTTCTAGTAATTTCTTATTGAATCTGGCGAGAAGTTGAATTTAAAAATATTCCAATATTCAAAAAATTCGATTTCACCTCAGAAAAATCATAATTATCATCCTTGATACGTGGTTAAAATTTCTTAGCAAGATTCTTTTGGGAAGTCACTTAACTAAGACTCCGAAAAATCTCGTTTTACTAGATTTTTTCTATCTTTAAGAAAGTCTACATAAAGGAGCAAATCTCTTGATAAAAAAAAGAATCACACAAGCTCTAGAACCCTAAGAAGTCAAAAAACACAGCCTCTCTTCAGCCTCTCACGTTTTTCAACATCCGACCACCAAAAGGATACCGAAATTCCCCTGAAATCACCACTAAAACTTGTTTTCCAACTCCCAAAGCATCAACCATCATCAAAATCTCACCAAAACACAATCAAAACTTGAAGAACATCAAAACCAATCAGAGGTCAGAAGCCCGGTTTGAAGTCCTTTCGAATCTGTCATCAACGAGGCTTCCGACGAATCCCGACGTGAAGAATCATTGTGAATTCGAAGGTAAAACAGGTGGAAATTTCACTTTTCTAACTCCCCACGACTTTATTTATCTTATCTCAAAATTTGGGTTCAAACCGACTCTTTTCGGCTTCTGTATTGCTATTCATTTTCGTTTCTGTCTTGTTACTTGTTTGCTAAGTTTCATGCTTAATTCGACTTCGAATTGCAGATATTTGATTACCAACATCTTGGAAATCTTTCAGGCTACGCGTGCATAAGTTTTAAGCTGAAAACACCGTCGGGAACAACCAAAAACCCACTGTTCGTGGGTGGTCCGTGACCTCGGACCTATGGTCCGGGACCACGGACACCTATGGACGGTGGCGAGATTTCTTGTTTTGTCAAATTTTCAAATTTTAGGGTTTTTAACAGTACATGTCCAGGTCCACGGACACCTAGTCCGTGGCCCCAAACTTTTCAAGTTTTCATTTTTATTTTAATTCGGTTTTCATAATTATGTAGTTTAACTATGGTCCGTGGTCTTGGACATTAGGTCCGCGGCTACGGACATAATTAAAATTTGACCTAATTATGCCTCTGAAACCCTAGTTTAGGAAGTTTCAATTTTCACTTTAATTTCTTGTCAAAAATGCTAAAAAATAAAAAAAATAAGAAGTTCACGCGTTTAGGTTAAAACGACTCATAATAGGCCGTAATTAAAGTAAGTAGAGGAAAAAACGACTTCGAGGGGTAATGAAAGTAATTGAACCCTAATTAAGTATAATATCAAGCCCCCAAACCCGAACTCTCCTTTCCTAATTTAATCTAGCTTAAAATTAGGTGGCGTCTTGATAAGTGTGAAATATGAATGGTTTTAGTGGTCTTTAATGCTTAATTTTCATACGCGCATTGATGATATTCCACACTTATCTTACGTTTTCCTTTGGTTTGTTGCTTGTTAAGACTTGATACCGTTTTGTATGCTAAATGCAGATAAAAGCCAAGGAAACAGTAGATTAACTCACGAGGGTGATGATGCAACAAACGGGGGTCGAATTGGAGTCTGAACGAAGAATTTAGAAGGTTTTGAAGGTATGTCCGAGCTTGTGTCCGAACATCCAAGCTCGGACGCAAGTCGAGAGTTTGAGTGTTGTGTCTGATGAAGTGTCCAAACTTCAGTCCTAACTTTGAAGTTCGGACATGGTTCGAGAATCACAATGAAGAAAAGTCGAAAGTCTGCTCTACGCTGCATGTCCGAACTTGTGTCCGAACATTGAAGTTCGGACACAAGTCGAGACTTTTGAAATTGGAGCACTCAAAACAATGTGTCCGAACATTGAAGGTCGGACCAATGTTCGGACGTGACTAGATTCTCAATAGAAGTTCGGCGTTTTGAAGGGAAAAGAGGAAGAAACTCTATATAAGTGAGCTAATCAGAGGAGAGGAGGGATCACATTACATATCATTACATCACGACACTCTCACGCTGGAAAACAACGCTCTTTCCACTCATCCACTCCATCAGCATCAACTTCACTTTTATCCACATTCATCAAGCACATCATCGTCATCGTTAAGGAGCATCGCCAGAGGGGAGTCATCCATCGTCTTCAACCTTGCACCAGCAATCGCCGAGTCTGGATAATTACTCAATTTGGGAGTTTTTTCTTTCAGTAGATGAATTCTTTTTTTATTGTATTCATTCGCTTCTTTGATATGTCTGGCTAGTAGGGATTAACTCTGGGGTAGGGTTGTTCGTGATGGAAACAATTTAGTTAGGATTCCTGCAATTTGACTATGGGATTGTAATGGATTGTTTCTAGGTTAATGCTAATCATTCATCTTCTCTATTAAATTTGCGCATTTATAGAGTCGTTTTGTGAATCCTATTAGGATCAGATAAGATGATTAATAGGAAGTTCGAATTAACCTGGAGATTTGGGGAAAGATTAGTCGGATAGATAATTTTTCCTGCAAAAGCTAATAATTCTTCGCGCGTATTCCGCCTATATGTGTTTTTCCAGCTTCTAGATTAGAGTTGACATGTTCTGATAGGTGAGCTCTTCCTTTAACTAAGATTTAGGAACGAAGAGAATTTAAGAATTGGCCTTTCCGTTTCTCATAATTGAATTGTAGGTTTGGCTAGATTTATCCAGCAAAGAACAGCCCAAACCCGGAGTTCCATTCACTTTACTAACTTTAACATTTACTTTCATTAATCGTCCATTTAGACTTTGATTTGCGCTTTCTTAATTCAGTTACAAAAACAATTCACAACCCCCCTAAATTTCCAGTTTTCTTAGTACTTAGGCTTATTTATTCGAGTCCCGTGGATTGATACCCGGTTGCTTCTGTTAGCTATACTATTGGGACCGGGACTTTTGCAACCCGACAGGACTTTGATTTATTAGTTGCTAGGTTTAATTAATTTAGTTTTTAGTATATCATCTTCCCTGTTTGCACGTCTCTAATTAGGTGCCAGTGAGCTAACTTAGGATTTAATAATTAGTGTTATATGACATAGTTGTAATCTTAGGTTATAAGTGGACCTAGAACCCGATCAAATCCTAACCAACTTAAATCAACATAGGATAGGGTTCAAAAATCGAGGCTCACAACTTCCCTCATATAACGTTTTCTTGTATATGGTTTTCCTTTTTAAGTACCACTTGCCAGTTATATATTTTGTGTATATATATGTATGTGTTCTTGTAATTCCAAATGTCACACTTATAATATATTACTCCTCTTAGTTATATTTATAACCCAATATATTCATGTAGACATATTATATATACATATTACATACTCTTATAATTGTTTGTATGTATGTTTTATTCTTCCAATAGTCACATAATAATCTCACTAATA
The DNA here is from genome assembly GCA_023374045.1 of Limonium bicolor. NCBI lineage: Eukaryota > Viridiplantae > Streptophyta > Magnoliopsida > Caryophyllales > Plumbaginaceae > Limonium > Limonium bicolor. Next base: position 54,140,096 of record CM041783.1, on the reverse strand, counting down.
TTTATGTTATTTCCTTGCTATGTCACGCATATTTATGCCCTTATACACCAACATTTCACTTATTACACTTTAAGCCCAAATATCATCCAAAGTGTTACAACTAAATACTGTAACACTTGTATAACCTATAGTTTTCATTTCATACTTATATATTCCGAAATTCTAATTCTAATTCCTTCCAACACTCCAAACAGAACCTGTACTTTCTGTAAATTCGAATTATTGCCCATAATTTTTGAATATTACAATTTAGCCACACTTGTTTTTATAATCTTACAATTCACTACAAAGGTCACCAACTTTTAATTTTATTCTTATCTTTGATAAACTCCAAGTCCAACCCTATACTTTGGTAATTACCTACAGACCACAATTAAATTTTTGGCCTATTCACAATATTTCTCATAATTATGTTTAACCCCTTAAGCTTTTACAACTTTTAAAATTATGTAATAATTCCTTTTTAATCTATAGTTTCAACTCTTATACTAGAGACTTCCAACACGGCCATGATTTCTGAATATTACACAGTGGACCCACCGTAATTTTGGTTGTTACACAATTTTTCCCTTATTTACAATTTCACTCCATAGTGTTTATAACCTTTACATTCATACTATATTTCTTATTTAATTTCATTTCACATTATTTAATCCTCCAACTTGGTCAACACTTTGACCTAAACTACATTTGACCTTTATTTTAACACCTAGAACTTTCATAAATTATGGTTTGGCAATATTTTCTAGAAATTACAATTTGACCCCAAAACTGCTTAAACTTATATTTTTCCATTTCTCTTCAACCAAACAGCAACTCTCGGCCTACTTATGTTCCCAGCACCCCAAGTTTATTTTCTTTTCATTTAACAACCTCTCTTTAGCCCAAAGTTCATTATATCATTATATAAACTTTATAATTCATTCTTAAGTCACTCTTTGTACTTAAATTCACCAAACAATTTCTAATGACTTAGTATTTTTCCTAAGTCCTTAAAATGATTTAATTCACCATTTAACCTCTAGTTTTTAGCATATAGCATTATATTTTATAATATATGCTTTAATAACATTTTATGTTACACAAACCTTATAAATGCAAGCCTAAACATTTGGCTATTATACAACTTTAATATAAGCTCATAATGCCCCAAAATACATGTAAATTAAAGTTCCATCTTTAATTTATTACAACCCATAGTTTTCCATAATTCCATTTTAACCCCCTTTAACTTAATGTTTTGTACATTAACCACCACATAACTTAGCCAAATGTTCCAACAATGTTCTAAGTTGATTTCTTAGCCAAAGGTTTGTAAACCTAATTAAAAGATAAACCATGGAATTATAAAGGCTAATGAGCCTTAAAAAATTAATAACCATGAATACTTTTAGCACACTTATACAAATAAATATACATATTCCATGAAGGTTATTAAACCTTATATAATACATGGACATAAGTGGAGCATAATAAAGGAGGAAAATCAACTTACATGTTGATTTATCATGTTATACATTACTACATGAACAAAGAACACCAACACCCAAGGTTAAATGTACCTTAAGAAGTCTTAATGACTTGTAGGTAAAATAATCACTTGAAATGCAAGTGTATACACCTTAGGACAGCAAGATACATGTGTTACACATATAACACATCAAAAAAGTCCAAACTGTGCAACATGTACAAAAAGGAACACTAAAATCAAGAGTGAATCAAAGTATACATTTTTACTAGTCATAGTGAATAGTAAAGTATACCAATCCCTAAAGAAAACAAATTAACACACTTTAGGACAAATGAATCATGTTGGTAACAAGCTAACCCATGATATAAGTCCAAGTGTACAACATATAAGTCATAATATTACAAATGAAGCAAAAAGACCATATTACCCTTGGATGAATAAGTGGGCGGCAAACACCTCTTCGGCCATGCCACCTTCCAAATTAAACATACATATCTTAAGAAATCTAGCTATGTCATCAAATACTATTCAAGACCCATGCTTTACTCATTAAGACATAAAAAGACAATTTTGCCACTCGTTCCTCACACTCTCATTCCAGCCGAGAGTTCTCACCTTCATCCACACCATTTCAGAAACTTTGAGTTCGTGAGAAGGTTAGAAGAAATCAAACTCCAAGAGAGTAAGGTAAACTCTTAAGTCATGTTATATACCATTATCTTCCTCTTTTCAATACCTATCCAATGAAACTACACTAAACTCATTTCCATCATGGAATCTATCTGAAATCAAGCAGCAAAAGGCACCAAATTTGTGGTGATAATCAAGATTTTGGAGCAAGGAAAGACAAAGCTATTCCTTAAGGTCAAAAGTGCTCTAAGCTTCTACCTTCCTTTTTTATTACATAGCTTAAATCCATGAGTCTTTCCATTCATTTTCTTCTTCTTATCATGCTAGAGCTTTAGCTCTTTCCAAATCCACAAGTGGTGGCCGAAAACACACAAAATCAACTCTTAAGAAGTTCTTCAAGTGTGAGTTAAACTAGACCTTTCCATGTAGTTAAAGCAAGTTCTTAAGTATGATTTTAGAATAAAACTAACTATCTTCATAATGTCCAAAATTAGTCCAAGAATCACCAAGGGAATGTCTTGAAATTCTAAGGTAATTTCATCTCCAAAAGTTCATGTTTATGACTTAAGATTTTCCCTTCATGATTAGTTAATTTCTAGATCTTAATCATGTCTTGTTCTCCTTGTTAAATTCATGTCAATAGGCTGAGCTAAAACCCTTCCAAAGGCCGAGACCAAACAAAGAAGAAAAATCAAAGAAAAAGTCATTTTCAAGGGTAAGAACAAATCTAACCCTAAACCTTGATTAATCAGCACCTAAGCATTTTATTAGTGTCAAACTATAATTTAGCATCATAATATGCTTATAGCCGAGATTTTTGTGGATAAAACCAAGGTTTAAGCTTCAAATTACAAGGTAAATCCTTAATGCACATTTTTATGCTTTAAGGCATTTTAGACATGTGTCTTATGTTAAGGCCGAGTGTGAGCTGGGAAAATTGGTCCATTTTGACCCTAAAATGACTAGTAATTAATATGAGAAACTTTGGTTAATCACTTAAGTGAATTAATGACATAATTGTCAAGTTTAAGACATTATGGGGTAAAATTGCAAATATCATAAAAATCTGGGTATGCAGCAGTAAGAACGTGAGTGTTATGAACTTTTGAGATCATTTAAGTGTAATTTTAATTTATATTATGGTTTGTAATAAATCCGTGTCATTAGGCCAAGTTTATAAGAATTTAAGTGCTTTTAATGCTTTAAGGTTTAAGCATTTGAGTATCTTTTGGTTTGGTGACTGAACCTACTGAAAAGGGGATATTTTAAGTGTTAGAAACACCTAAGGAGATTTGGATAAAAATACCTAAGGGTTAGGTAATGTAAGTTGGAGAAAAGTGTCAAAATGATATATAAAAGTGTTAAGGAACTTAAGGAATGTAATAACTAGTTTAAGAGTGCTATGTGAGTGTCATACTGTAAATAAAAAATATTTGGAGTGTCCAAGTGTGAAATAGCATAAATTTAGACCTTAAAAGGATTTAAGATGCAAAATGTAAGTTTTTGTAAAGTTAAAGGCTTAAATGAAAGTCTTGAAAAAGAATTGGGGCAAAATCATAATTATAGAGAAGTTTTGGTCAAGGCAAGTACTTGGAGGTTAACCTTGATTAGGGAATAAGTTTTGACCAAGTTTAGGTGAAGAAATAATTAAAATAACAATTTTAATGAAGTTTAGAAGCTTACTGTAAGTTTTGTAAAACTTTAGGGGTTAATGTAAAAACAGAAAGTTAGGGGCTGAATTGGGGTCTCGTTGTGTGCAGCATGTGGCATCCTATAGATGAATGACTAACACTCTCTGACTATTGGATGTTATGTCTATTGTTAAAATGGATCCTTCTAATTTTGGTAAATACAATGTAACAACCCCAAACCCTCTAGTTCTAAGGTAGAAACACACCGCACATTTATTACCTAAAATACGCAAGCAAACTAAACTGATTCCTAAAACTGACATTTCATTACTCGATAAAGGTACAGACAATGCTTATAAGGCTTGCTCTAATAGTCTTACAAAACGAAAACTAACAAAACGGAAAAAAGCTCATGGCTTCAAAATACATTCGGACCATGGTTGACAATACATGTACAAATCAAATTCTAAAAGATGAAAGGGGAAAACCTCCAGCGGAAATGCTAAACAACCTACAAATCAGAGGATATAAATAGGGGTGAGCAAACCACATTTCAGTAAGTGATAAAGTTCATCAGCATGAGCATTCCTAAAACACTTTTACTAGAACATAGCTTACATATACATAGGTTTCACAAATCAGAATCAGAATCAGATCAAATCAAAGGGTGTGCTGTGTGGAGTCCATAGAGTTATGCATTCTTCGGATTGAGGTAGGTGGTAGATGGATTCGGTTATGCATTCTTCGGATCGAGGTAGGTGCATGGTAGATGGATTCGGTTTTGGTGTGTTCACCCATGGGGATTCCAGGTTTCATTTCATTTCTACATGTGTTCACTTTGTTTTTTTTATTTCGTTGTGAATCTGAGTTGGTTTTGACATGTGTATTTGCTCTATTAAAACCCCAAGGAAAGTGTTCGATTTGCCTACTTTGATACGAATAATTGATGTATTAAAATGGTTATTTCGTGGCTTTGGTTTGCGCCAATTTCAGCTTCTGGATTTATAGATTTTGTGTTGTCCGGACTTTTGTCCGGACTTATATATCCGGACATAGCTTTGGACGCCACTGTTTTATGATGATTTCTATCTTGTCCGGATGGGGTGCGAGGACGAGTTCTAGGTTTCAAGTATCGGCCCGTGTCCGGACTTGCAAGGCCGGACACAAGTCCAGACATACGTGATATTCTCACTATTTTAACTCTCGGCATATGTCTAGACTTCACCGCATACATTTTGTCAGACTTACGTTCAGACTTACCAACCCGGACGCAACTGTGGACTTCTCTGGTTTTTTCCCATGGCATCTGTCTGGACATGTAAGCCTAAACATGTCTAGAAAGCCTTCTGTTTTTGCCTAAAATTTTCGTTTGAGCATCGTTTTGACTTCTGTTTGTGGGGTTACGATCCCTTAAGTGTGTATAAGCTATTTGACATGTTTTGGTATGCGTTTTTCATACAATTCTGTTATGAAAGTATTTGTTCTGTTTATGATCTCTAAACTGCAGTCTCTGATTTCTGTTTGGCTTTGTGCTTTGCCAGTCTTGGCATATGACCTCTGTTTTGGCATCAACTTCATTTTCTTTATGTAAAGCTATTTGTTATGTTGTGTTGTTTCTTCTTAACAACACCTTCCATTCTGTAAGTAAAGCTTCTATTTTGGGACCACTGGTTTACCGAGATGACTATCGATCGATGGGTCCACTAGTGGTCTCTACTACTTCTGTTGTGGGATCTTCAGATCCATAGGGCCTTCGATTTTGTATTTGAGTGCTATGAATTGGGGTCCCGTTCTGTTTTGTTAAAGGTTCTTATTTATGAGCCATTCTGTTGTGAACCATTCTGATTTGTGAGTCGATCTAACTTTTGTTCAACTCTGTTTGTGAACTGATATGTTGTGAACTACTCTATTTGACATCCGCTCTGAGTTGAGAACATTCCGTTTTGTGAACATTATGATTCGTGGTTTCCGTCTCCATTCTGTTTTTACTTATGTTTTTGTTCTTCTAGCAGTTCATCTTGTGACTTCTGTTGTCTGAAAAACTTTCATTTTTTGGAATGTCTTCCGCTATTTAGCAATCAATTTGACTTCCGCTTAGATTAACTTTGTCTTTGGACTTTGGTTGTTTTGAAGGAATGTTGTTATGATTCTGACTCTGATTTGCTAAACATATACATATATGTATATTATGTTCTGTAAAGTGTTTTGAGCATGCTCAGGCTGATGAAGGTCATCACCTGCTGAGTTGTGGTTTGCTCTTCCCTATCTTCGTCTGATTTGCATGTTATTTAGCATTTTGGGCAAGGGATTTCTGCTTTCGTTTTTTAGTTTTGCGTTCGGAGTTTGTATTTGAACTGTCAATCTTGTGCCCTTTCGTTTGGTAGCCTTTGGGGCTTTGTAAGTTTTGTTAGCCCGCTTAGTAAAGTGTATGTTAGCTTGGTAAACTCTTATTCGTAGATAATATGTGAGCATTTGTTTCACTATAGGGTTTCGTGAGTGTATCCTTGTGTATCTCAAGTACTAAGTGTGTGGCGTCTTATGGTCTCAAAACCAGGGTGGTTTTGGGGTCATTACAACTTGTCTCATCATCTAGGATACATTTGAGCCCCTGACTGGTTGAGTATCTTCAAAATAAGTTTGAATCTTGTGCTCCAAATTGCAAAGCAAATCTATTCTCACCACGCTTTGAAGTAGAGAAGACAAATTGTCAGAAGCGCTCCATAACAAGAAAATGTGTCATAACCCAGGTTTTGCTACACCTTACATTGAGTCAGTTGCATTTTAACTTTTAACTCTAAGTTGGATTACATTATTGTGTCAGTTGGGACTTGCGTGGTATTTGAAAGGAAGAAGAGGGCGAAGAGGTCTTTCTCCCCTTCCTTAGTAAGTTAATGACAATAAATAAGGAAAAGCATTTCTTATTTCTTTTCTCGATCATTTTCTCACGCCAGTTTCCCCTGTAATGTAGAACGACAATTATCTCCTCTCTTCTTCCTCTAGAACTCTTTTACTTTGCTGAAATTCGTGTGATGTTGTTGATTGATTGCTGCTTTGAATTGTGTGTTGCCACTGTTGTGTAGTCCCTCTCCCGATTTCAGGTTTGCATTCAGATTCTGGTGGTTTCGGTGTGGTTTTCCTTCTCTTCAGTTTTCAGATTTTTGGGCTGTATAATTGTAGGAAAGTAGTGTCTGTGACCAACAGTTGGGTAGCGATCTGTGCGGGGTTGTAGATTGCTTCAGACTTTGGGGATTTCACGCATCAATTCGAGGTAGGTGGTGATTCGGATTCGGTGTGGAAGTTCACCCATGGGGTAAATTAAATGCAAGGTTTCTTGCTTAGATTTTGATTGGTGATTGGGATAACATTTTGGCATTGTTTTGTGTGCAAATCTTTGATGGTTAAACCCCTATGGTGTACTGTGATTTCTGCTCTGTTTTGTGTGTGGATTGCCAATTCGATGATGGACTTTATGGCTTCTTCCCCTCTGTTTCGTCGCTTCTTTGTGCTGATTTTTGCGACATCCGAACGTCTGTCCGAACATGCAAGTTTGGACAGTACGTCTGGGCGCTCCTTGTTTTCGAAAACCTGGGTGTATCCAAACATCTGTCCAAACATGTATATTCGGGCAGGGAGTGAGGACGAGTCTAGATTACAAGTCTCGACATGTGTCCGAACTAGTATGTCCGGACACATGTTCAGACACCCCTTGCTTCCTCCCTCTGATTTAAGTTCGACTTGTGTCCGGACACATGTTCGGACGCCACCATGTACTAATGTTCTCGGAACTTGTCCAAACTTCTAACTTCCGGACATAAGTCCGGACAACTTTGGTTTTGACTCTCGGCATGTGTCCGAACATTGACGTTCGGACACATGTTCGGACATTTGACTATGTTTCGCTTTGGAGTCTCGACTTGTGTCCGAACATGCACGTTCGGACACATGTTCGGACAGACCTTAAAGTTTGCCTAAATTGCTACTTTGAGCTCCGATTTGCATTCCGTTTGCGGGGTTGTGTTACCCTAAGTCTGTACATTTTATTCCACAATGTTTTGAGTCTGTTTGAACACATATTTGCATTGGTATTGCAAACCTCTATTTTGGGACGTAGTACTATGCTTCTAAGCCATGGATGGTTGGGTCGAGCTATCCCGTGGTATACCATGTAGACGTCTTATCTAGAGTGTTGGGTCATTCCCATTTCTATTATGTGGGGTCGACAAGCCCTTTGGCCTGCAGGTCATTTCTGCATTGTCGAGGGATCTGTTAGATCCATGGGTCTTCGACCCTTTCTGAGTGTTTATGCTTGGTGCTAGTGTCCCCTCTGTTTTGTGGAGCTTCTGAGTGTTTCTGATTTGGGAACCCGTGCGTTCCTAACTGCTTATTAAGACCGTTCTTCCTCTGTCTCTTTTGGAACTACTGGTATTACTATTTCATTCTGCTTCCACTTCTATTTTCAACTATTTTGAGCAACCTTATTGATGATGGTTGTTGCCTGCTGAGCATGTGGTTGCTCACCCCTTTCCACAATATTAACTTTGCAGATTGATCAATTGCTGGCGATCCCTTAAGCTTGGAGTTTAATAGTTTCACACTTTATTTACTATGTATTTGACCATGGATGTTGGACATTTTTTATTTGCCATTACTCAGAATTTGTAGCCTTCGGGCATTAGACTTGTTTAGGAATTTACTTTGACTCCCCATTACTTTGTAAACATTGGTTGATTAATGCAATTTGATTTCCCTTTCGACTTATTGAGTGTTCGGAGTTAGAGCCTTGCGCAGCTTAAGTAATATAGTATGCGGCATGTAGCGATCCTAGAACTAGGCCGTGTTTGGGGTCGTTACAAAATGCATTTAATGACTGCATTATCAACCATTGATATGGGACTCCTTTCTTAGGTCAAAAGTAAGGCCAGTTGAAAAAAGGTCGATCAAGAGATAAACTATATATGTTAGAGCCGCACAGTAGAAACAGAAACCCACAGCCTCTAGCACAAGTTAATGACGAGGATTCCGAATATGCTGTTGTCAGGAAGCGAACTCTGTACTTGAGATTTTCTCACCGACCGCGAGAGCTTGCATTTAACTCATATAGTAAGAGAAGGTTTCACAGTTTTCTTAGAGATTGGTTTCTCTCTAGCTTGCTTATTACGCCTAAGGATGTGAGAAAGGTTCTGCCAAGAAATCTTCGGTTGGGGTAAATGACAGCCAAGCATACGACCATAATCTAAACACTTTTGAACAATTTCTTCAATTCCAACGTCGACACAACAAGTCTGCCTAAACACAACAACGACTAGATCTACACCAAATTGGACACAACAAGCCAGAGGTTAGCTTGATCTGAGATATGGTTGTAGCAGAGGTTTTTCCTCTTCCTCACTGGTGCCTTTACCATCTTCATCACTCGCCACCGTAGTAGCGAACCGAGGAATTTTGTTTAGAGGGGGAAATATTTTTTAAAGAGCAAGGTAGATCTGTGGTGGCAAAGATAGAAAGTGACGATGTAAAGATGAAGTGGGGGACAGAGGCAGACAACAATGAAACTAGCTCTCCTTGAACTAGCTAACTGGAAAGCCTCGCGAGTGAAGGAGGGACTCTCAATATTCTCCCGGTTGTATGTAGAGTTGGGACCTCCGTTGATCCTTATTGATTTTACTTTGCTAATTTATACTAAAACTAGTTAGCATACATAGCTAGCTTTCTTTGATCGCCTATACCACTAAGTACCACAAAGATATGTATATTTTTTTTATAACAGTACTCCCTCCGTCCCATAGCAGTTGTCTTTTTTCCTTTTTTTCTTGTCCCAATATATTGTAAATTACATTAACACCCCTGATTTTCATACGTGTATTAAGGAACATAAAATATGCATAGTGCTTTTTTTGTTTACCATTTTCTCTATAGGGAAGTTCCGAGAGGATAAGTATGGAAAAAGATCTATAACACGTTTTTCTTAATTTGTGTGTAAAAGTGAAAATGAAGAACTGCGGTGGGACGGATGGAGTATTAATTATAATACTAAATGACCTCGGAGCTGCAGTAGAGCAAGCTACCCAGTAAATTTCTAATGCATATAGAGGGTTAGTGATGGATCCAGGAGAATTTTGTTTTGAAGGGGCAAAATTTTTTTTGACACTATCATACTTTAAAATATTATGTTATTTTATACTTTTCAAAAATTTATAAAAATATTTGATAAATTTTTAAAAATTTGAGGGACAGCCCCCTTTGGATCGGGCTCTATAGAGGGTTGTGCCTGTGTATAGCGATGACACATGTATATATATATATAGAGAGAGAGAGAGATTGCATACTGTAGGACGAGAGCAATGAGGGGAAGGTGCCCAAGAGGAGTTTTGAGCATGGTGCTCAATTAGATCTTGGCCATTGAATTCCAAAAAATAAATAGATGGTCTAAATTATAATAATTAAGATAAGGGTATAGATATCAAAATGAATTTATAATATTAGAAATAAAGAACAAAAAAACATTCCCCACAATTAATCCCATGATTTGAGATAAAAAAATATTTTTACTGAAATTGAAATGGAATGCTGGTTTGAAAAAAAATCCACGTTTTCAGCAGAACAATTTATTTAAACATAGCAAATTAGAAATTCTCCTTAAAAATAAAGATTTGAATTTAGTTATTACTTAATACAAGATTTCAAGCAAAAACAATATCCACTTTCATTTTATAAATTATCAAACAAATCTACACCTACATTTTTAAACATATATCATTTTGTTTAAATATCTACACTTTTACTTAAATGAGAAATTAATGAAAATCTACACTACTACCAAACAAATCTATACTTGCATTTTAGGAAAAAAAAACAAAAGATCCACATTTTGAACAAATTGCTTAAAATAAGCAATTATAAAATATTTTGACATGAATTCTTTAAAATAAATATAAGAATATCACAAGTGGGGTGGCTGGATTGAGTTTATTTATTACTAACTAAAAATCCACTCTTTCATTCTAAAAACTGTATTGTCTAAATATAAAATCTACATTTTTATCAAACAAATCTACACGTAAATTTTTAAAAATCTATTCATTTTACTTAGATATCTACACTTTTATTTAAATGAGAAATTAATAAAATTCTACACTTCTACCAAACAAATTTACACTTGCATTTTAGAAAAGAATAAAAGAAAGATCCACATTTTAAACAAATTGCTTAAAAATAAGCAATTAGAAAATATTTTGACATGCATTCTTTAAAATCAATATAAGAAGATCACAAGTGTTTATTTATAGTAACTAAAAATCCACTCTTTCGTTCTAAAAAATATGTAATATATATAAATATATTTTTATCAAACAAATCTACACGTACATTTTTAAAAATCTATCATTTTACTTAAATATCTACACTTTTATTTAAATGAGAAATTAATAAAAATCTACACTTCTACCAAACAAATCTACTCTTCTATCAAACAAATCTACACTTGCATTTTAGAAGAAAGAAAAGAAAGATCCACATTTTAAACAAATTGCTTAAAAAAGAAATTAGAAATATTTTGACATGAATTCTTTAAAACAATATAAGAAGTTCACAAGTGTTTATTTATACTAACTAAAAATCTATTCTTTCATTCTAAAAACTGCATTGTTTAAATATAAAATCTACAGTTTTATCAAACAAATCTACACCTACATTTTAAGAAATCTCATTTTACTTAAATGAGAAATTAATAATCTGTACTTCTACCAAACAAACCTACACTTGCATTTTAGAAATAAAAATCCATATAAAGAGGGGAAGTCATTAGTGAAAAAAAATTGTGTGGGTATAAACTTCTGTATAATGAGGACAAGTTATCAGTGAAAAAAATTTGTTATAATGGTAAAAGTGTTATCGGTTAAAAACAGTTATTAAAATTTCAATTACAAAAAACCACAATACCCTTTGTATAATTATCTGGTTTGTTTATCTTTTTACAAAATAAATTAATAAACAAACAAAAGTATTCACAGTGTGGATTAATTCTTAATAATGAAAATTATAATCAAATGACTGAAAAATGCTTGAGCACATGCCCAAATTAATCACACATCGGCACGGTCTTCAGTTTGAGGACGAGAGCCTATCAGTACACAGTATTGCTTCTCAGCAGGAAAAAAATGTGTCGATCAAGTCTTCATCTAAACTATAGAAACATGCTTACCTAAAAAAGTTAAGCCAAAAAGTGGAGTCCTGATTAATTCAACATTAGTGGAAATACAATAAGCACCATGGATGGATGCATGCACGCCATACGTAGCCTTGACCTAAACCAGCAGTAGTGCCGCAGTAGTACATCAGGGGGTTGACAATAACTCATATCAGCAGACAATCGAAATCGTACGTCTCTCTCTCTATCTCTTAATCGATTTCTCGTCTTGATTGTCTAATTGTCGTTGGTTCCGAATTTTATATTGGTCTGCAAAAACAAAATTTTGAAACATTACATGCCCATCTATCATGTTTGATGAAATTACATACCTCACCTTTGAGGTTTTAAATATTTTTCTCACCGATGTGGTTTCTCCCATTTTATATCTGTCAACTTTTCTAATTTTCATTCAATTTATAAGATACGTAAATGTTATCTAAAATTGATTAAACTTTACATGGGCAATGCTTAAGTGTTATTTTATCCAATGTCAAATTCAAATTTTCTAAGCTCTCTATGGAGCCCAATGAAACATGTGACATGTGAACGTGTTTTCATTGGGTCTTGTAGGTCATATATGAGCTTAAAAACATTGAATTTGGTATTGAACCAAAATATAACACTTTAACATCATCCATGTAAAGTTTAATCAATTTTGGACAACATTTAAGCATCTCTTAAGTTATACAAATATTAGAAAAGTTGTCAGATGTAAAATGAGAGAATCACTTGTACGGAGAAAGTAATTTTTGAAACCTCGTGGGTAGAATATGTAATTTTACCAAACGTCATAAATGGGAATATAATTTTCCCTTCTTGTTTTAGTAGAGATTAATGAGAAAAAAATATAATAAAACAAATCTACTGACGAAACCTAAATAAGGGTGCGGCTCAATATTGTTGAAGATATATATCTATAGGAGTGCTGCAACTTGTTCAAACGCAGTGTTTAACCCTTTGGTATTTGAACCAAAATAGAAAAAAGCATAGACGAACTCACTCACGAAAGGAACACTCTCCTTCTTCACAACAGTACTTTCCTTCTTCACAAACAGTACTCTCCTTCTTCACGAACACTCCTTTTTACTTTCCTCCAGACTCACCTGTTCCAATCTCACGAACACAAATCCTGTAACACCCCTACCACTAATCACGTCATTATCTATTAAACCGTCTCAATCATCAATACAATAGCAGCGGAATCCTTACTACAAAAGGTGGGTGAGACAATGCCGTTAACCAGCCCCGTGGCTAACAAGGCCAAATTCCAATACAATATCGGTCTGATGGACCAGAACACCGAGTACTCTATACAAAACAATTACATTTCATTCCTTTACCGATTCCAATACAAGTACAATCCTCCATTCAAATTTATACAGAGTCTATACAATCCTCAAACTTGCCAAGAACATTTTGGACTTACAATAGAACAATTACAATACAAATACAATTGTTTTTAAATCAACTACCCATGCACTATTAGCAACCCCGTCCTACTCTCGAACGTTAATCAGCTCCAATGTACCTGAAAAGCAATGAGTGGCCCCAAAGGGGCTCAACACCTTTGCTGGTATGATAGTCGTGCAACCCGCTACTACCGGGTTGCACCCAACTAGTTCTCGTCTAAACATGCGATTGATTTTATTTAAATCATGACATGAAGTGCAATAAACATAAATCATGCTCGCATTCACAATCAGTATTCAATCATGGAATACAAACACTAACTAACACATCAAGGTTGTTAGCATACTTTAATTTACTCTTAGGCCTTGAGGGTTTCTACCTCACTAATTCCTTATCACTTCATTCATTATCTTACCCATTCTCTTAGGGAACTCCTATTCAATTTCTCTTAGGTTCACAGATACTACAAGTCTCAATCTCATTTTTCAAGTACTCTTCTCTCGGATACTTTTTAAGTCATTACCCATGATCTCCAGGCAGAGTCATACACAAGACTCACCACCGGGCTTTCAAATACTAGTCTTACTTTCCCGGTTTCGACCCAACTCCGGGTCTAGCATAGTGGGAAGGTTCGACTATCAAGCGGAACTATACTCTTAGTTCCTCAAATTCACAAATGTCCGTATCTCTACTGGCTTAGAGAATTTTCTCTACTTCTAGTATTCTCAGACTTAAGGGTTTCCCCAACATTTTGAATACTTGTATGTTCGGGACATTTTCTCGTTCCGGGTCGGATCCTCATATTATGGGTCGACTATCATTTAAAGGGAGTTTCACGATCCCTTATATCTCTTTTACTTCTCTCAAGAGTTCATATCTTTGAACTATCATCATTCTCTTAATATAGATTTCTTTATATCTTTCCACTATTACTTATTCCGTGGGTTCTTTCAATTCGGTTCTCTAACCGTTAATAGGAGTTTACTAATCCCAAACATCTCTCTCACGTTCTAGTGAGTTCGTAAGGTTGTATTACTGTTATTCTTTAATTAATAGTTTTCTTGAGTTTTTCCACATTTACATCGTTTTGCGGAACGACTCTTTCTACGAGTCATTAACCAAACAATACTCATTATGAGTCGGTCTACAACATTAGGTTAGACCACACAATCATACAAGGGTGGTTAGCACACACAACATGCATTAAGATATTTATACCAAATGCAATTAACATTTTCATGCTTTTATCTTGTTTAGGTCGGCACACAAGCAAACAACACACAAGCTGAGTGAAACTCGGTAGGACACAAGTTGCAAGAAAACCATACCTTTCACCATGGCATTACTCTACCGTGTCGTCTTACGTTCCTCGGGTTGTTACTCGACTCACTGATAACATTTCAAGGGGTTCTATTAACATCAAGGTAGTACGGTATGTAAACAACTATTGCTCCCGTAGTTAGCCCCGTTATCCCGTTAATCTTAGTTTTACTCATATGTCCTTAAGTTCTCAACTTTCTCATTCACTTCTCAAACTTGTTTACACTTCTAAGGACCCTTAAATGTCACCAAACAAGTCCTAAACATCATCTAAAACCATTCCCTATCAATTCCCCATCATTAGAACCCTTTAAGACACCCACGGTGAAATTTTGGAGGTGGTCCGGGACTTGGTCTGGCCCCAAAGTCCCGGACCAATGCATTTTCTAACTTTCGGCTCATTTTCTTACCTGGTCCGGGACTTGGTCCTGGTCTTAGGTCCTGGACCAGTTGCAGTATTCACTCTCGGCATGTTTTTAAGGGTGGTCCGGGACTTGGTCCGGTCCCTAAGTCCCGACCCTGCTAAAAAGCTGCTAAAATTACATTTTTCAACCCCAAATCCAACCTTAATCCTCACCCATTCTCTTCCTAATCTTTCCACATGTTTCCAAACATGTTAAAACACCTTAAACACTCATTAAACCTCCTTAAATCATTGGTCATACTCATACTCGATTCTTGCTCAATTCTACAATTTTTCATTCTCATTTTTGCACTTATACACACTAGTGCATTTCCAACTTCTCTCGATAGTTTACAACATTCTACCAACATTACCAATTCACTTATTGACCATAACCATTCATTCCTAGCCATTTGTATCTCCATTACCCAAGTTCAAACCTTATTCTCAAAGTCTTGCCCACTAGTTCTTTTCTAGAAATTCCAAGGCACTTCACCACACACTTTGCTACAGTTTTTGCACCATTCAATATGATCCTTCAATCAACATCTTAGGGGGGTTAAATAGCCCAATTAAATCTCTATTAACTCTTAGTTAGCTCCTAGGTTCTTCCATTCACAAGGTCACCTAAAACACTTAATTTCTACCAAAATTTTGCCATAACCTCCCTACAAATCTAACATGCCCAAATGCATTATTTCCAGCCCTAAACAATTCAAACTAGCCACACCCAATATTGGGCACTACCAGCACACAAAAGTTCATACAATCCTCATCAATCACAATATAGTGCACTAACCTAAATTGCATGGCACTTAGGCCCTTAAAACACAAAGTAATTCACAATTGCACTAAACATAACCACAATTCTCTCCCAAATCTACTAACCACATTCCAACTCATAATTTTGGGTTCATTCTTTAAATTCCCATCCCATAATTCTAAAACATAAGGGATATACATTAGGGTAGATTTCTTACCTTAAGCTCATAAATTCCTCTTTTACTGTTCTTCCTTCTCCTCTCTTGATTTTCGGTCATGGGCATTATCTTTACCACCACACTAGACCAACATCCAAATGGGAAGATTAAGGATTAAACAACACCCTTAGGCTTGTTAATTAAGCTAGAACAAGGAAAGGTGCTTAAAGCACAAAATTAGGGCATTTACCTTCCAATTTTTACGTGAAATATTTGGCACCCAACTAGCAAGAATCCAGCCCTATCTTGGAGATAAAATCGGCTGGAACAAGGAGCAACGATGGGGGTTTAAAATCTGGAAATTTTCGGTCACGAGAGGAATGAAGAGGAAGGTGAGTTTTTCTTATATTTTTCTTACCTCAAACCAAAGGGAATGTTGTCTAGCTCCAGAAAATGAACTTCTCTCTTCAAATGGGCTATACCTATGGAGGTCAACTTCAAGGTTTTGAGATTTTGAAAAAAAGGGAAGTGTAGCTCTTGGTGAGAGGAACATAAATATAAGTTTATTTTTGAATTTGGAGCATGGATGAAGCTTGGGCAAGCAAGAGAAAGAGGGCTGCCATGGGAGGCTGCAAAAATCGCCAGGAACGGGGAAGGAAGGAGGGAGGATACTGTGGGGAAGAAAATGAATGGGAGAGAGAGAGAGAGAGAGAGAGAGAGAGAGAGAGGAAATGAGGAAAGAGAGGGGGAAAAGTGTTTTCTACTTTTCCCTTTTTCCCTTTTTGCTTTATTTGTCTTCTAGCTAGTTATTAGCTAAGAGAGGGTGCTGAATACACATAACCGGCCCCACTAATTAATTAAGCTGGGGGCGTTTTCATCTTTTTGCAAGAAACGCTCGTTAATTTTCTCCGGTTTGGGCACTATTCACTAACAGGGTCCGTTTTCTGAATTTTTCTCGTTTCTTTAATTTTAATGGTTCTTAAGCTTCCATTAATGTTTAATTATATTTATATAGTCAACTATAATTTTTACGGGTCTGTTTGACCACTTAAAGTCACGTTTCGGGTATTCTCGAAAAACGTGCTTTAAGCTTCCTTAGCGTTTTTAACCCACTATATGGATCCGTTTTCTTCGGGAATTGTTCCCACATATTATTTAAGAGTAATTAAGCCCTAGGAATCCATCTAGGACCCTAGTCGAGGTCATATACCTCCTACTGTTGCGTAACGCACATTTTTATGTTTTATGCTTTTACGCATTTTCTCATTTCTTTTGGCTTTATTTTCTTCATCAATATTCTCTAGTCACTATTAGGCGCTTAAATACCATATTATAATTATTTAATCACCATATTTAAGTTTGGGGTATTTCAAATCCAGTTTTGCATGAGATTAACAAAAATCTAGAGAGCAACTCGATGCACAGTGAAGCAATTGCTTAGCCCTAGATCGAGAGTAAAGCAACAGTTTTGGGAACGATTGGTAAAGAAAAGGGAAGATGCAAAAGACAAAAGAGACAAGCCAGAAAAGCATATAGGGAAAATCTGATTAGCTAGAATACGAATAATAAAACTTTTGTTATAAATATGCTTAGATAGTTAGATATTTTTATAGTTTGTAACAGGGAAATTGTAAAGTGATGCTAAAACTATGTAGGTATTGGTTGTCAATGATTGAAACATAACCCATAGTTCTTGGTGTAAGATCATAATGTTTCTACACAGTTAAAATCTAAATGTTTTTATATAGTAAAAAAATCTGAAGGAACTTATCCACTATGCTTTCCATGTGACTACAAATATCAGTGCAGTTGGTGGTTGCAGCAGTAAAAACCACCCTAGGAAAGAAAAAAAACCTTGAGGGCTTATTGTCGAATCAGTGATGATGTTATAAAGTACATAACAAGTTGAAAAAGGATACCCTACACCACACACCCTAAAAACCACCCTAGGAAAGGTAAGCTAAAAACGACAAAGGCTTAAGGTCGAGTCAGTTGTGATATTATAGAACATAGAATGAGTTAAAAGATTGCTTTACACTATAAACCCTAAAAACCACCCTAGAAAAGCTAAAAAAACTTCGAAGGCACTTTGAGGATTTGTAGTGAAGGGTTAGGAACCCTAAAAATCTATCGAGTCATGGCGACACTATAAAGTATAGAATGTGTTAAAAAAATTATCGTACACCACAAACCCTAAATACAACACTAAGAGAGCTAAAAACGTTAAAGGCTTATTCTCGAGTCATTTGCAACATTATAAAGTATAGATTGAGTTTAAAAAAAGCAGCCTACACCGTAAACCCTAAAAGCCACCATTGGAAAGCTGACAAAATGTTAAGGTATTTTAGGTTTTGAAGTGAAGGGTTTGGGGTATGATGACCCTAAATCCTAAACCACACAAACCCTAAAAATCTATTGAGTCAGCGGCGACATTATAAAGTGTTGAACGAGTTAAAAATATTACCCTACCATACACCCTAAAACTACCCTAAGAAAGCTAGAAAAACGTTGAAGGCTTATTGTCGAGTTAGTGGCAACATTATAAAGTATAGAACGGGTTAAAAAGATTATTCTACACCACACAAGGGCATTTTTTGGGATTGTAGTGGAGGGTTTAGGGTCTAACAACCGTAAACCACAAACCCTGAATATTTGCCGAGTCAGTGGCGACATTATAAAGTATAGACGAGTTAAAATAAGATTACCCTACACCACACACCCTAAAAACCACCCTAGGAAAGCTAAAAAATGTCAATGGCTTATAGTCGAGTCAGTTGCAACATTATAAAGTGCAAAACAAGTTTAACAGGATTACCCTCCACCACGCACCCTAAAAACCACACTAAGAAAGCTAAAAAATTGAAGGCATTTTAGGGTTTGTAGTAGAGGGTTTATTGTAAACCACTAACCCTAAAAATATGTCCTCGATCGGAAATGGGCAAGCTGTCATGTTTTGTTATGATAACTGGACCCACACAGGATGCTTGAGACTGAAATTCCCGCGCTCTTCCACCTCAACCTGCAAAAAGAATGTTTGGCGGCGCAAATGGGTAAATGGGAAAATGAAAACTGGATATGGGACTTGCGGTGGCGATGGTCCTTATTTGTATACAAAGAAGAGTTAGCTGCAGAGCTGCATGCAATGTTGAATTTTTCTCCCAGCGCGCCCCTTCATACAGATGAGTGCACGTGGGCTTCCGGAGGTAAATCTTCAATTGTTAAGGATATATATACCTCTTTGATTTTTGGGAATAATGATGCACCAAATGATCTGAGTATAATGGATTTGAAAGCCATTTAATTGGAAGGGACTATGTGATCCTAAGGTGGTGTTGACATTATGGTTTACTCTTTTAAGAAAGTTAATGACCAGAGAAATTATTTTTGAGAGGAACATTATCCCACATGGTTAGAGTATGTGCCCGTGGTGCAATAGAGTCATGGAATGCGTGGAGCATGTGTTGTTTCATTGTCCGAAGATAGCACGGATATGAGAGCTCATTTTAACGTGGTGAAATGTGGCATTTAATTTCAAAGAGTTGGTAGGTGATATCTACAATGATTGGTTCTCAGTTCCATTATCAAGTAAAGCAAATAGAGTGTGGAAATCGACATTTTGCTATGGTGTATACTACATATGGTTACACCGTAATAATGTGACTTTTCGTGGGGAAACGTGTGATATGGAGCGCACAGTAGTTCACATTAAGCTTGGGTATGAAGATGGACGAAAGTATGGTGGAAGGACTTCCCTCAGACATGTATCACATTCTTAGGAGTTTCATCACTTAAGGATTATTTGTAGTTGGAAATGAAGTTGGGTGTCATAGAAACTTTATGCTTGGTTACTGTCCACTTTTGATTATGTGTTAGGTTTTTGTACTAGTTGTTGTTTCCAGTTGTTTTGCTTAGTTGGTTTTTAGGATTGTAATAGGATGTGGTGAGTGTTTTTTTTCCTTCCTATATTTTTTCCCATTGGGTTTTGTCTAGGGAGGTTTTAAAGAGGCCTGTTCACAACCCATCCGTCTGGTTTGCTAGATCTTTATAATAAAAATGGCTATATGCCTAATTATCTAAAAAAAACTAACCCTAAAAATATGTCGAGTCAGTGGCGACATTATAAAGTATAGAACGAGTGAAAACATATTTACTCTACACCACACACCCTAAAAATCACCCTAGAGAAGCTAAAAAACACTGAAGGCTGATATTGCCGCGTCAGATACGAAATTACAAAGTGCAGAACGACTTAAAAAAATATTGCCCTACACCACAAGCCTAAAATCATCCTAGGAAAGTTAAAAATATTGAAGGATTATTTGAGGATTTGTAGTGGAGGGATTAGGGTCTAACGAACCTAAACCACAACCCCTAAAAATTAGCCAATTCAGTGGCGACATTATGAAGTATCAGACGATTTTAAAAAATTACCTTCACTAACAAACCCCAAAAACCACCCTATGTAGGTGTTGATTATGAATGATTGGAACACTTGACTTTTGATAGTTAAACAACTTGTAGTTGCCATAGTTCTTGGTGAAGAACAAAACTTCGGGTACTTCTATTATAAAAACAGATACCTATTGTGTATCTATGTGTCATTGTGCTATTCTGATTCTTTTATTGTTTTCTCATCAAACTATGATTCCTTGTAGAAAATTTCCCACATATTGAATGAAAAATAGAACAACAAATCATTGCAGAAGAAGATTTTAAAAGAAGAAATGTTTTCTATCACTTGTATTTTATTAATCTATCACTTATATTTTATTAATCTTTCACTTATATTTCGTTAACCTATAAATTGTATTTTGTTAACCTATCACTTGTATTTTGTTAGCCAATCACTTGTATTTCATTAACCTGTCACTTGTATTTTGTTAACCTATCAGTTGTATTTTGTTAACCTGTCACTTGTATATAGTCAACTTGGCTATTTCGCCAACCTTTTGGTCCAGCTGTGAATACACAAGCGCATGCCAAGTCTAAATCAAGTCTTGATCGATCAAATTCAAGAATATATAGTGTGTGGCTTGTTTGTATTGATCGATCAAAATTAGAGAGGAATAATCCGCGTTGAGTTCTTTTCTGTATGGATCAATCAATTTAGGGGAGAAATCATTGATCAAATTGGGAGAAATCGTTGCTCAAACTGGGGGAGAAATATGTGTTAATGTTAGTTGTTGAACATAGAAGAAAATCAAAATGGTGCGGGAATTTTAAAGATGGAAAAAGAATATGAGGAAAAATAGTGAAACTCACAATTTTGATAAGAGCGGCACTTCTACAAATGAAAGGATGCAGCACATCAATCACTTCCCCAAATAAATGGATCATAACGGACGAATAATAGGTTGATATATCCCGATTGGATTTGTGTGACAGTATCTTATCAGCAGCCATTTACCGTTCAATTCATCATCCATTTAAAATTGTATGCTATTTAATGTGAACTCATTCAAATAAGTTTTTTTTAATGTTCATATATCTTTTGCAATCATATAAATGAGTGTCTTCTACAAAATGATCAAACATATATACCACAATTTTATGCATGTGTGACTTGGGTCATGAGATAATGACAAGTTCGTACTAATTTACTGCTCAATTTAAGATTGTAGTTTAGAGGATACTATCATATTTAAGTGTACTTGTTTTTCTTTTTGTTTTAAGTGCTAGCTTTGAATTTGGAATTGTACTTCTCATGTGATTACTATAATTTGTATTCTTAATGTACATTTATCAAGAATTTTTTATATTATACTTGAACCAAACTTTTTATTCAAAAAAAAAATTTACACCCAATTCACATGAATCACTCTCGAATGATATTGGATTGCAAATGACAATTAATCAGGTGATGGATGGATAGATGATGGATGATGCATCCGGATAATGGATGTGGGTGATACTGGAGCAGATCCATTAACATTTTATTATAAGACCCTTGGGAGGGCCATTCACTTAAAAAAACTATTAGGCAAGTGTTTAGCTTAATGTATTTAGTCTGTTTCAATATAAATCTAGTCCAAAATAGTACATTATTTGTAAAAGATTAAAACAACTATTTGAATTGTTAGGAAACAATTGTCTTAGAGGTTAATTTGGTTCTATTATTGGTTTGGAGAAAATAAAAAGATTCGTTTTCAGTCAATATAGTTTAGACTGATATTCAGCTATTTAATTTTAAGTTATATCCAAAACAACCAAAACACCCTGTGTTATTTTTGAAATTTAGCTTTCAGTTAACCAAATTAACATTTGCTTACTCCTACTTACTTCCATCCCTCTATCATGTCTTGCGCTCACTCTAAATCTAGATTCTCACACGGTACTTATATATGAATAATGATGATACGAGATAAGTATAATATGCAATTCATAAACAAACCACACCGATCGAAAACCGATATGAAGACCGTTGCTCTCACGTACGCGCCGCACGCGCTCTACTCTCCCCCCTTGCCCTGGTTTCGATTTCTCCTTCGTCGCTGCGCTTCGCCTTCAAACCTGCTCTTCTTCACCGCCGCCCAGAGCCTCCGTCGGGCTCAGCCGCGCCGTCAGGCCTTCGCCTGATGGCTAGGTCCCCGTCGTAGGTGCTTCCCCTCCCCCCTCTTCCTGCTGATGGGTCGCAAGAAGTCCAAAGCCACTGCGTCTCCGGCCTCTTCCCCCGTTTCCCCGGCGCCGTCGGTGTCCCCGCCCATGTTTCCCGTCGTCCTGGAGTCCTCCTCCAGTGTGAAAGGCCTGGAGCTGCTTTCTCACCTTGGTCCCGCCTCGTCATGTTTGGAGTCGACTTCGACGACAACCGCGGTTGCCCTTCCAAGCTCTGGCCGGTGTGAAGCTTCGTTCCCGCTGCCCCCCTCCTCTGGTGCAGCTCTGGAAGAAGCACCGCGTGTGGCCTCTGTGGTGAATGGCACTCCTGGAGCTCACCTCTCGCAGGCCTCCTTGTTTGGAGAAGGGGTGCTGCCCGATAACACTGTTGCTGGTGTTAACTGCTTGGAGCGGGTCCCGGTTGACTTTCCCCCTCGACCTGCTATTCTTCCCACTAATGGGATTCCCCCTCCTCAGACGTCTCACGATTCCAGTTGGGCAGCTGGTTTTGAAGATCAAAATGTTGAACCCTCTGGTTGCTTGGCTTCTGATCCCCCTGAAATTATACAGCAGAATTCCTCCTCTGTTGTAACTAATGGGAGCAAGGCTGTTAATACATAGTGTTATCTTTCATGCTAATGGATCCGTCCAACCATGTGAACAACCGATGGGTGCGGGAGAGCAACCCGTTGAGATGGATGTGGACCCTTCGAATCCTCTAGTTGACCGGAATCTGCAGAAGTACCTAAATCAGCACATCCCATCTTCTGCTGGGGTTGCTATTGAGGAATTTCCGTCTCTCTCCAAGACCCCTAGCTCACTGATGCCTCAGGCAGGAAGCAAAGCTCCAGCCAAGAAATCTACTCGTCCTAACCCGACGACAGGTACGAAATCTAACCCCTCGTTCCTTGACATGCTTCTTGCCAAACAAAAATCGAGTTGTGGCATGTCCCTGCGCTTGAATGATAATGATGATCAGGACATATTAGATTCTGATAGCCCTTATGTTTCAATTGAGGAGCATGATTTGTTGCCTGAAATTGATTATTGGAGAAATGCTCTAGTTGGCTTTATCTGGGGTAAAAAATTCAGTTTTAATATTGTCAAAGAATATGTGAAACGTGCGTGGAGCTTTGTAGCTTCCCCCCAAATTCTTCTACATGAGGAGGGATGGTTCCTCTTCCGATTTGATAAAGAGGAAGACCTCCAACAAGTTATTGATAGGGGCCCTTGGCTTATCTATTCATCTCCTTTGGTTCTTAAAAATGGTCCCCCGATTTTTCTTTCAATCCGAGAGACCTCAATCGCATCCCTATCTGGGTCCAACTTCCAACTCTCCATACTAGTCTCTGGTCCCAATCCAGCCTTAGGAAAATCTGCTCTAAAATTGGCTCTCCTCTGCATACCGATCAAGCTACAGCCACTAAGTCCAGAATCTCCTATGCTAGAGTCCTCGTCGAAGTTGACTTCAATCTAGAACTGGTTAGAGATATTGAGATTTGTGCCTCTAGTGGCACCGTGGTCCAGCATGTGGTTTATGAGTGGGAGCCCATTTCCTGCTCCTCCTGCAACCTTCTTGGGCACTCCTCCTCCCGCTGCCCGCGGGCCGTCAATTCAGGGCACACCGAGGTGCCATCGCACTCTACCTCCCGCTCTTCCCCTACCTCTCTCTGGCCTTGCTCTGAGCCTGCCCTCGCAATCTGGAGTTGGCCCCTCACCTCCCCTATTGCCCCTTCCCGCCCCTGAGAAGCGGTCTAACGCCCAGCCGGCTGAAGCTCAGCCTCTCTCGCCCCATCTTCCGGACCTAACCCAACCTAAGGCCTCTAGCCCGTCTCGACAGCCAGCCCCTGGCCAGCCCCCTGGTTCCCCCTATTCACCAAGCTCTCCCACAGCCTCTTTTCTCCTCTCCCTCCTCTATGCTCCCCGGAGGGATCATGTCGCCCTCCCTTCAGCTTGTTCTCGAGCCCCATCCCGAGGAAACCTGGCAAGTGGTCCCCCATTCTGGGAGGAGCCCTTTAGACAAAGCCGCGACTTATGTTCCTGAGGACCTCTCTCTCCAACTAACTAACTCCTTTGATATCTTAGATCAGGGCGCTGCCCTCCCCACTCTCAATCCCCCCTTATTATGAATATTGCAGTCTGGAATGTTAGGGGTTGTAATGATCACCCCAAGCTCCTTGAAATCCAAAAATTTGTGGCCAACAATAATCTTTGTGCTTTTGGCCTCCTTGAAACCCATGTTTCGATTAACAACCACCCCTCTATTCTTGCTCGCTTCTTTTCAACTTGGAGTTTTGTCCACAATTATGGGGCACATCATAGTGGTCGCATCTGGCTTCTATTCAATCCTTCTATTTTAGCGGTCACCGCTCTCCACTGCTCGGACCAAATTCTCTCCTGCAACGTGTCTATTTTGGGCAGCATGAATTTTACCTTTTCCGTAGTCTATGGGAGGAACAACCAAACGCTGAGATCCCAACTATGGGAGGATATCATAACTCTCAGCCAAAGCACCATAGGCCCCTGGGTGGTGGCGGGGGATTTTAATAATATCCTCTATGCGCAAGATAGGCTCAGTAGTCGAAACCCCCTCCCTAGAGATTATCAAGACTTTGCTGACTGTGTCTCCAAGGCTGAGTTGCAAGACCTTCGTTTCTATGGGCGATTCTTCACCTGGTGGAACAACCAAGATGACCATGACCGCATTTTAGGGAAAATTGATCGGGTCCTAGTAAACGAAGATTGGATCCTGGCGTTTCCAACCAGTTATGCCTCCTTTCTCCCTCCCCTGGTTTCTGATCATAGCCCCATGGTGATCTCCCTCCCATCTCCGACCCCTCGAAAGAGATGCTTTAAGTTTCTCAATCTATGGACAAAGGACCCCTCCTTTCTCCCCCTTGTTCGTGACGCGTGGGATCTTCCTCCCACTGGGAGCCAGTTTTTCTCTATCGTCCAAAGGCTCAAACATCTCAAATTCGGGCTCATCCATCTTCACAAATCGGAATTTGGATCTCTTGGTGATAGAGGCCAAAGTATCCGAAATAAGCTTAGTGATGTTCAAAGAAATTTGGACCTTGACCCTTGGAACCCAGCCCTCATCGCCCAGGAAAAATCTTTAAGGCACAACCTCATTGTCAGGGACTCCCATGAGCTCCTTTTCCTTCGCCAGCTCTCAAAAACCCGTTGGCTTAAGTGGGCGGACTCTAATACTTCCTTTTTTCATAGAGCCATTAAGGCGAGAAGGAACAGAAACTCCATCGCGTCCATTATGAATGATCAAGGGGAGATCCTCCAAACCCCTTCCGACATTGAAAACTGTCTGGTTGGCCACTTCCGTCTAACCCTCGGTTCTAGGGCTCCCCTCCAACGCTCCTTTGCCGAGCTCAACTTGGACAATGTGAGAATTCTGGACCACTCATCATGGTCTCTCTTAATCCAACCTGTTGAGAATAGTGACATTAGATCAGCCCTCTTTACCATTGGGGATGATAAAGCCCCGAGCCCGGATGGCTACACCGCTAAATTCTTCAAAGCAGCCTGGGACATCATTGGTGAGGACATTTGTGGCGCCATCAAAAGCTTCTTCCATAGTGGAAGGCTTCTTAAAGAAATTAATGCCACTCTTATCACCCTTATTCCCAAAACTGACAATGCCTCATCCCCTGGGGACTATAGACACATCTCTTGCTGTAATACCCTCTACAAGCTCATTAGCAAAATTCTGGCTGATAGGCTCAAGAACGTCCTCCCCATACTTGTGAGTTCCAGCCAAGGAGCTTTTATCAAGGGTCGACTTATCTCAGATAACATCCAACTCTGCTCGTGCCTTATGAAAAACTACCAACGGACAAACATCTCCCCCCGGTGTACAATGAAAATGGATATTAGCAAGGCTTTTGACACCGTGGACTGGAGATTCCTCCAGGACACCCTATCCTTCCTCAACTTCCCCCCGCAATTCAGTAACTGGATTATCCAATGTGTCACCTTCACCTCCTTCTCGATTAACATAAATGGCTCACCCTCGGCATCTTTCAAAGGAGAACGAGGGCTGCGCCAAGGAGACCCCCTCTCCCCCTACCTATTTGCGCTAGTTATGGATATGCTCTCTCGGTTGCTCGACCAGCTCCTTACCACCCCTGACTTCCACTTTCATCCATCATGCAAACCCCTCCGTATCTCCCACCTCTTCTTTGCCGATGATGCCCTATTATTCTGTAGAGGTGACCAAAGCTCAATAACTTCCATGCTCATCAAGGTCAACCTATTCTCTGAAGCCTCAGGTCTTAAGCTCAACCCTGCTAAATCTGACATTTTCCTTGGAGGGGTTAACCCCACCCTTGCTGAATCGCTTATTCAACAAACGGGGTTTAATCAGGGTTCGTTCCCTTTCCGCTATCTCGGTATCCCAATCACTTCTAGGAAGCCTAGAGCCGCTGACTTTAACCCCCTCTTAGACAACATTCGTAAAGCAATCACTTCTTGGGGGAGTAAATCCATCTCCTTCGCAGGCAGACTCTCCCTTATTCAGAGTACACTCTTTGGCGTGGTTGGTTTCTGGGCCTCATGCATCGCTATTCCTAAAAATGTCATCAAGAGAGTCACTACCTGCCTCCGGTCGTTCCTATGGTCAAGGGAGGCTGACAGTAATGCCACCCCCCCCCCCAGTGGCCTGGAACGCCACCACAAATACCAAAAAAAATGGTGGTCTTGGACTTAAGGACATCTACACTTGGAATATGTGTTTTATGCTCAAGACCATCTCAGCCGTCACTCATGACTCGGAGCGCCTTTGGATCCAATGGATCCACAAGCTCTTCCTTCACAACCCTAGCTCCATCTGGACGACTACTGCTAAAGGCAATGATCCCTGGACTTGGAAAGCTATCCTTCATGCCAGGGACTGGTGGTTAAAGCAATGCGGCTCATTCAATGATGCCATCTCCCTTTTCAGCTCCTACCCGTCTCGCCCTAAGGTCAGCTTGTTCTATAAAGACATTTCCGCCCCTCCCCAGACCTTTCAATGGTACAATATCTGTTGGAAAAATTGGTCTACTCCTAAAGCCAAATTTATCTTATGGGTTACTATGAAAGGTAGGCTTAAAACCTGTGATAAGCTCCAATCATGGGGCATATGTCTTGCTAACAGATGCTGGCTCTGTGAGCGTGCTCAAGAGACAAGCAACCATCTTTTTTTCCATTGCAGGTACTCTCGCAGGGTCTGGTGGACTATATGCGACTGGTTGGGAATTCCAACCAACCGGAGAAGTCTTCGTAGCTGTGCAGCCTGGATCCTTCGTTACTGCAAGCGACATCGACCGATCGACCAAGTGAAAAGAGCAATAGTAGCAAATGTTGTATATCATATCTGGATAGAAAGGTGCAGGCGAGCTATGGCCAACCGAACCAGAGATCCCACTCTCGTTATTGCTGACATCAAAGCTACAACCAAAGCCATCATTTGGACTAAGATGAATCGATCCAGTGCAGACTTCGACTGGCTAGATAGGGTGCTCTGTTCCTAGAAGTGACATGTTTTATATCGGATGTACATGCTCTGTTGGCCTGATTACCACGGTTTTTGTATCAATAGTTGGGCTTGCGTATGTACTAGCTCTAGGCTTCTATGGTCAGCTTCATGCTGCTTTTGTCTACTACCTGGGGTTGCTTTGGAGCTAGCTCTAAGCTGTTTTGTTCACCACTAGGGTGGGCCTTTGTACATCCCCCCTAGGTGAGATGCCCGAGTTTGTTATCAGATATATAGGCCCCCTATGTATCTAACATTACCTTTTCTCTTTACTTGATATATATATACATCTTTTATTTCAAAAAAAAATAATATGCAATTCAGAAGACTAGCAAACATATACACGCATATATAAATTCAATAAGAAAAGGACTATATAATAATGTTAAACTTTTGCACGATCAACAACTACTAATTTTCCCAAAAAAATGATCTTGAATTACAAATCAATCGTTGTATGTAGCCGTCTAATCGTTTATTGCTTTACACCACCAGCTCCAAATCTCATGATGATCCGAGCGCAGGAAGTAATTAATGTAACAAACCCCTACTCAATAGTCAATAGCATCCCGTATATCCGGTCAGCCCATACTTAGTATTGTCTTCTCTATTAATAGACTCTTCTAATCCCTAGGTTGTTATCATAGTGACGCTAATCCTTATAATAACTCTCAATTCAATGAATGCGAATACTATTGTTCTTTGTGCAACTTATAATAAAAAATTCTTGAATAAACAAATAATATCTAAGAGCATGAAATAAGTACTACAAGTGTTAAAATCATCATGTTGAACTAACAAACTAAGAGAAGAGCCTGCCACAGAGGGGTTATACCCTGTGTGATTTACCCGGTTGGCATGTATTGCAGGCGAGCATGTCCGTCATTGGGTTTACCCTGTGCGCACTCTAAGAGTAGCGGCTGCGGGTTCCCAATTCCAAAAAAAAAAACAAACTAAGAGAAGATTCACCAGTGGAACCATGAGGATAATAAAGTTGTTTCATAACTTGAGCAACCAGAGACCCCGGGATCGTAAGTAATCTCCAGAGTTGTTTAACCAGGAGAGCTTTGTTGAAGTTTTCAACTTCTCTGAAACCTAGACCGCCTTGGTCCACCGAATCACACATTTTTGACCAACTGATCCAATGGAGGGCCTTTTTATCCGTTTTTCCACTCCACCAGAAGGAAGCAAAAGCTGAGTTGAGCTTCTTAATGATGCCCTTGGGGAGCGTAAAGAGGGACATAGTATAGTTGGGGATAGACTGGAGAACACTAGAAACCATGATGGATCTAGCTACTTGGGCCATGGGTTTCTTCCAACTAGAAGTTCTTTTACGAACGGACTCCACCAGATAGGTAAAAAGATCATGTTTCCTCCTTCCTATCTTAAGGGGGAGGCCCAGGTATTTGGAAAAACAAGGAACCTCTTGAACATGCAGCAAGGAAGAAATATTTCCTTTAATGGAGGGGGATAATTTTTTACTAAACACTAATTCCGATTTGAGATGGTTTATTTTGTGACCGGAGGCTTGAAGGAATTTAGTAAGGATTTGGTTGAGGTGGGAGATGTTAGAGGGGTTGGCTTTACTAAAGAGGAGAAGGTCATCAGCAAAGGCCAAATGCAAAATAGAAGGGCAATTCGGTGAAAGCTTAATACCTTGGTAAACTCCAGAAATGTCAGTAAAGGAAGCCCTATATGGAAATCTATCTTCTCTGTGCTAGGTTTGCTCAGAAATGGCTCGTGTGTTCAAGTTTCTTCTAGGGATGTGTCTTCCATGTCTCCAACTGAAGATATGGTTAGTAGGTGTAACTGGAGTTGGATTCTCTCCAAAGATAAAAAGTTTTCTGTCAAATCGGCCTATAACTCTCTGGTGGAGAATGCTAGGGTTGCTAGTTCGTCTAGCCTTCCACATTACATAGGGAGAGTTAGGAATAAGATTGATACCTCTCTCTGCTGCCCGAGAGTGAAGCTTAATCTTTGGAAGTTTTTGGGTAACATAATCCCGTGTCAGGACAATTTGGCTAGAAGGATTGGAGGTAATTCCAAATGTTTTTTCTGTAGGGATAAGGATAATCTGGCTCACTGCTTCTTTCACTGCTGTTGAGTGAGCGAGATATGGAAGGACTTAATTGATGTTAATACTGTTCCGAAGAAGGTGGAGGGTATGATTGACTGGTTTGTTCGAAAGACTAATATCTGGAGTGCGAAGAACTTCTCCCTCATTCCCAACAAATTGTGGGTCATCTATGCCTCGAGGAATAAAGTCAAGCACAACCCGGAGCTAGCGTGGTGGAAAGAAGTCGAGGTAAACACCTCTTTCATTGAAGCTTATATTCAGATCATGAATATCTCTTCCCCTCTAATTCCACAAAGAGTGTGGATGCCTCCGCCCAGAGGTTTCCTCAATATCTGTACAGGGATGCGATCTAGTCGGTATGGTGATCGGGTCATAGCGGGAATTATTCGTAATAACCGTGGTATACCTATTGTAGCTTTCAATCGGAGAATTTCTAGCACTTTAAAAGTGCAAGTTGCTGATATCAAAGCAAAACGAATTGCTATGGAGCTTGCTATCTCGGTGGGTAGCCACAGCATTTGCTTTGACACAGTAGAAAAGCATTTTGAGGACGTCCTCAACTTGGGAGATATTAGAAGAGAGAATTCGATTTGGGAGGAAACTTCCAAAGTTAGAGATCTTATGTCCAAGTTTGCTAGTATTGTAAGGGGTGACTCTACTTTGTATGAGAACCACCCGATTAGACTTATTTGTAATATGGGCAACAATCTTTTTGATAATACGTTGTTTTTGGAGGGGGAACTTATTCCTCCCAATATAGTATTGGCATGTAAGGTTGATTTGGAGCTAGCCGGACATTAGCTGATCTATCGTTTTTATAATATATGATGATCACTGGTTATATCAAAAAAAAAAGATTCACCAAAGGAAGCTTATCTTGCTAAAGTTAAAGTTTCTTGCCCATTTTTTGCTTCATCAGTCGAGGTTCGCTAGTTTCGATAATAAGTCTCTCAGACTAGTAAATCTGGGTTGTCAAAATATGAAATGCAAAAGAAAGAAAAAACTAATTAGACTTGACATTGAATGTGAACAACTTGTTGACGAATTAAGATTTACTGTTAGATATGATGATCATGCTACGAAGCCTCAACGCTTCGCAATGTATTTTATTATATAGTGCTAAGCCTAGGTCGATGTAACGGTCAGTGGTGGACCGAGAAGTCAAATCTCAAGGGGGTCTAAATTTTTTTTTGACAGTGACATATATTAAATTTGAAGGTATATAAATGTGTGGTCATAAATTTATTGAGCGTTACAACCTCATAGAAACATATTTCTACCACTAAATTATTATCAATTTTCACTATTTTGACTTAATTTTATTTTATTAAAACTATACTTTAAAAAAATATCTTTTTTATTATCAGAAAAACTATGGGGTCCGGGAACCCACCTCGGTCCGCCCCTGGTAACGGTAGTGTTCGGCAAGCTAAATATGCTGCACAAATAGGCAGCACAAATTCACCAGCATATACTGTTTTGCACAAATAGGCAGCACAATTATCTTGTTCCGCATGTTTGAGAGGCAGCATATGTTGTTTTCTCCTTCACGTAACACCCCTTCACTTCACTTTCGTCTAGTCATCTTAGGCTTAATAAAAAAATCAATGATAATCTATTTAATGAAAAACTTAAAAATTATATAAAAATATTAATCTATAGTATTAATTTAATACAAAGTTTTAATAAAATAATATGTTATTAAAAGTTAAAAATTAACTAAATAAATTCACACAACATTATCATAACATTTGAAACACTAGTCCTCGTTTCATCACGCTTATATTTTTGTAAGAATTATAAAATTATAGAAAATTGTTTATATTAAAAAATTTATTTTCTTTGCTTTCTTATATATTATCTATGATTTTTTCTTTTTATTTTTACTAACAAAATAAAGTTACATAGTGTAATATAGTATTTGTATTGTAATATAGAAACCGCAAACACATTGCATATAACTAACTTATATATATATGTCACACGTCAAACAAAAGTTTTCAAAACAGCTACAAATATATCAGCATAACAGCCAGTAAATATACTACAAATATGTCAGTACAAACCTACTACCAAATATACTGTCAAAATAGTCAAACCAAATTCATGGAAAGGCAAAATAAGAAGGTGCGGGTTTAAAATCAGGTAGGTGGACTTAATCACCTGATGATGGGAGCTGATGTCACGTTTGGGTTTCTGGATGAAGGCAAGGTTGCAGGCGCAGGAGTGATAAGGCTGAGCCCAACCCCGGTTTTGTTCACATATCGCATTTTTCTTCAGGTCTTGAGATTTAGGGGGTGTTTGGTATGCTCAAAATGAGCATAAATATACCAACATATGTTGTTTTGGACTTCTTTATTTGTTTTTACTATTCGGTTAAAAGAGCATAAATGTCAGCATAAATACCCACAGCAAATGGTACTTTTTCATTTCCGTGCTTTCACTTCCGTTTCTTTACTCACTTCATAATGCAATTACTATGACTATTGATTTTTAAAAAATTACAAGTTACTTTATTTGTTACAAATTACATAATGCTTCAAATAATTTATAAAATATAGTACTACTTCTTTAGTAAAATTTCAAAAAAAACCACATTTATAATACAAATCAACAATATATTATTTGTCTTCCCTATGAGAGTCGTGCTCTCCCCTTCTTGATTTTCTGTTCTGAATCATCTTCCTTCTGGCGCTTCGCAAGTCATTTCTTGTGTCTTGTTTTGTGTTTCTTTCCCCTTCTGTCACTCTACTACTTTCTATTTTCCTTGCCCTCTTGGTATTCTCTTGTTGCGAAGTGGTTCGAATTGAATTAGCGATATGGCAGATTTGGAGGTTACGTTTCAGGCTGCCAAAAAACAACAAAGCGACGGTGATTTCAACATGGAAATGGAGGACCAGACTAATACTCTCGTGGTGGGCAAACCCTATCTTTCAGAAGCGTTATGTCAGGGGCGCCGACTGATGAGGATTCGGAGGGTATGAGAGCGATGATGGACGAAATCTCGGACGACAAAGAGGACTCGATGAAGGATAACGACCCACGGTGCCCCACAATCTGTTTAACAAAGGAGCAGAAGCTTAAGTTTTGAATGCCTTGGCGAAATGCGCTGATAGTCAAGTTGCTGGGTAAGTCTCTTCCGATGCATATCTTGAGAGATAGACTGAAGAATAGGTGGAAATTGCATGGGGATTTTGTTATGGACGATCTCTCCAATGGGTTCTTTAATATCACGTTTAACAATCTGGATGATCTCGAGTATGTGTTAGCTGAAGGACCATGGCCGATCATGGATCATTATCTATCAATTAGACGGTGGAGGCCGAATTTCAACCCAAATACAGAGGCTTTGTCTGCACTTGAAGTCCTGGTGCGCTTTCCGGACTTACCCAATGAGTACTATAATGAGGAGTTTCTCCGGTTAGTGGGTGCTAAGGTAGGAAAGGTGAAGAGAGTAGATTTGTCGCCGGCATCTTTCGGTAAATCTCGGCTGGCAAGGGTGGCCATTGAAGTTGACTTGACTAAACCACTCCTTGCAAAATACAAGTTTCGTAGACGCATCATGAAAGTCGAGTATGAAGGGCTCCATTTGATTTGCTTTAAATGTGGTTGTTATGGACACAAAGAAGAGGGCTGCCCTTTTGGAGAGAAAGATGCGGGTGAAATTATTCAAGAGGAGGGGGTGAAAATCTCCAAGAATCAAGAGAGCGAATCTCTGAAACATGTCGCAGATGATTATGGCGAGTGGATGGTTCCGAAGAGAAGGAATGTTGCCCGGCTTAATCAGAGATCGAATTCGGAGAGTAAAATTATTGGGCAAACTCGTTTTGGGGAGAAGTCGAGATTCTCTGCTTTGAGCAATAAGGATGTTGGGAATCCGCAAGTGGATCCGAGTATGGTAGCCAAGAATAGTATGATTGGTGCTACAACAACTACCGTTGATGGAAATTGTGTCCAGAACAACGATGGGTTGGTTAAGGAGCATGGAAATAATAGGCCGGAGTCCTCTGGCGATGACGGGAGCGGGGCTAGAGGCTCGCATCACATTCGGGTGCATTCTCACCGACAGAGACCAGATTTGACGGGTCAGAGTAAGAACATCAATCCTAGTTCGAGTAATCCCCAATTGGGGGATGGTGGTACGTAAGGTTTCCTTCTCTTATCTGTTTTCCATGTTGGATAAGATTATTTTTTGGAATGTGAGTGGTGCTTTAAAATCTGGATTTCATAGAGCAACGAGAGATTTGTTGCGAACGGTTAATCCTTGCATTTTTGTGATTCTTGAACCTCGTATAAGTGGGCCTACTGCTGATAGGGTTTGTAAAAGCTTAGGGTTTGCTGGTTGCTTTCGTGTAGAAGCGCAGGGTTTCAGTGGCGGGATCTAGTTATTGTGGAAAAGTTTGGTTAGTGTTAGGATTATTGATAGTGCTTCTCAATTCATTCATTGTGAAGTGTGTATTGGGTATAGGAGTTTTTTGCTAACTACTGTTTATGGTCGCCCGTCTCCTGTTGATCGTAATTGTTTATGGAATCTGATTAATGGTGTTCAGCCTTTGGATGATGTGGCTTGGGTCTTGGGGGGGATTTCAATGCTACATTATTGCCTGAAGACAGGAATTTTTCTGCTGCCCAGAATTATGGTGTTGATAAGTTTTTTTTGCAGTGGTTTCATGATGGGGGACTATTAGATGTTAGATCTGTAGGGAATCATTACACTTGGTCTAATGGTAGGATTTGTGCCAAATTGGACAGAGTTATTGCTTCTACAGATTGGAATGTTTTGTTTCCCGAGGCTGTTGTTGATGTGCTTCCTAGGATTGCATCGGACCATAGTCCTCTGTGTTTGTGTTTAAGTCCTTCTAGGGACAGATTATCTGGCCCTAAGCCCTTTAAGTTTCTTGCTGCATGGCTGACTCATCCTGATTTTGATCAAACTGTGTCTTTAAATTGGGATAAAGATAGGCCTTTGGGTGATTCTATTAACTCCCTAAGATCTCATCTTCAATTGTGGAATAGAGATGTGTTTGGTCACATCATTAGGAACAAGAATAGGCTCACAGCTAGGATTAAGGGCATTCAAAAAGCTATTGATTCTGGGAGGGGCTGTCACTTAAAGGGCTGGAACAGAAACTCTATAGGGAATTGGATGTCTGGTTGCTTAGAGAGGAGATGCTTTGGAAGCAGAAATCTAGGGATCAGTGGATGAGCTTAGGGGATAGAAATACTAAGTTTTTCCATACCAAAACTAGGATTAGAAGGAAGCACAATCGTATCTCTAAATTGCTTAGTGAGAATGGGGAATGGGTCACTGATGATGGTAGGATCAAACTTCTTCTTGTAAACCATTTTAAGAAGTTGTTCAGTTCTGATTTTGTTTCATCTGGTTCTGTTTTCTTCCATGATTTTGAACCCTTAGATTCGGAGTGCTTAGAGGATCTTACTAGGTAGGTAAGTGCTGAGGAGGTTTCTAAGGTTGTCAAGAGCATGAAACCCTTTAAGGCTCCTGGAAAGGATGGGTTTCCGGCAGGTTTTTTTCATAAATTTTGGGGGGTTGTTGCCTCTAATGTTATCAGATTTGTTAAGAACTATTTCAGTACGCAAAAGCTGGATGTTAATTTAAATCATACTACTATTACCCTTATTCCAAAGAACAATCAGCCAACTTCTGTTAATCATTTTCGTCATATTTCCCTCTGTCAAGTTCAATACAAAATTCTAGCTAAGGTCATTACTAATCGGATTAAACCCTACATGTCTAAATGGGTGTCTAGTGTCAAAGCAGCTTTGTACCCGGAAGAAGCATTTTCGAAAACATAATCCTTGTCCAAGAGATTATTCACTCCATGCAGCATACTAAGGCTAAAGAGGGGTCCTTAATTATGAAAATTGATCTTGCAAAAGCTTATGACCGTTTATCTTGGAACTTCATTAATGATACTTTAAAGTGTGTTGGTATTCCTGATAGTTTAAGACGTCTGATCATGGAATGTCTAACCACGGTCTCTTTCCAAATTAATTGGAATGGAACTTTAACTGATTCTTTCTCTGCTGAAAGGGGTGTTAGGCAGGGAGACCCGCTTTCACCCTATATTTTTGTTTTGTGTTTAGAGCGGCTTTCCCAACTCATAAATAGACGTGTCAATAATGAAGAATGGAAACCTATATCTCTGGGTAAGAGGGGTATTGCGATTTCTCATTGTTTCTTTGCAGATGACCTAGTTTTATTCGGTAAGGCTTCTCCTTCTCATGTCCGGGTAATGCGTGAGTGCTTATCTGATTTCTGTGATTCATCAGGGCAATTGGTTAGTCTGGAAAAGTCGTCCATCTTGCTATCTAAAAATGTTAGTGAGGAGAGGGCGAGGATTATTAGGTTGGAGTCGGGGATGCCCACACAACTAATTTTGGGAGATATTTGGGTGTTTATCTCAAACATGGGAAAATGAGCGATTTAAATCACAATCTTCTTGTGTCCAGAATTACGGACAAGCTGGCAGGATGGAAGTGCCATACCTTGTCTATGGCTGGACGCGTATGCCTTGTTAAGAGTTGTGTAATGTCTATTTCTCTTTACCCGATGCACTGTCAAATTCTTCCCAATAAAGTGTGTAATAAAATCGACAAGTTATGCAGGGATTTCATATGGGGTCACGATTCGAATAATAGAAGGTTGCATGATATAGGCTGGGATGTCTTGTGCAAACCCAAATTGGAAGGGGGGTTAGGCCTGAGGAAGACAAAACAAATGAATCTTGCTTGTTTTGGTAGGATTGTCTGGAACCTTGCTAGTAAATACAAATCCTTTTGCAAGAGTGTGCTGCTGCGTAAGTACCCTGTACGGGGTAAAAACCTAACGGCAAGTATACCGGTCGATTATAGCAAGTTTTCCTAGAAGTGCCCCTCCAGGTTATCGAATCCAAGGGAGGCAGCGTTTTAGTTTAATTGATATTTAAGAACAAACTAATGAATCGGTTCACTCCAGTAACAGGGGGGTTTTGTTTGTTGAATTACTAAAGTATAAAACAAGAATGTAAATATGAGCAAAGGTAATAAATGCAAGACAATGGGCAAAATAATGATATTTTTGATTTAATAAAAAGGGAAAATTCCGGTTTACTAATCCTCCAAATTCTTCGGTTCCTTTCTCAGTGTGTTTACCAAAATTCAGATTAAAATCCTAGATCAGAAATATTCCACGTTCGGTCTCCCGCTCGGTGGAATCTAATTAACAGCTAATAAATTTTAACTCTCGTTACAAATTTACTAATTGCTAACAGCTTTAAGAATAATCCAGTTTAATGATCAGTTAATATCCTAGAGGAATTACCATCTCTAAATTAACCGGTACTGTTCCTGTTGTCTATTATCTACCGCAGTTCTCACTTATAAGCAGATAAACTGGTAAAATCAAGTAACTGGCCAAATCACAAGATTTATAAAAATAAATAAGGAACAATACTTTAATCTATTAAAATGGTAAATCACACAGATAATGGAACCTTGAATTTGGATTACATAGCAAACCGAAATTTATAAAAACTACTCAGCCATTGAAATGAAAATACTGTAAAAATATGTAAATAACATTAAAGAAGAAAAGAAGAAGAAACTCTGTTTTAAGGCTCTTTGATGGAGTCTCTGTGCACAACCAGCAGTTTCCTCCGCTCAATCTCTAGATAATGGTGAAGTCCCCAGCTGCTTGTGTATTCCAGATTTCTGTGGATGTATGTGGTGTTTAATGGAAATGGTGATGGGACGTGAGAAATGAGATGGAAATGGATGGAGGGAGTATAATGGATGGGGAATGAAATGGTGTAAGTGAGGGAGGAGATATCCGATGGATATTGTGTGTCTTGAATGAGAGGGATTGAGTTCTATTTATAGAACTCATTTGCTTGAGTACGTAGCAGCAGCATGGTGGTGGAGATGATGCTGGAGTTTTAGAAGTGGAATGGTGGGTGGTTAACGTGGGTGTTGTTGTTGGATTTAGGGAGATAATTGGATCTAGTGGGATTAGAGGATGGAAAGTAGTGGAAGGGAATACGATTGTGGAGGAAATGCTGGAAAGGATGGATTAATGTATGGGGCGGTGGTTAGTTCAAAAGAGAATAAAATTCTCTTTTCTTCACGTTCGCGGGCTACAGATGTCCGATTCCAGTCATATGGTCTGGGACTTAAGTCTTGTATGAAGTCCCAGACCATAGCATTAAAATGGGTCGAGACTTGCCTGCTATGTGTGGTCCGGGACTTAAGGTTTGTATAAAGTCCTGGACCATGGTGTTAAAACAGGTCGAGATTTCTTTCATTGTGTGGTCCGAGACTTAGGCCACGTATAAGGTCCCGGACCATGTCTGATTTTCGGTCGAGATTTGAGTCACAATGTGGTCCGGGACTTAGCTCCAGAATCAAGTCCCGGACCATGCTTGAATTCAATTCGTGAGTTGTTGTCTTTGACTCAAATCAGCTTGTTTTTCCATGTGTTCCAACAATGATGGGAATGTGTTAAAAACCTGAAAAGGCATACAAAAAAACATAAAAGAAGACAATTGCAACAAGAAACATAAAAATACTCAAAAGACAGGAATTTAGCAGTAAATAGCTCAAAATTCGGTATCAAAAGACCTTATAAAAATAGGTAAATTCCTGACTTATCAACATCCCCACACTTAACCTTTGCTTGTCCTCAAGCAACTACTGCAAGCAAAATGTACCAGATTTTCAAAAGCGGAGATTATCAGGTCAGGAGAAATGTTCAAGGAAATCTAATGCTGAAAAACAGTCATAAGAGACAACGACTAGTACTGCAAGTTTTCTTAAACAGTGAAGCTAGAGTGTTTGTCAAATGCATGAGACTATCGTCATAACTATTTAATCCAAACTTTACTCAGGGCTTTACTTTCCATATGCTTTCCACAATTTCATTGGACGACAAGGGGCAAGAAGTAATGTCATATTCCACATTACCTTTCATTGCCACATACTCATAATCAAGGAAGAATTTGCAATAAACTGTTTAGCATGAAAGAACTTTCCTTCCAATTTTTCTGAGTAAGCATTATTTATTTCATCCCCTCAGACTTTTTCTCCCCATCCTTGTAGCGGTGTTGGGCCTTCTATCCCAGATCAGATGATCTTAGGTAGATGAGTGATGAGGCACTCCATGGGCTTAATTACCGAATGGGAGAGGCCTGTTCTGGTTCAGAGTAGATTAGAGGAGTACCTTGCCTTTGTCCTTTCCTTCCATTCATTCCAAAACTTTCCCAAAGCCCCAAGTTAGTTCAAACAAAATAGTCACAAAATGGTCTCACCTTTTATTGAAGGAAATAGATGAAAATTTTAACCAAAACTGACAATCCAAGCAGTATAACCAAAGTTCTTATGACCGAAATTTCAGATTAAATCTCAAAAAAAAAAATTCTCTACTCGTACGGTATTCCCGACTGATGCATCTGACCACAAGTGAAAACCAAGTATGTCAAAAAAATTTGTGGAGGGTCATCAAAGGTTAGTGAAGGGAGAATAAGTCTTGTCAGGAGTCATATAAAATAAACAAATAGACGTGCGACCCCCTTACTACTTCCCCACACTTAGAAAATAGCAATGCCCTCATTGCTGCATGAATATGATCATAGTGCAAAAGAAAGAATAGAACTCCCCTGAAAAATGGGTGAGGATGACGTCCCCACACTTATGAAAAGGAACGGGAGACTCAAGGAGTGTTGGAAAAATTTCGGCAGAGTCTCCTTTGTATTCTTTCGATATCGCACACAAGAGATGGCAATCCTGTTGGAAATAATCAGCAGCAGACAATATATTGCACTGAAAGCAGTGAACATAACCACTAAGTGTAAGTAGCAGGAGTACCAAAGTAACAACAATCCAAAAAGAAAATGAAAATACCATAAGATGCAACCTAACAAGCTAAAAGACATTAAAACAGCCAGAGTGAGGAAATAAAAGAGAATCCGAAACAGCAATAACAAAATAAAGAGTTTGAAACGAAAAGATCATAAACCAGCATGAGATCTACTGAGGTGGTGGGTGATCCCGAGGCAGACGCCAGGACTCAAGCTGAGCGAAGCGGGCATCATAATCAGTGAATCGTGCCTCATAGCGAGCTGCATACTCCGCAAACCGGGCGTCCTGTCCAGCTGTATACTCCAAATACCGTGCCTCTTGTCCAGCTGTAAACTCTGCGTACCGTGCGTCCTGCTCGGCCTCATACGCCCGCTGTCGAATGTCCATCTGAGTCACGTGAGCAGCAAGACCATCGACCCGTGCAGTCATCATCCCCTGCCAATCAGAAAACTGACGAAACATCTCGTCATAACCCGGTGTAGGGGCAGTGGGCATCGGAACGTCTTGAATGTCACCACCAGCGGCAACAGCAGGGGGCTCATCCTCAGCAGCCGCACCAGGTCCGGGAGCTCGTGCACCCGGCTGTGCGCGTCGGCGCTTGACCCACTGATCATCTATCTTCTCCCACTGATAAAAGCGCATCATCGTCATGTCTATGGGAGAGCGGGGGTACTGGGGCTGCTCATCTGAACAATCCACTCCAGCGGCATCAAAGAAGGACTGCAGTAGGTGTGGGAAAGGAAGAGAGGAGCTACTGTCGACGTCAATCACCCGAAGCATCGACTGAAAAAGTAATCCATGCAGGGCAATGGGGAACGCTGTCCGTGCAAGCTCATCATCCAGGAGGAAGCGCAAAACATAGCAGCCAATTGCATTCAGGTCCGCACACTCCTGAGGTCGGACATTATACATAATAATCCCCAAGATCAGACGTTCAAGCGGTGTGGGAAGCTTATCACTCGTAACCACCTGCTTATCCCGGTGATTGCGCCTCTGGCGGTTCTGAACAGTAGGATCATTCACGATAAAATTTATATAATGCTCCCTAACTTGTCTCTCCCGGAGTTCGTGATTCTCCCGGTCCGCCTCAGTCGGGACCCTAGCCCGATTAGGTATATTCAGTGCACGTCTAATACGGGCGGGATCGACGGTAATATCCTTCCCCTTAACCCGTGACCTTATTTCCTTACCATCAGCACGCACCGTAGCATTAGCATAGAATAGTTTCACCAGTCACGGATAAAATGTACCACCGCGATTCAGCAAACATACCCAACCTCTATCGCTAAATATCCTTTCTAAATCAAATTCAGATATCAATGAAGGACCGACTGACCTTTCAGGAATTATTTTGCGTTCCTTAGCCTGGAACCAGTCCCAAGCAGCGTCTGTGAGAAATTCCGAACGGTCCGTTTCGCGAACCCGAAGTGGGGGAGCTGCTGAGGAAGAGGCGCCGGCAGTGGTAAGTTGGCGAGCACGTTTGGGTGCCATCGGGGTTTTGGGTTTTGGACATGGTAAGGGGGTGTGTGGTGCGGGTTGCGCGCGACAGAGGGAGCGAGTCGGGTGGAAGCGGTGATGCTTTGGGTTGTGGAGCAGGCGAGCTCGACAGAGGGGGGAAATAGAGTTTGGGCTAGTGTTGTGAAGTCGGGGCAAGTGGGTTCGCGGTGGTGAATCGGTGGATGGTGGTAGTGTTGGGTGGTTTTGGGTGCAGAGAGGGAGTGGGCGAACTGAGGGATGCTGGTCTTGGTTGGACTGTTGTTGCTGCGCCTGCACCTCTGATTTCGGTGGTCAACTGGTCGGGACGGGGACGTATGAATTCGTCGAACAATGGAGATATGGGTGTGCGTGGGTAGCAGGAGAATGATGGCGTGATGTGGTGTGGATGGCGATTATGTGAGCAGGCGACGGGATAGAGGAGTGGGTTGGGGGTCGCGGCGACTGGCGGGAGTGGTGGTTGGTGTGAATTTAGAGTGAGGTGGAGACGAGGACGGATCGGGAATGTTGGTGGTGAAGGTGGTTGCGAGAGCGGTGGTGGTGCGAGAGGGCGGCAACAGAGGGATGGGTTGTGGTGAGGCGTTTGGCGGTGTTTGGCGAATTTGAGAGCGAGAGAGAGGGAGTTAGGGTTGGTCGGGGGGAGAACTGAGGTAGAAGACGACGCGGTGTTTTTCTTTTTTTTAGTAGTGATAGATGGTCCGGGACTTAGGGTTTTGTTGAAGTCCCGGACCACCCATACCAATATTTCCGTATTTTGTCTTCAAATTCGGTCCGGGACTTAGGGTCCTTGTAAGGTCCCGGACCACCCTTCTTCTCTTTTTTCGCCTCTGTTATTGGTCCGGGACTTAGGGTATTGTTGAAGTCCTGGACCACGTCTATTTTTTGTTTCGAGTGTTGGCTGCTCCTCTGGTCCGGGACCTTAGTCTTGTAGCATGTCCCGGACCACCCCATGCTCCTCCAGTCCACCGAAAGTATGCTTGCACTCTGTTTCTCTTCCTTCACCAAACCTACATTTTAACAAAACTAACCAAAGAAAAATAGCTAGCAAACTAATTAGAACAAGTAAAAACATGAATTAAAACGAAAAACAAGAAGATTGGGTTGCCTCCCAATGAGCTGCCCGTCTTTTCGGTCTTTGGCTAGACCGTGTTTTTGTTCTCTCAAGAATTTCCAGAAGATTGAGCCGTCTTTGAAACCTGGTGACATGAACTCCAAGAAGCTTCCAAAACATTTTTAGAAGACCTGCCAGCATAAAATAGTAGCTGCTCACTTTCTGCATTCAAAGTGATTGTACCATGAGCAACTTCTATTCGAGCGTCGGCTGTTGCTAGGAAGGGTCTTCCAAGG
This sequence comes from Limonium bicolor, assembly GCA_023374045.1. Lineage (NCBI taxonomy): Eukaryota > Viridiplantae > Streptophyta > Magnoliopsida > Caryophyllales > Plumbaginaceae > Limonium > Limonium bicolor. The sequence goes on along the minus strand of CM041783.1, from coordinate 54,097,232 downwards.
ATAATAGGGACCGTTGGATCTGTGGCCATGTCGAGTACGACAAAGTCGCAGGGGAAGTACAGATGCTCCACCTTAACCATCACATCCTTTGCAATTCCACATGGGTAAACCATGGAGCGATCTGCTAACTGAAGCGTCATTCGTGTAGGCTGTAAGTCTCCAATTCCAAGTTTTTCAAATAAGGTGTATGGCATGAGACTAATCGACGCTCCTAAATCAGCAAGACAGTGGTCGAAGTCAATGTCTCCTATTCTGCATGGAATTGTGAAGCTTCCAGGATCTTTGCATTTCTCTGGTAAGCGCTTCTGTATGATCGCTGAACAAGTCTCTGTGAGCTGAATAGTTCCTGTCTCAACTAACTTTGCCTTATTGGATAAAAGCTTCCTTAAATACTTGGCATAGTTAGGTACCTTCGCAACTAAGTCAACAAAGGGGATATCCACAGATAGTTGACGAAGTAAAGTAAGAAACTTATCGAACTCACTATCCTCCTTGGAATGCTTGGTTCTGTTTGGAAATGGAATTGGAGGAGCAACTTCAACCGCCGGTGGTGTAGGTGAAGGAGATTTGGTAACTTCACAAGTCCGCTTGTTCCCCAGCACCGGTTGCTCTATGTTTACCTCAGGCTCAGTAGCTTTATCTTTACCACTTCTAGTAGTTACCTTCTGTGTTCTTTTCCTGAAGGACATTGTGTTAGCCAAGATATCATCACAGTGTAGCATAATTTGGCATTAACTTAAGCATATCCGAAAAAGGAATATCTTTAGTTAATTTCTTAAAAATTTTAAGAAATTTTCCAAGCTGTTCATCAAGGTCCCTTTTCTTTACCCTGTCAGGAAAAGGAATGGGTTCTTCAAATTTATGATTGGAAACAGAAGAGTAAGAAGACTGAGTTTCAGGAGACTCCTTCTCCTTGGGTTTTTCAGAAACTTTACTGGAGTCCTTAACCTATTTGTGAACAGGTAAAATTGCAGCGACAAGTGGAGTATCTTCTCACAACAAAAACAGCTTTAGCATACTCGCGAGGATTCTTCTGGCTGGCTAGGTAGAGCCCCTGCAGGTCTATCAGAAAGTTTTTCACTTAGTTGGGCAATTTGAGTCTCAATATGTTTGTTTGAAGCTCTCTGCTCCAAGATGAAGGTCTTGTTCTCATGGTTGGTGCTCTCTTGTTGTTCGAGTTTCTATTGGTCGACAGGAAACGCTCGCATCATATCTTCCAAACCTGAACTCGCACAGCTGGCTGTTTCTGTGCCTGCTGGTTCTGTATTTGCTGATTTTGGTGAGGTCCCTGAAAATGCTGAGTGTTCTGCTGTGGAGGCCTCTGACTGTAGTTATTTCCCTGGAACCTCTACTGCTGATATCCTTGGTTTGATTGTTGTAGAAATTCCCTTGCCTGTTCCCCAGATAGTTTACCTCTTCATTTGCTGAGACGTACACTGGCACATGTTGGAACTTCTACCACATACTCGCACGGGGAAGGAGTCGTCAAACAGCGGCGCTTTGACTGTGAGGGTTCATCATTGCACACATTCTCAAATTGTTTAGACATCGCTTCCATCTTGGCAGCCAGAAAAGTATTCGAATCTACTTCATAGACTCCAGCAGTTTTCTTTGGTGCAGCTTCTCCGGTTCTCGCACCTCCCCATTGATTGGATGCATTGGCAATGGTCTCCAATAATTCCTTGATTCTAGCTATTGGTAGCTCCATGAGGCTTCCTCCTGCACAAGTGTCTACCAACAAACGACTTGAATGATCCAAATCTTTGTAAAAGGACTGTAAAATTACCTCCTCTCCTAGGCCATGGTGTGGTACTCTACGCACAATCCCTTTGAAATGCTCCCAAGCCTCAGATAATGTATCACCAGTGAACTGCTTAAAGTTGGTAATCTCTCCTCTCATAATCAGCATCCGAGAAGGAGGGAAATATTTTGCCAAAAATGCATTTGCTAACTCCGTCCAGGTAGTGATACTGTTGGGCGTCAACGAGTTTAACCATTCTGCAGCTCTGTCTCTTAGGGAGAATGGGAAGAGAGTCAATCTAGCAACCTCTTGTGAAGCTGATGTAGAACAAGCTCCTACCAATCTCAGGAAAGTGGTGAGATGGACATTGGGATCTTCGGTGATTGTTCCGCTGAACTGAGGTGCATTCATGACCATAGTAACATAGTGTGTCTTGAACTGCCAATGCTCTCCTGCTGGCAACGCAGAAATTACTATTGGTGAGACAAGCCCTTCAACGTTTGGGCGGGTGTAATCCCTCATGTGCCTCTCCGGATTCTCCATATTTGTTCCTGAGGGGTTGTTTAGAATTTCTTCTTCAACAAGTAACGCAGAAACAATCTCATCTGCTGGTGAATCTTTTAGGAACACCTCCTGCTCAATTGGAGGATCCAGCACTAACCTTTTTCGAATCCTTCTTGTTACTCTGTCTATCTCTGGTTCGATTTCGAATTCAGGGTTTCCTTCAGAACGAGTTTTAACCATAAACCAAGATCAGATAACTGACAGTAATGCAGTTGTAAAAGAACAAAATAAAATGAGACAAAACTAAAAGGAACAAAAAAAACAAAACAAAATTAAATAAGATCAAAAATAAAAATCAAACTAAGCAACCGTGCCTCCCCGACAACGGCGCCATAAACTTGTTGGGGTAAAAACCTAACGGCAAGTATACCGGTCGATTATAGCAAGTTTTCCTAGAAGTGCCCCTCCAGGTTATCGAATCCAAGGGAGGCAGCGTTTTAGTTTAATTGATATTTAAGAACAAACTAATGAATCGGTTCACTCCAGTAACAGGGGGGTTTTGTTTGTTGAATTACTAAAGTATAAAACAAGAATGTAAATATGAGCAAAGGTAATAAATGCAAGACAATGGGCAAAATAATGATATTTTTTATTTAATAAAAAGGGAAAATTCCGGTTTACTAATCCTCCAAATTCTTCGGTTCCTTTCTCAGTGTGTTTACCAAAATTCAGATTAAAATCCTAGATCAGAAATATTCCACGTTCGGTCTCCCGCTCGGTGGAATCTAATTAACAGCTAATAAATTTTAACTCTCGTTACAAATTTACTAATTGCTAACAGCTTTAAGAATAATCCAGTTTAATGATCAGTTAATATCCTAGAGGAATTACCATCTCTAAATTAACCGGTACTGTTCCTGTTGTCTATTATCTACCGTAGTTCTCACTTATAAGCAGATAAACTGGTAAAATCAAGTAACTGGCCAAATCACAAGATTTATAAAAATAAATAAGGAACAATACTTTAATCTATTAAAATGGTAAATCACACAGATAATGGAACCTTGAATTTGGATTACATAGCAAACCGAAATTTATAAAAACTACTCAGCCATTGAAATGAAAATACTGTAAAAATATGTAAATAACATTAAAGAAAAAGAAGAAGAAACTCTGTTTTAAGGCTCTTTGATGGAGTCTCTGTGCACAACCAGCAGTTTCCTCCGCTCAATCTCCAGATAATGGTGAAGTCCCCAGCTGCTTGTGTATTCCAGATTTCTGTGGATGTATGTGGTGTTTAATGGAAATGGTGATGGGACGTGAGAAATGAGATGGAAATGGATGGAGGGAGTATAATGGATGGGGAATGAAATGGTGTAAGTGAGGGAGGAGATATCCGATGGATATTGTGTGTCTTGAATGAGAGGGATTGAGTTCTATTTATAGAACTCATTTGCTTGAGTACGTAGCAGCAGCATGGTGGTGGAGATGATGCTGGAGTTTTAGAAGTGGAATGGTGGGTGGTTAACGTGGGTGTTGTTGCTGGATTTAGGGAGATAATTGGATCTAGTGGGATTAGAGGATGGAAAGTAGTGGAAGGGAATACGATTGTGAGGAAATGATGGAAAGGATGGATTAATGTATGGGGCGGTGGTTAGTTCAAAAGAGAATAAAATTCTCTTTTCTTCACGTTCGCGAGCTACAGATGTCCGATTCCAGTCATATGGTCCGGGACTTAAGTCTTGTATGAAGTCCCGGACCATAGCATTAAAATGGGTCGAGACTTGCCTGCTATGTGTGGTCCGGGACTTAAGGTTTGTATAAAGTCCCGGACCATGGTGTTAAAACAGGTCGAGATTTCTTTCATTGTGTGGTCCGGGACTTAGGCCACGTATAAGGTCCCGGACCATGTCTGATTTTCGGTCGAGATTTGAGTTACAATGTGGTCCGGGACTTAGCTCCAGAATCAAGTCCCGGACCATGCTTGAATTCAATTCGTGAGTTGTTGTCTTTGACTCAAATCAGCTTGTTTTTCCATGTGTTCCAACAATGATGGGAATGTGTTAAAAACCTGAAAAAGCATTCAAAAAAACATAAAAGAAGACAATTGCAACAAGAAACATAAAAATACTCAAAAGACAGGAATTTAGCAGTAAATAGCTCAGAATTCGGTATCAAAAGACCTTATAAAAATAGGTAAATTCCTGACTTATCATACCCTAGCTCGGCAGGTGTGAGATGTTCTGTTAACTGAAAGAATATACTATGTTGTGCTAATTCTGTGCAGGGAGGACTTCGGTGGACAATCAGCAATGGTAAGGTAGCTAAGTTTTGGACCGATTGCTGGATTACTAATCAAAGTTTATTTTCTCAGGCGGTTTGTGAGGTTCCGAATCAGTGGTTGGAGCTCTCCGTTTCTGATTATTGGTCCGAGGAATCGGGGTGGATGTGGGAACGGTTTGGGAGCTTTTTGCCCACCCAGATTATTAATGAAATTGATAGTATTGTCGTGTTTCCTTCTGAGGAAGACGATTTTGTCCATTAATTGGAGACTGGAATCGAGTGGGGCTTACAGCGTTAAATCTGCATCCAACTTTATGTCTACAAGTTTGGTTTCTAATGGTCTTAATGTTTCGTCTACTTCTGCTTCTACTAATAATATTTTTAAGTCTGTTTGGCACCTCCCTGTTCAGAAAAGAATATGCTTGTTTATGTGGCGTGTTAGCCATGGGAAGATCATGACCAATTCGAGGCGTGCGGCTATGGGGTTTACGGTAAATCAATCATGTCACTTCTGTGGGAAAGAGGAGTATATCCTACATGTTCTTAAGGATTGTATTATTGCTAAGAAAATATGGAACAGGTTACTGCCCTCTAGTTTGTGTGTCCAATTTTATGGTATGTGTATAGGTGACTGGTTGGAGCATCTATCTGGGTCTAGCAAGTTCCTGCTCAAAGGCAACAGGAGAGCAACCTTCGTTGTTGTTTGCTATGCTCTGTGGCTATGGAGGAATAGCTAGGTGTTCAGGAAAGAGATCAGGATGTACTTACCCTTCAGAAACATCATTACCTCCTGCTTGGTTAACAGAAGAGCGTGGCGTATGAAGGAGGAGTACTCTCCTGTTCTGAATCGTGATGTTGTAAAGAGTAGCAGTGAGGGGTGGCCTAGATGGAGGCCTCCTGATTTTGGTATAATTAAACTAAATATTGATGGTGCTTATAATGTTTGTGCAGAGTACGCAGCTGCGGGAGGAGCGGGTAGAGATCATACGGGAGCTTGGATTGTGGGCTTTACTGCATCGTTTGGAAAGCGGAGTGCTCTTCATTCTGAGATTATGGCATTAAGGTTCGCTATTCAACTAGCTAGAGAGAAAGGATGGGAACATGTCATTATATGTTCGGATTCTGCCCAACTAGTAGAGTACTTCCATTGCTGTCCTCCCTGCTTGGCATTGCGTCCCTTGATCAGGGATTGTATTAGTAGTATTAGTCCTGGGTGGGATGTTAGTCTTGTGTACACTCCTAGGAACAGCAATATGCTAGCTGATGCCTTAGCTAAGTTGGGCCTTGCTGGTCCCCCTGGTTTTTATGTATTGGAGTCTCCTTCTATTTGTACTTGCTCTGTTCTTGCTGAGGATACTATAATTGATTAATAAAATACCGAGGGCATGACCCTCCCATTTTCGGCCAAAAAAATAAAATTAAAAAACCAATAAACATACACACTTGTTGATATATAAATTAAAATATTAAAATAGTATATAGAAATATGAATGTATATAAATTTATTAACATACAAAGTTACAAAAATATTATATATTATTATTAAAAGTTACAATTTCACTAAATAAATTCACATAACATTATCAGAAATTTTGAAACTCTTGTTCTCTTTTTTTACACTTTTATATTTGTAAGAATTATAAATTTTAAATAATAAAAATATATTGTTTAGAAGTTACAAGTTTTGCTTAAATAATAAAAATAAAAATTTTATTGGTGATATAAATATTTTTATTTTCTTTGGTTTCTCAAGTTTTTTACTGTAAATTAAATACTCATAGTAATATATTGTTTGTGAATTTTTCTATTTATTTTTACTAACGAAATAAAGTTAAGTAGTGTAATATAATAAATTATAATTGTAATACAAAAACGGTAAACGCACTACATATACTAACTTAACCAAACATGTTGCATATATGCCGCACTGCCAAACAGTAGTTTTCAAAACAGTTGTATTTATGCCAGCACATTCCTGCCAGCAAATATGTTGCATTTATGCCAGCGTATACCTGATGCTAAATATGCTGCATTTATGCTGCCAAAACAGCCATGGCGAACTGAGCCTAACTCTGTTCGGCATGGCTTTTTTGTGGTTGTTTTGTAGCTATTTTAGTCTGGTTGTTTTGTAGTTGTTTTATGGGTTGTTTTATGTTGGTATATATGTAGTTGTTTTGAAAACTACTGTTTGACAGTGTGATTGTTTTGTCCGACGTTTTTGATTAAATTAGTTACATGCAATGTTACTAATTTCTATGATACGATTATAAATATAAATATAAACACATATAAATATAAATATAAATAAATATATCTAAATATTAATATAAATATAAAAATAAATAAAAATAAAAATATAGATATATATAAACATAAATATAAATATAGATATAAATATAACTATAAACATAAATATAAATTTACAATATTCATTCTCTTTGCAGCATAAATTGTTGGTTATTTTATAGTTGTTTTGTGTTAATATATTTGTGACTGTTTTAAAAAATGTTGTTTGACAGTATGGATATTTAGTATTTTTGTCAAAAATACCAACTAGACATACCACATATATACCATGATCGAAGCAGAAGCTGCTCTCATCAATATGCATTGGGGGTGTTGAATCAATTCTGAATTCTATGCAGTGAACCATATCGAGAGAGTGGAACAACAGAACGAACTGCAATGTCTGGGGTGGGGTAGGATAAGTGTACGTGGATGCAAGCTGTTGTAAAGTAAGAATAGGTGAGTAGGAAAGGATGACCCTTGGCTAGATTTTGTTCTTATTTTCATAAAAATGGTCAAGTGGCACTAATTATCAAAGAAATCAAAGCTGCAGTAGCTTCATCGGGTGTGGGCAGTGCTACTGCTAATGCTACATTTACCCATAGAGATGAGACGGTGATGCGATATACCAGATAGTGTGACTATTGTCCCAAGGGGCGGAATGAATGCCCCTTAGGAAGTTTAGATCTCATCTCTTAAAAACTATCGCAAATACGCAGCTAACTGAAGGAGATCGACAAATAGTACCCAAAGCAATTCGGTAAATTGAAAGACATCACAGCAAAGCAAGACCAAAGTGGCCCTTATCTAGTCCAAGGAGTATTTGCTGGGCCCAATTCCCTTATTGAGCCACATTAATAAAAGAGAGATTGTAGGATGATTTCATACCTATGGCTATCTCGAGAGTGTTAAACCTCACTCGACAGAAGAACGAAGAGAAGGAGAGGGAGGAAACCGAGAAAGCGAAGAATAGAAATTGTATTTAGAATTATAGAGTGTGTATTACACTGTAGCATATAAGCCTAGGTTATATACTACTGGTATACAGATGACCGTTGAGTAAGATAATGACAGGGGTATTTACAGTAACATATTAACAGCGCGAGTAACATGTATATTACATACTGCTAATCCTAATACCCCCCCAAGGCCTAATATGTAAAATGTTAAGCCTTGTTGCATGTTAAGTCACGGCATCAGGTGCTGGATGAAGTCCAAGTTGTGGGAGGAAGTATCTGTATGCTCTTCCTGACAGGGGCTTGGTGAGAACATCAGCAAGTTGCTTGGAAGAGGGAATGTACTGCACTTGTATAAGTCATCCTTGTATCTGCTCTCGCACATAGTGACAATCCAGCTCGATGTGTTTTGTCCGTTCATGCGAGACTGGATTTTTTGCAATGTGTATGGCTGAAACATTGTCACATTTGAGTGGAACTGGTTGAATATCGGGGACGTCTAGCTCATGCAGGAGACGGGTGAGCCAACTCAGCTCAGCTGTGACCTGCCGTAGTGCTCTGTACTCGGCTTCAGCAGAGGAGAGGGCAACTGAAGCTTGTTTCTTCGACTTCCAGCTGAGAGGAGATCCACCAAGCAAGATGTAATACCCAGAGATGGACTTCCTGGTCAGAGGACATGAAGCCCAGTCAGAATCACAAAATGTAAGTAGAGTATAGCATGATGATTTATTAAAGGAAAGACCAAATCCAAGAGTGCCTTTCAGATATGAAAGAGTATGATATGCAGCAGTGAGATGTGTAGTAGTGGGTGTTTGCAGAAATTGACTTAAATGTTGAACCGTGAAAGATAAATCAGGTCGGGTGGTAGTTAAGAAATTTAACTTCCCTATAAGTCGTCTGTAAACTGTTGGATCTGCCAAGGGTTCGCCACTGTTCTGATACAGTTTCTGATGTAATTGCAGTGGAGAGACAACAGGGCGGCAGTCCTGCATGTCATAATCTGATAGGATTTGGGAGGCATATTTTCTCTGTGACATGATCAAACCATCAGTAGTCTCAATAAATTCAATACCAAGAAAGAAATGTAGTCTCTCTAAGTCCTTTATGCGGAACTGGTTATGAAGTTGTCGGTTTATGTACTGGATTTCTGTTTTATCATTTCCAGTTATGATGATGTCGTCAACATAAATCACAAGGAAGGTTGTACTTCCAAGATGTTTCTTTGAAAACAGAGAATAGTCGTTCTTTGATGGGGTATATCCGAGATTCTGTAGGAAAGTGTTTAACTTATCATACCATTTTCTAGAGGCCTGTTTCAGGCCGTATAGTGATTTATGTAATTTGCAAGCCTTGTTTTTGCCCATGACTGTTAAACCTTGTGGTATTTGCATGTAAACATCCTCCATTAGTTCCCCATGTAAGAACGTGTTATTAACATCAAGTTGATCTATGACCCACCCTCTTTTAACTGAAAGGATAACTAGAGCACGAATGGTTGTGAGTTTGACAACCGGTGAGAAAGTCTCTTCGTAATGAAGGCCATACTTTTGTGTAAACCCTCTTACGACTAGTCTAGCTTTAAATCTTTCAAGACTGTCATCTGGTTTTAGTTTTGTTTTGTACACCCATTTACAAGAAATGGGTTTCTTCCCTTTGGGGAGATCAACTATTGTCCAGGTTTTATTATCCTTTAGAGCCTGAAATTCTTTGGACATAGCTTCTACCCACCGTGGGTCTCTGCTGGCTTCATTATATGTTTCTGGTTCTTTAAGGCATAAAGCATTGTCAAAGAAAGTGTTAGAAGCAGCAGAGAGGATGGTGTTTTTGTTTGGAATAATGCTGGCTAAAGTGTCAACAGCAAGGGTGTTAAAGCTAGTAGAGGAGGTGGTGTGTTGTTGGTTGTTCAATCTGGTTGAAAGAATGTGGGAGAAAAAATCTAGGCTAGTTTCAGCTATGCAGACATAGTCATTATACCTTTCTGGTGGTTTATGGGTTCTGGTAGATCTGCGCAGGTGTTGTGTGTTTTCTGTTGAGTTATTTGGATCATGTTCATCGCTGCTAGCAGCTGTATCATGATGATTGTTATCAGAAGGAGTGGCTATGAATGGGAGATCAGAAGGGGAGTTTGTGTCATCAGTTGTGGGTTGAGAGACTGAAACTGTGACATCATTGTCTGTGTTCTGAGTCACAGATTGTGGGACTGTTACATTTTCAGTGGGTTTCTGGTGTCTTTGAGGAAGGTCAATGTCTGTTGTGAAATCAGTTTCTAGACCAAGGGGTGGTTCTGTTTGTGGGGAGGAGGTATTGAGAGTTTTTTCATACCAGAATTCGCTCCAGTTTTTGTCCTTTAGAGGATAAATGTTTTCAAAGAACACAACATCACGGCTAATGTGAACTTCTCCTGTTTCAATATTAAGGACCTTGTATCCTTTTGTATTGCTAGCATTCCTAGGTAAACAGATGGGTTTGATCGTGGCTCTAATTTACTTCTATTGGGTTGGATGTTGGTAGTGAAACAAAGACAACCAAAATTTTTGATCTGTTTGTAATCAGGAGGAGTGCCATACAATTTTTCATAGGGGGAAATGTGTCCTATGGCTTTGGTTGGTAGTCTATTACTGATATAGACGGAGTGTTCTAGGGAATATCCCCAAAATTCTGAGGGTAAGCCAGACTGGAAAAGAAATGATCTGGTGATTTGCATTAGGTATCCTTGTTTCCTCTCCACCACCCCATTTTGTTGGGGTGTGTGGGGGCAGCTTGTCTGATGAATGATGCCATGTTGTTTAAAGAATTCAGTTCCCTCAAGGGAAGTGCCTAGTTCTTTTGTATTGTCAATTCTAATAATTTTTATCCGTTGATCAAACTGCCTTTCCACTAAGAAGACAAATTCTTTTATTGTCTTCATTCCTTCTGATTTATTCTTAAGGAGTTTTATCCAAGTAGATCTACTAAAATCATCCACGAAGGTGATGAAGTATTTTTGTTCCTTTTGTGTTTGAATTCTTAGTGGGCCGCATATGTCAACATGAACCATATGGAACGGAAGAGGACTTTTGATTTCAGAAAGAGGAAACTTTATTCTTTTGCCTTTGGCCTTATAACAAACAGAACAAGGAATTACATCAAAATGAGGAAAGTTCTTTCCAAGATTTAGCCTAGAGAGTTTCTTACAGGGGATGTGCCCAAGCTTACTGTGCCAGAGCAAGAAATCTGTTAATGCATGAGGGTGTTCACTATTAAACCTAGAAGCTAGAACAACAGAATGCCTAGACTATAATCCTTGAAGAAAGGAATCTAAAACAGAAACATTCAACAGGTATAAACCCGAGTGTTGAGAACCTATCTTTGCTTCAGTTTGTGTGTAGTTATCCTGCAGAATGCAATGGTTATCGGTAAAAGTTACAGGCATGTTTAATTTTCTACTTAATTTACTAACTGAGATGAGAAAAAGGACATCAGTCAAATTAAGCTGATCACAAATTCGAACAGAACCAGCATTACAAACGTTTTTCTTCTGACCATTAGGCAAAATAATGCTTTTATCAAATGAAATGCATTGCAGGTTAGTAACAATGGATTTATTCCCAGTGACATGATCAGAAGCCCCAGAATCAATGATCCACACAGTACTCAAGTTATCAGAAAGCATGTTATCAGCAATTTCTAATTGGAAGGAACATTTTTTAAGGTTACCAGAAAAGGATCCAAAATCCTTATCGTGAGGACTCCTGTTGTTTATGTTTCTTTGCTCGAAGTACTTGGCAAGTTGTTCCACTTGTTCACTTGTGAATCCAGAAACAGGAGAAGAGTGATTGACAGTCGGAGAACCCATCTTGGGTTCTTGCTGGAGAACTGGTCCTGCTACCCTGTGCTGTGCGCGTTGTTGGCTTGCTGGAGATTGGCTACCATCTTGACCAGGGAAACCCACCAGCCACCAACAGTCTGAGCGAGAGTGGCCAAGTTTAGCGCAGTTGCTGCATTTGACTTGGTTTTGCTTATCACCATTGTTGTTGTTTGTTGGTTTCTTCGAATTAAAGGGTTTCCCAGCGGGTTTTCTTGAGATAGAAGTGGTTTTACTTACAAGAGCAATAGATTCTTCAATTTCTGTCCCTTGGTTGTCATGGAGACGTCGTTGTTTCTCGCTTTGCGAAATGAGCGCGTACGCCTGCTCAACATCAGGAAGTGGGTTCATAAGAAGAATCGTCTCCTTCACGATCTGGTAGGTATCATTCAATCCATCAAGAAATTTGACGAGATGGTCAAGATTGAGGTTGTCGTCTACCGCCTTCGTAGCGCCGCAAGTACACCCGCAAACACACTTAGGGTTGCGTCTATTTGCATCTAATATTTCCCAGAGGTTCGTCAGTTTGGTGAAGTATGCACTCACAGAGTCTTCTCGCTGTTGAAGCAAATTAATTTCTTTCTGGATAGAGTAGATGTCGGGTCCACTCCTTAGATCGAAACATTTGCAGAGTTGCGTCCACATACGATGCGCCGTTTTGCAATAGATGATGCTGTCCGCCAATTCCTTGTCGACGAAGTTCAAGATCCAGCTCATAACGGTGTGGTTGCACCGTTCCCACGCGGGATATCTTTCTGAGGCAAGATCTGGTTCTTCGACGCAGCCACTGACCAAGCCAAATTTGTTCTTGGCCTTGAGGACGATTGTGGCGGCTCTTTTCCATTGATCGAAGCCCCCTTTTCCCTTGAATTTTGCCCCGAAAGACAGAGAGGGTTGGTCTGACGGGTGAAGGTAAAGGGGGTCGTTGTAGCCTTGGATTAGGGTTTCTTCTTGATTAGTCGACTCTTCTTTCTCTTCGAGGTTATCATCTTGGTCATTTTCCAGAGGCTGTTTTTCAGTGCTTTCGTCTGCCATTGATGGGAGGTATGCTAGATTGCGGAAGATTGCTCTGTTACCATGTTAAACCTCACTCGACAGAAGAACGAAGAGAAGGAGAGGGAGGAAACCGAGAAAGCGAAGAATAGAAATTGTATTTAGAATTATAGAGTGTGTATTACACTGTAGCATATAAGCCTAGGTTATATACTACTGGTATACAGATGACCGTTGAGTAAGATAATGACAGGGGTATTTACAGTAACATATTAACAGCGCGTGTAACATGTATATTACATACTGCTAATCCTAATAGAGAGACCAAAAAAGACGGATCCCATCTACGACGGGTGGAATTATAAACCCTATATGCCGAACTACAGATTGATAAGATTTACACAAACTACTTTATTTTTTATTTTATTTTTTGAAAGAGTAATAAGATTTCCATAAGAAGCTAAAGTCATTACAATTTTCGGAATATTTCCCGGAGTCCATGAACCCGAAAGTTGAGTACGTTGGGCATGGTTAGCTAAACTATGCGCCAAAGAATTGGCATCCCTAGGAACATAGAACCATGAAATTTCATTAAACCTTCCTAATTCTGTCAGAATTCTATCTAAGATAGCCGTAGCTGTTTGGAGCAACGATGATACCCCTCCCATATGCAAGTATTGTATGATAGCTTGACAATCGGATAGCACCCGGAGTGTGGTAAGGCCCAAGGCGTGTGCCCCATGCAACACCGACTCTATTGCTAAAGCTTCAGCATCGGCAACAACAACATCCCCTTGAAATGCGACAGTACCCACCGATACCAGTTGAGACTGTGTGTGTGCCACCCAAGCCATACCCACCCTACAAAACGAGACAGTACCTGTCTCGTTTGATCTACAGAGAAAACACCCCGTGGGTATATCAATCCTAATCCGGTCCTTGATAACAGTCCTGCAAGCAATCTTAGTGATGATAATTTTCCAAGCAAACAGCTTAATACGCGGTGGAACGTCAAGACTCCAGATTGTCTTGAAGACTTTGTCATCAGACACATGCTGCAAAGTGGAAGGTAATGAGGCAGTCTTCATAGTCAGTGCGGCTTTGTATGCTGAGGAGAATGTGTATTCTCCACTCTTTGTGAGACCCCAATACCAGTAGTCTGTGGAAGGAGACGTAGTAGATACTGGTGGGGTTAATGGAATAGCGCAGACATGGGCAATATTAGTTTCATCACACCACTGTTGTAACAATTTAGTATTCCATCTGTAATCCTGTGTAATAAGTGTCGCTACTGACGAATATCTAGATACAAGAGATGGCAGACACCAAGGAAGAGTTTCCCACCTTGCTTAGAAGGAATCCAGCGGTCCATGATCTTGGTATCTCGGCCATTCACAATTGCCCGTCGCCCTCCATATTCTATAAGTTCACGCACACTAAGAAGTGCCCTCCATACCGGTCTAGACGTATAGTTTGGTTGAATAGTCCAACAGCTTGATCCCCTCATATATTTTGCATGATAAAATTTGGAGAGTAATGAAAGTGGCTCAGTTAGGATACGCCAAAACTGTTTGGCTAAGAGAGCTCTATTAAAACAATGCAAGTCCCGAAAACCAAGACCCCCAGAGCCTCGATCTTGGCATAGCTTGGACCATTTTGTTCAGTGAATCGCAGTTGAGGTTTCCTTACCGCCCCACCAGAAGTTGTTGATCATCTGTTGAATCTTCTTAAGGAGCGTTCGTGGAAGCAAAATAATAGACATAGCATATGCTGGTATTGCTTGGAGAACAGCCTTTACCAATAATGTACGCCCTGCATGGGAAACCTGCTAAGACCGATTTTGGATGCGCTTTGCAACTCTGTCCTTGATGCAGCTGAACACTGAACACTTCTTCTTACCAATATTACTTGGGAAACCAAGATATATGCCTAAATCCGTTGTATGATGTGCCTGAAGCTATGCAGCCACCACCATTTTCAAAGAATGCCGCAATCCTGAGGAAAACATGGCAGCTGATTTGTTGGCATTAATACTCTGCCCTGAGGCTAATTTGAAGTCATCCAAGATAGATGCAAGCACTTCTGCATTGGATTCGGTTGCCTCTTCAAAAAGAACAATATCATCAGCAAAGAGCAAGTTTGAGATTGGAGTTTCCAAACCAGGAATGGATAAAGCACGATAAAGACCAGTATCAGTGGCCAGTTTAAGAGCAGATGAAAAGGCTTCCATGCATATAATAAACAGAATTGGTGAGAGTGGATCACCCTGTCGAAGACCACGCTTAGGCTCAAAATAATGCCCTGGATAACCATTAATGAGAACCGCAGTGCGGACGGTGGTTATGCACTGCCTAACCAGTGCTATCCATGATGCATGAAAACCCATGCTGGTAAGGATATCCAAAACAAAACTCCATTCAATTCTATCGAAAGCCTTCAACATATCTACTTTGTATGCAAAATAACCTTTTTTCTTAGCTGTTGATCTACGCATTGAGTGCAGAATCTCATAGGACAACAAGACTTAATCAGAAATTAGTCTATTGTGGACAAAAGCTGCTTGATTAGTCAAAATAACCCGTGGGAGAGCATCAGCAATCATGTTAACCAGTACCTTGGAGATTACCCGATATATAGTGTTACACAAGGAAATTGGTCTGTAGTTGGTAATTGATTCAGCTCACGGGGACTTTGGAATGAGAACAATATGGGTATCATTCAAGGTTGGGGGCATTTAGTTGTTATTAAGAAAAGACAAACAATTATGCAGGAAGTCTTCACTATAAGTGACCAAAAAGTACAAAGGAAATAACCATTAATTGCATCAGGCCCCGGGGCCTTTGCTGGGTTCATTTGACTGTAGGCCCTAATTACCTCTTCTCTAGAGTACGGTTGCCCCATTGCCTGGTGAATATCTGGTGTAATTCGGTCTGCTACGCATGCCAGGAGATGAAGATCTTGCTGAGGTTATGATGAGGTAAATAACGTTTGAAAATGTTGACGTGCAACCTGCTCAATACCCACCCAAGATGACTGCACCCGATGATTATCTGAAGACAAAGTGGTTATATGATTCTGTCTGGTACGCATTCTATAGCGTGCATAAAAGAAAGCTTAGTTACGATCCCCGAGGTCAGCCATTGCTATCTTGAGCGCGGTTGTAATTGTTCCTCTTCCTTGAGCAAAAGAGAATCATAGATGGAATTGAGATCATTCCATCGATCAGTACTACTATCCGATGCTACCGCATTGGCCATGTGATCTATTTCCTAGACGAGTTTGTTGAAGGAGTCGTTTCTCTATCCAGTTTTGTCTTTTGCCCCACACCCGTAACTGTTGTCCACACTTTCTTACCTTCTGACAATAATTAAGAGATGATGAACTCTAATTCGTTTGAACTATACTCTTGCACTGGGGATGATGTGCCTAACAATTCTCAAATCTAAACGGCTTTGGACCATGTCGATGCACAGGATGTAACAACAACTTGATTGGTTTGTGATCTGAACGGCCCCAAGATAAATGAAAATTCGTTGCCAAGGAAAATTGAGATAGCCAGGAGGTATTACAACCAAAACGATCCAATCGACTTTGTGTATTACGGTTGGTCCTACTCTTATTTGTGAAAGTGAATTTTGAACCCCTGTACCCTAAGTCTTGGAGGTCACATTCTGCTAAGCAAGTGCGAAAGGCATTCATGTTAGCTGAGCAACGTTTGCCCCTGCCACGACGTTCATGCAGATATAAGACTTCATTAAAATCGCCCCCCAATACCCATGGCCCTTGCCATTGCACATTAAGGTACCTAATCAAATCCCAAGTTTTCCATTTATCTTGATATTCAGTCCATCCATACAAACCAGAAAACCTCCACTGATTCCCCCCCTGTCCACCGATTACAATGTCAACATGATGACTCGACACACTAAGCACAGAGACTTCTATATTGTTCTGCCAAAATAACGCTACCCCGGCCTTCCTACCAATGCTATCCCCACCCATCTAGTAAAAGTTTTGAAAACATCTTGTAAAGGGACGCATCTCAAAAGTAGACAACTTTGTCTCTGTCAAAAACACAAAAGATGGTGCTTGCTGATGCCAAACATCCTTGAGCCAGCGAACCGCAGCTGGTGCACCTAGACCCCTACAGTTCGCTACTAGAAGAGACATTATGATGGGCGATACTAGGTTTCCCCCAGCATCGCCGCTGAAATAGCCTGCATAACTTCAGCCTTGCCCCTCTTGGTGACCTCCTCCATTGCTTGGACCTCCCTGAGCTCTGATTCAAAAGAGGAACACTCAACTGTAGTGATTTTGAGTTTACGTCCATCTGAAACCGTGGGCGACTGGGAATCTCACCTTCCTCCATAACCGGGTCTTCATTAATATCCATCATGGGCTGTACCCCACCCTCGCCTGTGACAGCATCATCAACAACATGGATACCCCTTATTGGGAAAATTACAAACATAATAATTAAATCTAGCTAAAATGGGCAAGTGCACCCAATTCGTTGCAATAAAACAAGTGTTGTATCCACAAGGAAATTATTTCTAAATCCCAAGCTTCGGTATATTAGTTAAGTGCGAATAAACAGTAAAGAAGGGGGTTTAGCCGGAGGCAAGCTTGGTTGTTTGTCAATTGAAATGCAATAAAACAGTAAAATGCTTGTGTATGGAATAGATAGGAAGAGTACCCTAGGATAGTGGGAAATCACCTAAGTCACTCAAAGAACTTCAAAACTATAACTCATCATCTCAATGCCTATTAGAGTTCAACTCATGAATCCCCAAATCATGGGAAATCTAATTCTTACCTAATTAATCAAACCCCTTAATTAAAGGAGGTTCAAGTCATTAGATAGCATTAAGCAAGCACTCTTAATCAATAGCCCTAAGCATTCACTTCCAAACTCAAGAAAGCAATGCTAGGGTTTACCCCCTTGTTGGTCTAGTTCCAAACTCAAGCTCAAATATTGAATGAAACCACCATAAATGCAATAAGAGATCAATTTAGAGCATTAATTGATATTGAAGGGAATAAAATAAGAGTAATAAATGAGATAGGTTTCTAGCATTCAATGAGCAAAATGGGTTCAAACCCTCATCATAGGATACAAGTGTAACTACTCAGCCATAGCTAAAGGAAAGAGGAAGGAGAAGGGAGAAATAGCCATTAGAGGAGCTTCCAAGCTTCAATGGAGGTAGAAATCTTCATTTTCTTCTTCCTCCTTTCTTCTCTTCTTTTCTCCTCTTCTTTTCTCCCTTCTTTCGCCCCCTCTCTCTTGTTTCAGGCTGGAGTCCTGTGTTTTTAATAATCAGAGAAGAGTCCCTAAAATCAGCTTTTAAACACAAATCTGGGCAAATTTTTCGTCTGACCGACCCAGACTGGGTCTGTCCCGTGGGTCGGTCGGTCTCTGAAGAAGAAGGCAAGTGAGCAACTTTAAGTACGACCGACCCACGACTGACCCAGGCTTATGGGTCGGTCGATTCCAGTAGTTTGGGCATCTAGAAAAAAAAATCCGACCGACCCAGAGTGGGTCGGTCCTGTGGGTCGGTCCTGCTCCAGAGATTTGCTCCAACTTGCGCGGGGCCTAGAATCTTCGTTGTGGCTCGAAATTGCTCCCCGTTTGCGGCGTTGGAAAGCTTGAGAGATGGGGAATTTGTTGATGCATGTCACTAGCTCAAAAAGAACCCAAAAGTATTCTCAAAATGAGCTTTTACCTATCAAAAGATCAAACTCTATAAGTTCACTATTAATCACAAAAACACTCTATTAAGTGGTGAAATAAGTTATGCACCCAATAAAATGAAGGTGAATGAAGCTCTTAAAATAGCATTATTTCACAACTTATCAACTCCAAACACTTATCTATTTGCTTGTCCTCAAGCAAAATTATCTAGGAACCCATAGCAAAAAGGAACATTTATAGCAAGCAAGTATTTAGATGAATTCTTGAATTTAGGTGAGAAAAATTGTGAAAATCTCAAGAGGAGTGCAACCAACCTTCTCATGGTGACATGGGTGTGCTTAGGGCAAGTAAAAATGTAGAGCTTCGGGGTATGATCTAGAGTGTTTCCAAGTGCTTAAAGATCTTTGGAACTTGGAGAACTTTTACCATGGCCAACTTCTCTCAAGAATGGGCATTGAGGAAAAACAAAAGGAAAAATAGAGATTTGCATTTGATTTACTTTTGCAACAAGAGATGAGAAGAGATATTTTGGCATTGTGCCTTTGGCATTTTCCTTGCTTTACAGAACACTCAACTCTCATTTGTTGGTTACCTATGGTGTCTCTCAAGTCCTTTTTAAAAATTTCCACGAGGAAACACCCCTTAGCAATCCCTAGATGAGAAGATTAGAAAGAACCCCTAAGCAATAAAAATTCACTAAGAAAGGGATTTATGGAAGCACCACAATTAATTGCTCCTCAAGAGAGTAATTTTTGAAAAATTTGGTGGAAAGTTCTAAGAATTAATGGAAATACTTGCTTAATATAAATGTAACTTCTTCATGGCAGCAATAGATATGTATAAGGAGATTGAGAAGTGCACCAAAAAGAAAAGGTCGTTTCCCCCACACTTGAGTAGGACAATGTCCTCATTGTTCAAAGCAAAACCCAAAGGGAAACAAACAGAAGACATTTTTGAAGCACGAAACATAGAGTACAAAAAGTTGTAAAGCATCGTGTAAGTATTGAGAGAACTAGTACTCCCCTAATAAGACGTGAGATGGGCAAAGGGTTCCCCCACACTTTAGAGTGTCCGGGGTTGTTGAAGCGCTAGCTCCGACGGGAACAAGTCGGAGACCAAGGAAAATTTTTGCAAGAGTTCCTCTTGTATGTGTCTTACTCAGCCTTGATGAGTGCTTGTTTTCAGTGTGTATGTATCTACAATGCATAGACAAAAATAAACTAGGCGCAACAGGATTCCGAGGAATATGCTAAAAGCCCATGGTTAGATATCAAAAGGAGACTCATCGATGAGTCTAATAACATAGTATCCAAAAGTGGTGCATAAAACATAAAGGTCAAGTGGAAAATAAAGTACCGGACAAGTAATTAAAAAGAAGTATAGAGGACATAAACAGAACCAATCTTCAAACTCAACATAACAGTGTTTTAAACTACAAGACTCGGGCATCGGACATCATAAACCGGCTACTGAGGTGGGGGAGCATCAGGTCGGAACTCTGCTAGCATGCGCTGCATCCTGGCCTCCATCTCGGCCTGCATCTCGCGCTGATAAGCTACCATGCGCTCCTCAAACTCCTGCCGAGAGATAGTGTCTGGTGGTGGCGGGGGCAGAGCAAGGAGGTTGGCGCTGGAAGCTGCTGCTCCGAAGGAGAAGGAACCGACACTCGGCTGATCTTCGTCGACAATCCCCTTCACCCAAGTCACCCCGTCCCAAGAGAAGCCCATCCTCTGCATGGCGTAGCCATGAATGTAGTCCATGGGGTCTGACACAGTCTCGCCAGCAGCCGATACGCCCTGGTGGACAATCTGGCTGTTCAGGAAATGGGGGAAGCCCAAATGATGAGAACTCTTCTGCTTCACAATGTGCTGCAAGTGGCGGAACATCAGCCCGAAGAGAGAGAGAGAGAGAGAGGGTGGTCTGGGTCCGGGGCTACCATATAATCCATCATATAGTAATCCATGGAGTTTAGATCTTTGTTGTCCCGTGGCAGGACATTGTGGCGAAGTAGCGCGAGCATGACCCTCCTCACTAGGTCACTGACCATGTTCAGGGTCATGGTGACCCAAACATCTGTCCCAGCCTGATTCTTCTTTCTGCACTGGACAGGGATGGTGCTTAAGTAGTGCCGCCGGTGAGCGCCAAGATCGCCGACAGAGATAAGGGTGGTGAATTGGAGATCCTCGACCGGGAGTCGGAAGTAATGTAGAAAGGTCTCCATGGTGATTCGGATGTGCTGGCCCTTGACATGGGAGATAACTGCAGTGGTCCCGTACTCCACCTCGATGGTAGCATTGGCGTAGAATTCTTTCACCAACCGAGGGCAGTATTGGCCGCCCATGTTCTGGATACACCCTCATCCGGTGCGGTCCATCACCTCCTGAAGCCCGAGGTTTGAGATCAGTTCAGGGTCGAAAGTGCGCTCTCGCACAAATTCCCAAACGTGAGGGTGGTTGTACCAGCTCCGGGCCTCCTCGCTGATAAAGCGGCCGTCGATAAGGCCCGAGGGGTGATTGGGAGGCACAGGGGCGAGCTTGATTGCCTGAGACGAACTGGCACCACTTTTGCGCTTGGTGTTTCGTTTGGGTCGGCCACTCATGGTTCTGAAACATCAAAAAGCAAAACAAAGAAACACACAACAAAAGGAAACAGAAAACGACATATATGGAGTTAGATGGGAGATTAAAAATAAGAGAAATAAAAGATAATAGTGCACTAAAAGTACAAATTTGGGCAGAATCTTCCTCGTTTTTCTACCCTTTCCCCGGTTCTAAGAACCTCCACAATTTCACCCAGAAAGTTAGCCATGCAGTTCACCACGCATAATCATTAACAATCCAGTGCATAACATATCGGTCACAAGGATTTCCTGGCCATAAAGGTGCTATTTCACCAAAATTGGTCACTATAGGCCATAACAATTTTCAATCCAAAAGAGCACTACAGTGGGCAATGTAAGCATAACGAAATCCACAAATATTCTATCATAAGCCACCACCAATCAACACAGCTCAACCATGGCATTTTGTGACCAAATCCACTAACAATGCAATTTAGTATATTAAGCATAATTCTCAAGCAAAAACCACCCAATTCCCCCCTCAATTTCCATACAAAATCTTGTAATTAACAATTAGGAGCAATCCAAATCACCATTCTTGCAAAAATCATAAATTGTAACATAAGGCTTTGTTTGGTTCGAGAGTAATTGAGCACAAAGTGTAACTTGCATAAAAATTCATCAAATTGACAAGTTAGGGCTAGAATCACATGCCTTGATGTTTTGTAGCACTAATTAGACAAGAAATTTGACAGTTTTGGGTTAAAATCGGATTTAGGGGCAATTTAGGACTTAGGGTTCTAGGCTGGGGATGGCTGTTGCTATAGGGTTACTACGGCCGTGACTGCTGTTGGGATGGTGCGGCGGTGGGGCGGAATCGGCGGGAGAGTGGTGCGGCGCTGGTGGTGCGGGTGGTGGCTGCGTGAGAGAGGGAGAGGGCGGTGGACTGGTGCGCGCAGGAGGGAGAGCGTAAGGGAGGGCGGGCGAGTTATGGTAGGGGGGATGGAGTCAGGGGAAGGGGAAAAAGAAAAGAAAGAGGGGGATACCGCTTTAATCAAAACGACACGTTTCCGGTTCTCTTTTTTTTTTCAAAATTTTTCACTGGACCGACCCAGGTCCGACCCAGGACTGTGGGTCGGTCGGTTCCAATAAGACGGGTTTCAAAAAATTTAGCCAGACCGACTGACGTCCGACCCAGGACGTTATGGGTCGGTCCATTCCAGAAAGTTTGGCTTCGAAAATTTTAGCCCAACTAACCAAGGTCCGACCCAGGGCTGTGGGTCGGTCGGTTCTAGAATGTTGATGCTGTGAAAAATATGCTAGACCGACCCACTCTGGGTCGGCTGGCTGGGTCGGTCGGTACCAAAACTGCCCCAATTCTTTAGTTTTTTCTCCTCAAAACATTAACAGTCATCACAAGACCATAAAAACCACAAAAACATGCCAAAACAGCTAAAATAAACAACCACACATGCAAAAAGGATTCACACACATTGCTACATTAAAATTACTTAAAGAGATGGAAAGGAGTCCGGGTTGCCTCCCAGAAAGCTGCCCGTCTTTTTAAGGTCTTTGGCTAGACCATAGTAAAGGTTAGAAGGAACCTGGAGGGTCTCTTAAGTAAAGAGCCCGAGCTTCAACTTTTTGAATGTCACCTCCATGATAATGTTTTAGCCGGGAACCGTTGACCATGAAAGTCTCCCCCTTGACATTCTTCAGCTCAAAAGCTCCATAAGGGGTGACCCTTGTGACAGTGAAAGGGCCAGCCCAATGAGACTTTAACTTCCCGGGGAATAGCTTCAACCTCGAGTTGTAGAGGAGAACCTGGTCGCCTTCGTAAAACTCCTGCTTCACAATCATTTTATCATGCCATTTCTTGGCTTTTTCCTTGTAGATGCGGTTATTTTCGTAGGCTTCCTCCCGAACTCTTCTAACTCGGTCAATTGGAACCGTCTCTTGTCACCGGCGCTCTTGAGGTCATAGTTTAGGGCCTTCACCGCCCAATATGACTTATGCGCAAATTCAACCGGCAAGTGACAAGCCTTCCCATAGACGAGTCGGAACGGGGACATACCGATTGGAGTTTTGTAGGCGGTCCGATATGCCCACAATGCATCATCGAGCTTCATCGAGCAATCTTTCCTTGAGGAGTTGACTGTCTTTTAGAGGATCCATTTTAGCTCTCTGTTGGTGACCTCAGCTTGGTCATTACATTGTGGGTGATATGGAAGGGAAACCTTGTGTCTCACTCCATATTTATTCATCAGTGCCTCAAATTGCTTGTTACAGAAATGGGATCCGCCATCACTCAATATGGCTCTCGGTACCCCGAACCGAGTGAAAATATTCTTCTTCAGAAACTTGATCACAACTTTGGTGTCATTAGTTAGGATTACAATTGCTTCAACCCACTTGGTCACATAGTCGACTGCCACAAGAATAAACAAGTTGGAGCAAGAAGATGGGAAGGGGCCCATGAAATCGATACCCCACAAATCAAACAGCTCTACCTCTATCATTATGTTGAGAGGCATCTCATGCTTGCGTGAAGTGTTCCCGAGCCTCTGACATTGGTCACAAGAGGCAACGAACGAGTGGCAATCCTTATGAAGGGTTTTCCAGAAAAACCCGGCTTGAAGAACCTTGGCCGATGTTCGTGCTGGACCGTGGTGTCCTCCGGCTTCACCCGAGTGACAGTGAATCAAAATTTCCTGCGCTTCAATCATGGGCACACATCTCCGGATCACCCCATCAGCACAAACTTTGAAAAGAAAAGAGTCCTCCCAGAAATACCTCTTAACGTCGGAGAAGAATTTCTTTCTTTGCTGATAGGTCATCTCCGGTGGGACCACTTCCCTTGCCAAATAATTTGCAAAGTCCGCATACCAAGGGTCTCCGGTCTCTGCAATCATAAAGATGCTCTCGTCTGGGAAGAATTCATTGATTGTCACACCATCATCAGGGGCCTCCATTCGAGACAGATGATCAGCTACTACATTCTGCACACACGGTTTATCCCGGATCTCTATCTCAAATTCTTGAAGGAGCAGAATCCATCGGAGAAGTCTAGGTTTCACATCACCTTTGTTGAACAAGTACTTCTGTGTTGAGTGGTCTGTGTGCACCACAACCTTACTGCCTAAGAGGTAGGATCGGAATTTGTCGAGGGCGAAAACCACAGCTAACAGCTCCTTCTCGGTGGTGGCGTAATTCTTTTGGGCATCATTGAGAGTTCTACTAGCGTAGTAGATACTCCTCAATATCTTTTCCTTCTTCTGACAAAGGACCGCCCCCACCGTATAGTCACTGGTGTCGCACATGATCTCAAACGGTAAACTCCAATCGGGGGAGACCACAATAGGCGTAGATATGAGGCATTGTTTGAGAGTGTTGAAGGCCTTAAGGCACTCCTCGGTGAATTCAAAATTTACATCCTTGGCCAAGAGGTCGTAGAGAGGCTTTGAGATTTTGGAGAAGTCTTTTATGAACCTTCTGTAGAAGCCAGCATAACCCAGGAAGCTTCGAATGCCTTTCACTGATGTTGGAGGAGGTAGTGTTTCAATTACTTCAATTTTAGCCTTGTCAACCTCAATACCCTTTGAAGAGATTGTGTGCCCCAAGACAATTCCTTCTCTTACCATAAAATGGCATTTCTCCGAATTTAGCACAAGATTTGTCTCCTCACACCGGATCAAGATAGCCTCGAGGTTGTCCAAGCAAGTGTCGAAGGAGGTGCCAAAGATGGAGAAGTCGTCCATAAAGACCTCAATGCCTTTTTCTAGGAAGTCGGAGAAGATTGCCATCATGCATCTCTGAAATGTGGGCGGGGCGTTGCAGAGCCCGAAAGGGCATCCGGGTGTAGGCAAACGTCCCATACGGACATGTAAATGTCATCTTCTCCTGATCCTCGGGAGCTATGGGGATTTGGAGATACCCTGAATATCCATCCAAGAAGCAGTAATAGTCTTGCCCCGCCAACCTCTCGAGCATTTGATCAATGAATGGGAGGGGGAGTGGTCTTTTCTGGTGGCGGTGTTCAGCTTCCGGTAGTCGATGCAGACTCTCCAATCATTGGTAGTCCTCTAAGACACCAGCTCACCCTTTTGTTGGGGACGACGGTAACGCCTCCTTTCTTTGGGACCACTTGCACGGGGCTTACCCACTTGCTGTCGGACATGGCATAGATAATCCCCGCATCTAAGAGTTTAAGAACTTCCTTCTTGACAACCTCCTTCATATTGGGATTTAATCTTGTCTGCGGTTGGACCAACGGCTTGTAGTCATCTTCCATGAATATCTGGTGGGTGCAGAAATGAGGGCTGATCCCTTTGATGTCGGCTATAGTCCACCCGATAGCCCATTTATGGTTTCGAAGCACCCTCATCAGACTTTCCTCTTGTGCACCTGTCAAGGAAGAAGAAATAATAACAGGTAGAACACACGGATCAGTCAAACAAGCATATTTGAGATGAGAGGGTAGAGGTTTCATCTCCACAGTGGGAGGCTTCTCAACCGAGGGCGACGGCTTCTGAGCAGCTCGTTCCAATGGTTCGGGTGGCGGATAGCATGGTCTATGGCCAGAAAATCTGTTGTTCAACTCAGCCACCATTTCAATCATTTCTGGGTGAAACTCATGTTCAAAACAAGCCTCAAACAAAGCTAATTCAAGGGCATCAGATTTAACAAGAGAGAGAGAGAGAGAGAGAGAGATCCTGCACGATTGAATCTATCACATCTATAGCAAAAACAGCCTCAGCCTGTGAAGGTCTCTTCACTACTTTAGACATGTCATGAAATACCCCAAACCTTGGTATGCTGGTTAAACATTAAAACATGATTTATTAAGACTAAAAAGAGTCTTAGAAACCTTAGTAAACAAATTTAAACAAAAGGAAACACAAATGTGCTTTAAAGTCAATAAGAGCCAAAATGTGCTCTAAGCTTGGGATAAACTTGAGTAAGACCTAATGAGCTCACCAAGACCTCATTTATATACTAATGAACATATTAAACCAATTACCAAAGAAAACCAAGCTTGAAAACAAGTTAAAACACAAAATGTGCTTTAAGAAGTCTTAAAGCACGTTTTTGAAAAATTGTCTTGTAAATGAGTTTTGAATGGCTAAATGTCCATCATTACTCTTAAATATATATGTGTACTATATAGTATCACATTTGGGTGGCTATATTAATGGGAAATCAAAAATTTCACTTCTAAGTGCCTTGTTTAGGTGAATAGTGATTTTTATAAACTATTTTGTAACATATGTTGTATAAGTAATTAAATTGACAAACAAAGACTAAAATGCCCTCATACTAATAAAGGGGGCCGGTTTTCTAAGTGTGTGACTCACCACTCCTTAGTTGATAATAATAAGTAAGTAAAGAAAACTAATTAAACTTACTTTTTACTTTATAAGCATAAATATCTCCTTAAAGCAAATCCTATCTTCACTCTCATTTCTTTCCTTCATTCACACGGTTTCCCACCTCTCTTCTTCCTTCTTCCTTGTTCTCTCACGGTAATACCACTATCACCATGGAAACTCCCACTTTGACCACTTGTTAAATCTTGCTCATTTGTCCAAATCAAAAACAAACACCACCAATCTCTTCCTCTCATCAAGCTCTTCATTCCTATCTTCTCAAAACTCCAAGAGCTCCATTTCGGTGCCAAGGTGTTCCACCATTGAAGGAGCTTGAGCTTGTATTTTGACATATTGTTGATCTCCTTTGCTTCTAGGTAAGGAATCTCAAAGAAAAATCATGTTTCCTCCATGTTCTTACCTTAACCGAAAATACACATTGATATAGCTCTTTGTGTGACTTTGTTCTAGCTTCATTTCAACTCTTCATGGACTAGGTGGAGTCCTCTCTTGTTATATATTCAAACTCCCTTCAAAGATCAAGGTAAAACAACTACATTAATGTTTTTGAAACAATGTCAAATTAGGGTTTACAATGAGATGAAGCTCAAAGCTTGAATACTCATTATGGTGTTTGTATATTGTCTAGAACTTGACAAGGAATCAAATTATCATACGGTTTTGTAAGGAATCAAGGAGGAAGTGTTTTGGAAGAAGAGGTAAATCTACTAACTTAATGTTGTTTAATGCCTTAGGAGAAATGAGCTTATAAATGCTTATTTAAACTACCTAAAGAGCAAATGGTGAATGACTTAGTAAAGTGTTCTCAAGAGTTTAGTAAAAGGCATATGTGTGTTGAGTGTATTTGCAGGTTAAAGGCAAATATATTGTGGAAATTCAGTGTTTATGATTTATGCACCTTAAGGGCCTAAGAGCCATGCATTTTAAGGGCCTAAGTGCCATGCAATTTAAGTTATGCACTATATTGTGATGTAGTGTGAATTTGGTGAAGTTGTGTAAGAAAGTGTTCTTGGTGTTCTTAGTGTTCTAGGATGATTAATGATGAAAATAATGTGCTAAGGTGTAACAAAATGCTAGGAGAAACTATGTCGAAATTTAGAAAATGCATAAGGAGTTCAAGATGTTGTAAAGGAATTTTGATGAACTAGAAGTTCTAGAGTGTAATAAGGACTTAGGCATGATCTTGAGGTTAGTGTGTACCAAAGTCATTTTGGACTTAGATGAAGGCTTAGGCAAACTTTGGTAAAATAAGGAGGAGTGTAAGCTTAGAAAAAGGGATTTCAAGAATGACTTAAGGAGTTTTAGGTTGTAAGAAATGATGTTAAAGTAATGATGTTGTGTGGAAGAAATATCTAGGAATAATGATTGGAATAGGCAAGGATACACTTAAACTTAGGGAGAAGATACTATAAGTGTTGGAGGCTTTGGGAAATTTGGTTAAGTGTTTAAAGGCTTAGAAATTGAGTATAATGGCACGTCCGAACTTCCGTCCGAACTTGGAAGCTCGGACATGCCCTGTTACGCTTACAGTTTCTGGATTTTAGGTAGTGTCCGAACTACCGTCCGAATTTGGAAGTTCGGACGCACCTGTTATTTCTTAGGTATTATCCTCGAACTGTGTCCGAACTTGGGAAGTCCGGACACATGTTCGGACGTATGGATTTCTGGTTAGGATTTTCCTCGACTCATGTCCGAACTTCCGAAGTCCGGACACAAGTTCGGACATGTGTCTGTTTTCTGTCTAAAATCACGGCTTGTGTCCGAACTTGGAAGCTCGGACACAAGTTCGGACAGGCCACTGTATGGACCAAAAATTATTGTTTTAAGATGGGAATTGTTATCTAAAAATAGTAGTTGGTTAGTAATGATATATAAGGTTATATAATACATGTTAGGTGGGTTTTAAAGGCAATTAAAAGGATGAAAAGATGTAACAAGTGTAAAATAAAAATAAACTAGTAATGTTGAGTAGATAATGTTAATAATGGATTAGTGCGTTAATTAACCGACGTTACTAATGTGTTTAGGATTCTCTCAAGGTGGAAACGAAACGAGGCAAGGACCAAGGTATGGTTTTCTTGCAGTCTGTTGCCTACCGGTTTACACCGGCTTGGGTGTTGTTTGCTTTTCTGTGTGTTACGACCTTATAAGATTAAGGCATGAAAAGAGTTTACAGTTGTTATACATTATGATGTTGTAAGGTTATGACTCCTTTCCCTTGGTTGTCTAACAAGACCTAAATGTTTGCTTGTATGTGACTTAACAAAATTGTGTGATCACTAACAAGTGCTAACCGGGGGAGTGAGGAGTCCGGTTGTTCCGGCCACGCGTGTGATGGATGGGGGTCGATATCATATCCGGTTCGGCTCTCTTGGTGTATGTATAGGTGGTATTCCAATTTGGTTTCTACCTTCCCTTAGCTTATCCAAAGCTAGTTACTGACTCACGTCGGGCCATAGGGGCATACGTATGTTATTTCGGTGTGCTTGGGATTACTATATCCGACACACCTTTGGTATAAGTTAACCGTTCTACATAACCGGACGGTAACGAGGATGGTAACGAGCTTAACATGGGATTGGTAAAATCTCTAGGCTCACATGGTATACTAACTATGGGGAAGGTTCCTTGTGAGGACCGAATTTATGGTGTTATGTATTGATGTTGTGATGCTATGCAATTTCCCTTGCTATGCTATGGTATATATATATGTTGGATGTTCTAAAATGAATGCCATGTTATTATGACAATTGGTTGCGCGTATCCCGGTAGTCGATGGGCTGCGCGTTAGCCATACCAGCAAAGGTGCTGACCCCCTCGGGGGCTCCATATTTTATTGCAGGATGAGGATCGAAGAGGCAGAGTGGCTCTAGGTCCTAGGTTGTTGATGTACTTTTGGATATGGTTGTTAAGCCCGGGATGCGCCTGTGCCCCGAGGCATTACATTTTGGTACTGTTGTTAACAGTGATGGATGATTATGGCTTGAGTGTGTTGTAAATTAAATACTCGGTATGGTTGGTTATGTTTATATATGGATGTTAGATACTATGCTCGGGAGTCTGATCATCAGACCGATACTCTTGTATTTATTCTGCCTAGTTAACCACGTGGGTGGTTAACGGCGTTGTAACACCAAAGCGTTAGTTATTATTGGGTGGTTATTTCCGCTGCGATTTCGGTAGATGATAGGAGGGCGTTGTAGGGGTGTTACAAAAAGTGGTATCAGAGCGAAGTATCGCTCTGATGACTAGAATACCGAGCTTAGGAATATACCGAGTTAGGAAACCTAGCTACAGTTACTTAAGTGGACAGATTTGGAAAGGTTAACCACTAACTAAGTGTGGAATTACCTGGTTGTCGGGAAGATGCTATAACCATTGGACCGATAAGTGTGCAAGCATAATGCTAATGAAATGTTCATATGAATTCAGATGGCAGGTAGACCACGAGGGAGAGGCCGCGGGCGCGGTACTGGAGATTTGGGTAACCAGGGCGATGATACTACGGCGCAGACTATGGCTGAGGCAGTTGCAGCCGCCGTAGCCCAGTTGGTACCCGATCTGGTTGCTGCTATTCAGCAAGGGCAACAGCCCGGAGTTCAGCCACCACCACCACCGCCACGAGAGACCAATTGGGTCAAGGCGTTGGCTGATTAGACCGCCATCATTCAATGGGGAGACTGATCCTCGAAAACTGGAGGCGTACATCTCCGAACTGGAGACCGCCTACGAGACCTTGGCAGTACCTGCTGAAGCTAAGGTCCGTCTTGCCGCCTACTACTTGAAGGGTACGGCGCAGAGTTGGTGGAAATTGGTGAAGGAGGACAGGATGGCTGATCCTGACTTTGGTTGGAGGGAGTACACGGCTCTACTGCGAGCCAAGTACTACCCGGTACACGTGCAGGAGGCCAAGCGCCTCGAGCTGGACAGTCTGAAGCAGGGGGATAAGATGTCGGTTGATGACTACTACCGCATTCACCGGCCTTATCCACCTGTTACCAGACCTTGGGTATTCGAACCGGGTGTTGGTGAACCGGTTCTACAATGGACTGAGCCACCGTCTCCGCTATGGGATGGGGCCAGCTGAGTATACCACCTTGCAGGTAATTAGAGTACCTTGTTGTGAATCCATTTATACCATGAGTGAATGTTAATGTGAGTTGGTAAGTTGTTTTTGCGGGGCATGACTGACATCCTAAAATACAGGAGTGCTATCATGCCGCTGCTAAGGTTGAGATTACCGTCCGTCTGAGGGACGAGGAAAATGCGCACAAGCGCAAGGCCACCAACGAGGGCCAGAATCAGCAAGGGTATGGGGGAGGGAAGAAGAAGAAACCCTACCCTCAGCCCCAGAAGGGCCAGTACCAGGGTGACAAGGGCCAAGCCCAGACCACCACAGCCGATGAGCCACTGAAGCTCACGTATGCGTACGCGGCGAAGCCTCTACGCTCCTACCCGCCTAAGGGTAATTACTTAACCATGTGTATCTAGTTGAGGTGTGTTGTTAAGATGGAATGTTTACTTTTTGCGGTGTGTGTTGTTAAAGCAGCTAGCGCGGGTTCTGGACCGGAGCGCCACTTTTACTGTAAGTGGTGCAATGGAGACCACCCCGGCAAAGACTGCAAGGGGAATGATGTGAGGTGCCGTCACTGCCAGAAGATGGGGCACCGTGAGTTTGAGTGTTGGACGAACCCCAACAGCAGGAACTACAAGCCAAAAGGGCAGTGGAAGGGTAATACTACCACGACCACTGAAGGCCCGAAGGCGATTACTCAGCAGACTTCTGACAAGAAGTACACTGAATCCCAGAAGGGGAAGGCTACGGGGTCCGGCAAGGCCACCCTGAATGTGGTGGACCGGTCTGAGGCACCAGGATCCTCTTCGAGACCAGGTACCGCCTAAACTGATAAATGAAAAAGTGATTGCTTACCGCATTTCATGCATGAGTGTTAGCAAGTCTAAGGGTATAAACATATAAGTAAAGAGTTAGAATATAATGTGGAAAACACCTAAAATTAGGCAATTTGAAACTTAGGAACCTTCAATATCTGCTATCCAATCCCGCCCACACCGAACCCTGAAGAAACCACCATCAACATCACCGACTTTCCATTGGAGCAATGTCAGGTTATCCAGCCAGGTATGATACTCTTAAATGGATACCTGACACCGGAAGCACAAATCCATATCATCAGACGATGCGACGAACTCGGAGCAAAACCAGGAGGGTTCTACACACCCGAATACCCGAACGGAGCAAGGATGCAATTGAAGATGATGTGCATGGGTAAGGACTGGAACCCTTACACCAAGTCATATCAAGAAGTTCGAGCTGAAGATGGAGCAACAGTATCAAGTATACCAGAGGAGTTCCATGCGGTCGTTAACCACGCCGTGGGAATTGCTCAGCAAGTTGAAACGGAATCAATTCCAAGTGTAAAAGCAGATTTATGCATTGTAAACTTCTACCAGAAAGGTGGACGGTTAGGTATGCACCAAGATAAGGACGAGTCACCCGAGTCTCTAAGTAAGGGAGTACCCGTGGTGTCTTGGTCCATTGGTGATACCGCAGTGTTTGTGTATGGCGAGCAGAAGCGTGCTGACCTCGCAAAGAAGCTACTGCTAAAATCGGGAGATGTACTAATCATGGGTGGACAATCAAGAATGCTATACCATGGCATCAGGAAGATCAAACTGAATACCGCACCGTCGGCAGTGATCAATGCCACACACATGAAACCCGGACGTTTAAATTTGACCTTCAGACAGTTTTAAGCTTTGTATAATTGTGTGATGTGATAAACCCGTATGTATTAAGGATGTTGTAAGTGTGAATCATGGCGACAGTGTAAGCCAATGAATGTTGTAAAAAGAGTGTGTTAATGAATAAAGTGGAGTTGTTTGAAGCATATAAACCGTGTTGTTACCCAATACTTATTAGTTTGCCAATGAATTAGGCTGTGCACTCGGAACGGGAGGTATACTGAGTGTCTGCAATAAGGCAGAAGCCGGCAAGAGCGGCACAATCCTCACCGGTACCTTTCCAGTGAATGGCGTGGATGCATCGATCTTGTTCGACTCTGGAGCCTCACACACATTCATTTCGCTATCATTTGCGAAGAGGCTGGGGTTAGACGGTGAAGAGATGCCAGACTTCGTGGTCACTCTCCCGTCGAAAGAGCGGATCAGATGTACCCGCTACTACCGAGATGCTGTTGTTCGAATCAGGGATGAGGAGTTTCCGATCGACTTGATAGAGTTCGACGGACTAGGTTTTGATGTGATTGTCGGGATGAACTGGTTGGAGCGGTACAAGGGTAGAATCCTATGTGCCGAGCATCGACTGCTTCTTAGGAGTCCATCTGGGGTTACTATATCATACCGCCAGAGGCCCAGGGAGCCTTCGACACAGATCATCACCGCCATGGCCATGTATCATGAGTTGCGACGGGGAAATGATGTATACCTCTGCTATGTCCAGGACATAGAGAGAGACCCTGAGTTTAGCCCAGATGTGCCGGTAGTGTCGGAGTTTCCTGATGTATTTCCTAAGGAACTGCCGGGCATGCCGCCAGCACGAGATGTTGAGTTTGAGATTGATCTAGTTCCGGGCACCGGACCCATTGCGAAAGCACCTTACCGTATGGCTCCAGCAGAATGACAGAGCTCAAGGAGCAGCTGAGAGACCTACTCGACAAGGGCTTTATCCGCCCTAGTGTTTCACCATGGGGAGCGCCGGTCTCTTCGTGAAGAAGAAGGACGGTAGCCTCCGCCTGTATTGATTATCGGGAGCTGAATGCTGTTACGGTGAAGAACCGTTACCCCTTACCACGCATCGACGATCTATTTGATCAGTGAGGGGAGCATCAGTATTCTCCAAGATAGACCTACGTTCCGGATACCACCAGATTGCCATCCGTGACAGGGATATCGAAAAGACAGCCTTCAGAACTAGGTATGGGCATTATGAGTTCACCGTTATGCCGTTTGGCTTGTCAAATGCACCAGCAAAGTTCATGGACTTAATGAACCGTTTGTTCCAAGATCAGTTGGACAAATCAGTGGTAGTCTTCATCGATGACATACTTGTGTATTCGAAATCGAGAGGTGAGCATGAAAGCCACCTGAGAGATGTATTGCAGACGTTGAGAAAGAACCAGCTGTACGCTAAATTTTCTAAGTGTGAGTTTTGGTTGAACCAAGTATCATTCCTTGGACATGTGATTTCTGAGGCCGGGATCGCTGTTGATCCGGCAAAGATAGATGCAGTGCGCACCTGGCCTAGGCCGAAGACAGTTACCGACATCAGGAGCTTCCTCGGCTGGCAGGTTATATAGGAGGTTTGTGAAGGACTTCTCCAGTGTCTCGAAGCCGATGACTTCCTTGATGAAAAAGGATGCACCATTCGAGTGGACAGTCGACTGTGAGAGAGCTTTCACGAGTCTCAAGGATGCTCTGACATCTGCACCGGTTCTGACATTACCAGACGGTCCAGATGGTTTTGAGGTCTATTGCGACGCATCAGGCAGGGGTATGGGTTGTGTGTTGATGCAACACGGGAAGGTCGTGGCTTACGCCTCCCGACAGCTGAAGAAGCATGAGGAGAACTACCCTACCCACGACTTAGAATTGGGGGCCATTGTCTTCGCACTGAAGATATGGCGACATCATTTGTATGGGGTAAGCGTGACAATCTATTCTGACCACAAGAGTTGAAATACTTGTTCACTCAGAAAGAGTTGAACATGAGGCAAAGAAGATGGGTTGAATTCTTGAATGATTATGACATCAATTTACAATACAAGGAGGGTAAGGCAAACGTGGTAGCTGACGCATTGAGTCGCCGAGCACACTCTCTCCATTCGCTAGTCTCTCATACTGGCTTGGTTGAAGAGGTGCGGAGTGCCCAGATGACGGATCAGTATATGGTGGAAATTAGACAGAAGCTTATTGATGGCACATTCGAGGGTCAGAAGTATGACTTCAGACTCCACGATGATGACCTGATTAGGCTTAATGGCAGATTGTGTATACCCAGGAGTAGCGCTGAGCTGAAGGAGCGCATATGAGTGAATCCCACTGTTCTACTACTTCGATTCACCCCGGAGCTTCAAAGATGTATAAAGGTATGAAAAGATATTTCTGGTGGGCTGGAATGAAAAAGGATGTGAATGACTATGTGTTGAGGTGTCTCACTTGTCAGAAGGTCAAGTTTGAGCACCGACGGCCTGGTGGTATGGTGCAGCCAATGCCAGTGCCGGAGTGGAAGTTCCATGACATATCTATGGACTTCGTGGTAGGGCTTCCGCCTACAAGGGGAGGTCTGAATATGATTTGGGTTGTGGTAGACCGACTGACCAAGGTGTCTCGATTCATTCCGATGAAGGACACCTGGAAAGTGGCAAGATTGGCAGAATTATTCGATAAAGAAATTGTAAGACATCATGGTGTACCAAAGACGATAGTATCTGACAGAGATACCAGATTCTTATCCAGATATTGGAAGTCTACACGAGAGGCATTGGGTACTGAACTGAAATTGAGTACGGCGTTTCACCCACAGACCGATGGTCAGAGTGAGCGCACCATACAGACACTTGAGGATATGCTACGTGCATGTGCACTTGACTTTCAGACCAGCTGGATTGATAAGTTACATCTGATCGAGTTTAGTTACAACAACAGTTATCATGCATCGATCAAGATGTCTCCCTTCCAGGCATTATACGTAGACCATGCGCACGCCATTATGCTGGGATGAATCGAGTGAGACGGTTCATTATAGGACCAAAGTATCTTGAGCAAGTTCCGGCAGAAGTTCGCCAGATCAGGGCTAATAGGAAGCAGCTCAGGATAGACGAAGTCGTACGCAGATGTGCGCCGACGTGACCTGGAGTTCGCCGTGGGCGATCAGGTATTTTTGAGTATCCCTATGAAGGGAGTATTTCGTTTTGGCCAGAAGGGCAAGTTGAGCCCGAAATATTAGGTCCTTATGTTTGTGACGGAGCGGATCGGCCCGGTAGCTTATAGCTTGATTTACCCGCCGAGCTGGGCAAGGTACATGATGTATTTCATGTGTCCCGTTGGAAGAAGTATATGTCTCATCCGTCTCATGTGCTTCAGCCGGAAAGGCTAAACCTTAGAGCCAACCATGCGATCAGTGGACTCCGGTACGGATTCTGGATACTAAGACTCGAGACACTCGCCATAAGTCCGTGAGACTGGTGAAGGTCCTCTGGTCTAACCAGGACGTTGAAGGCCACTTGGGAGCTGGAAGAAAAGATGAAGGCGAAGCACCCGTCATTGTTTTGCTTCTTAGTGTTCATATGTATAGGGTACGGGCGTACCCCTTTTAAGGGGGTAGAGCCGTTTCGGTTATGGTTGTATACGACATGTATATGTATACATTGTCTATGTTATGTACAGACCGTTGTGTCTGAATGGTATTATGTGGTTTGGACCTCGAGTCCGTTGTGGTATTGTGTGGTTTGGACCTTGAGTCCGTTGTGGTGTAAGAATGATGGTAAGGTTGGTAATGATGTTTTGGAAGTGTGTGTTATAAGATGTTTCCCGTGTTCTAATAGTAAGATATGTGGGAAGTATGAACTTTGGGGACAAAGTTTCTTTTAAGGGGGGTAGATTGAAATACCCCAAACCTTGGTATGCTGGTTAAACATTAAAACATGATTTATTAAGACTAAAAAGAGTCTTAGAAACCTTAGTAAACAAATTTAAACAAAGAAACACAAATGTGCTTTAAAGTCAATAAGAGCCAAAATGTGCTCTAAGCTTGGGATAAACTTGAGTAAGACCTAATGAGCTCACCAAGACCTCATTTATACTAATGAACATATTAAACCAATTACCAAAGAAACCAAGCTTGAAAACAAGTTAAAACACAAAATGTGCTTTAAGAAGTCTTAAAGCACGTTTTTGAAAAATTGTCTTGTAAATAAGTTTTGAATGGCTAAATGTCCATCATTACTCTTAAATATATATGTGTACTATATAGTATCACATTTGGGTGGCTATATTAATGGGAAATCAAAAATTTCACTTCTAAGTGCCTTGTTTAGGTGAATAGTGATTTTTATAAACTATTTTGTAACATATGTTGTATAAGTAATTAAATTGACAAACAAAGACTAAAATGCCCTCATACTAATAAAGGGGGGCGGTTTTCTAAGTGTGTGACTCACCACTCCTTAGTTGATAATAATAAGTAAGTAAAGAAAACTAATTAAACTTACCTTTTTACTTTATAAGCATAATATCTCCTTAAAGCAAATCCTATCTTCACTCTCATTTCTTTCCTTCATTCACACGGTTTCCCACCTCTCTTCTTCCTTCTTCCTTGTTCTCTCACGGTAATACCACTATCACCATGGAAACTCCCTCTTTGACCACTTGTTAAATCTTGCTCATTTGTCCAAATCAAAAACAAACACCACCAATCTCTTCCTCTCATCAAGCTCTTCATTCCTATCTTCTCAAAACTCCAAGAGCTCCATTTCGGTGCCAAGGTGTTCCACCATTGAAGGAGCTTGAGCTTGTATTTTGACATATTGTTGATCTCCTTTGCTTCTAGGTAAGGAATCTCAAAGAAAAATCATGTTTCCTCCATGTTCTTACCTTAACCGAAAATACACATTGATATAGCTCTTTGTGTGACTTTGTTCTAGCTTCATTTCAACTCTTCATGGACTAGGTGGAGTCCTCTCTTGTTATATATTCAAACTCCCTTCAAAGATCAAGGTAAAACAACTACATTAATGTTTTTGAAACAATGTCAAATTAGGGTTTACATTGAGATGAAGCTCAAAGCTTGAATACTCATTATGGTGTTTGTATATTGTCTAGAACTTGACAAGGAATCAAATTATCATACGGTTTTGTAAGGAATCAAGGAGGAAGTGTTTTGGAAGAAGAGGTAAATCTACTAACTTAATGTTGTTTAATGCCTTAGGAGAAATGAGCTTATAAATGCTTATTTAAACTACCTAAAGAGCAAATGGTGAATGACTTAGTAAAGTGTTCTCAAGAGTTTAGTAAAAGGCATATGTGTTGTTGAGTGTATTTGCAGGTTAAAGGCAAATATATTGTGGAAATTCAGTGTTTATGATTTATGCACCTTAAGGGCCTAAGAGCCATGCATTTTAAGGGCCTAAGTGCCATGCAATTTAAATTGTGCACTATATTGTGATGTAGTGTGAATTTGGTGAAGTTGTGTAAGAAAGTGTTCTTGGTGTTCTTGGTGTTCTAGGATGATTAATGATGAAAATAATGTGCTAAGGTGTAACAAAATGCTAGGAGAAACTATGTCGAAATTTAGAAAATGCATAAGGAGTTCAAGATGTTGTAAAGGAATTTTGATGAACTAAGAAGTACTCTAGAGTGTGTTAAGGACTTAGGCATGAGTTTGAGGTGTTAGTGTGTACCAAAGTCATTTTGGACTTAGATGAAGACTTAGGCAAACTTTGGTAAAATAAGGAGGAATTGTAAGCTTAGAAAAAGGGATTTCAAGAATGACTTAAGGAGTTTTAGGTTGTAAGAAATGATGTTAAAGTAATGATGTTGTGTGGAAGAAATGTCTAGGAATAATGATTGGAATAGGCAAGGAGTATCACTTAGAAACTTAAGGAGAAGATACTATAAGTGTTGGAGGCTTTGGGGAAATTTGGTTAAGTGTTTAAAGGCTTAGAAATTGGGTATAATGGCACGTCCGAACTTCCGTCCGAACTTGGAAGCTCGGACATGCCCTGTTACGCTTACAGATTTCTGGATTTTAGGTAGTGTCCGAACTACCGTCCGAATTTGGAAGTTCGGACGCACCTGTTATTTCTTAGGTATTATCCTCGAACTGTGTCCGAACTTGGGAAGTCCGGACACATGTTCGGACGTATGGATTTCTGGTTAGGATTTTCCTCGACTCATGTCCGAACTTCCGAAGTCCGGACACAAGTTCGGACATGTGTCTGTTTTCTGTCTAAAATCACGGCTTGTGTCCGAACTTGGAAGCTCAGACACAAGTTCGGACAGGCCACTGTATGGACCAAAAATTATTGTTTTAAGATGGGAATTGTTATCTAAAAATAGTAGTTGGTTAGTAATGATATAATAAGGTTATATAATACCTGTTAGGTGGGTTTTAAAGGCAATTAAAAGGATGAAAAGATGTAACAAGTGTAAAATAAAAATAAACTAGTAATGTTGAGTAGATAGTGTTAATAATGGATTAGTGCGTTAATTAACCGACGTTACTAATGTGTTTAGGATTCTCTCAAGGTGGAAACGAAACGAGGCAAGGACCGAGGTATGGTTTTCTTGCAGTCTGTTGCCTACCGGTTTACACCGGCTTGGGTGTTGTTTGCTTTTCTGTGTGTTACGACCTTATAAGATTAAGGCATGAAAAGAGTTTACAGTTGTTATACATTATGATGTTGTAAGGTTATGACTCCTTCCCTTGGTTGTCTAACAAGACCTAAATGTTTGCTTGTTTGTGACTTAACAAAATATTGTGTGATCACTAACAAGTGCTAACCGGGGGAGTGAGGAGTCCGGTTGTTCCGGCCACGCGTGTGATGGATGGGAGTCGATATCATATCCGGTTCGGCTCTCTTGGTGTATGTATAGGTGGTATTCCAATTTGGTTTCTACCTTCCCTTAGCTTATCCAAAGCTAGTTACTGACTCACGTCGGGCCATAGGGGCATACGTATGTTATTTCGGTGTGCTTGGGATTACTATATCCGACACACCTTTGGTATAAGTTAACCGTTCTACATAACCGGACGGTAACGAGGATGGTAACGAGCTTAACATGGGATTAGTAATAATCTCTAGGCTCACATGGTATACTAACTATGGAGGAAGGTTCCTTGTGAGGACCGAATTTATGGTGTTATGTATTGATGTTGTGATGCTATGCAATTTCCCTTGCTATGCTATGGTATATATATGTTGGATGTTCTAAAATGAATGCCATGTTATTATGACAATTGGTTGCGCGTATCCCGGTAGTCGATGGGCTGCGCGTTAGCCATACCAGCAAAGGTGCTGACCCCCTCGGGGGCTCCATATTTTATTGCAGGATGAGGATCGAAGAGGCAGAGTGGCTCTAGGTCCTAGGTTGTTGATGTACTTTTGGACATATTGGTTGTTAAGCCCGGGATGCGCCTGTGCACCCGAGGCATTACATTTTGGTACTGTTGTTAAACAGTGATGGATGATTATGGCTTGTAGGTGTGTTGTAAATTAAATACTCGGTATGGTTGGTTATGTTTATATATGGATGTTAGATACTATGCTCGGGAGTCTGATCATCAGACCGATACTCTTGTATTTATTCTGCCTAGTTAACCACGTGGGTGGTTAACGGCGTTGTAACACCAAAGCGTTAGTTATTATTTGGCTGGTTATTTCCGCTGCGATTTCGGTAGATGATAGGAGCGTTGTAGGGGTGTTACATGTCAAATTCTAATTTTTCATCATGAAGTCGCAGAATTATTTTCCCTTTCTCCACATCTATAAGGGCCCTAGAAGTTCTCATGAAAGGTCTTCCCAAAATTAGTGGCACTCTCTGGTCTTCTTCCATATCTATCACAATGAAGTCAGCTGGGAAAACAAATGTTCCAACAGTCACTACCAAGTCCTCTACTTTTCCCTTAGGGATAACTAAAGATTTATCCGCTAATTGTAATTGAATGGGAGTGGGAGTGCATTTACCAATTCCAAGCTTATTACAAGTTGAGAGAGGCATGAGATTTATACTAGCACCTAAATCACATAACCCACTACCACAATCAATTTCACCGATAAAGCAATGAACGATAGGCAAACCGGGGTCTCCAAGCTTTGGAGGTAGACTTCTTTGTAGAACCGTTGAAACTTCTTCGGTGAGGTGAACGGTTTCCGCTTCCTCTAGTGATCTTTTGTTTGCTATGATGTCTTTCATGAACTTAACATAAATCGGCATCTGTTTCAAAGCATCAGAAAAAGGAATGTTAATCGTTAATTTCTTGAAAATGCTTAGAAACTTCCCAAATTGTTCATCCAAGTTTTTCTTTTTGAGTCTATTGGGAAAAGGAAGAGGGGGAAGATGTTTTGCAAGAGTAGTAGAAGTAGAAGGTTCAGGAGACTCCTTCTCCTTGGAAACTTTCTTAGGTGGAGATGGTGGCTCCTCAACAATCTCTTGCTCTTCTTCTTGAGCTTCATCTTCTTGGGACTCCATGTCCTCTTGTGAGCATGATGGATCAAGAAGTCTACCACTTCTTAATGTTACCGCTTTCGCTTGCTCTCTTGGATTGGGCTTGGTTTGACTTGGAAGAACACCCGGTTGTCTTTGAGCAAGTTGTTAGGAGATGCTTTCAAGTTGAGCTTCAACCCTTTTGTTGGTGGCTTCTTGACTAGCTTTAAAAGCATCCAAATCAGCCGCTTTAGTGTGCACAACCGAGACAAGATTTTTCATCATGCCTCTTAGCTCGGCATTGGCATCCGTAGATGGAGGAGGAGATTGTTGATGTGGTTGGTGTTGTTATTGAAAGCCTAGAGGTGCTCCTTGTGGTCGGTAACCCATTTGTGGGTTGGACATTTGAGACGACCCTTGTGACCGGTATCCCGTGGGATTGTTGGAAGCATTGCTAGATCCCCTTTAGGTTTGATCATTACTTCTCCATGAGAAGTTTGGATGGTTCCTCCATGGGGCATTTTGTTGGTTGTAGTTGTATCTGAGGCGGTTGCCTACAAAGTTTACATCCTCATGTGGATCGGCATAAACCTTGCCTTCGCAAAAGTGGGTCTCATGAGGACCCGCACAAATTGCACACCCCTCTTGGATTGAAGTAGAAGCAGATGGAGAGGGTGATGATGAAGAAGCTATAGACTTTGTTGTTTTCTTTTGAGCTATAGCTAGCTTCTCCACCATCTTAGTGAGTGAAGATAGTTGAGCGGAAAGGTGGTCGGTGGGCTCAACATGTAGGAGACCCGCTGCTCTTGGTGCTCTTCCCTTTGGTTTAGACCACTGCCTTGTGTTGCTTGTCATCACCTCTAGGAGTTCCATTCCCTCTTGAGGTGACTTAGTCATGAAGCTTCCTCCCGCTGAGGAGTTCACAAGTAGTCTATTCGAGTCGTCAAGACCGTTGAAAAATGATAGGCATAGTGATTGGTCATCCAAACCGTGGTGGGAACAATTCATCAACATGCCTTGAATCTATCCCATGCATCATATAACGTCTCTCTCGGCTCTTGGAAAAAGGTATTAATCTCTCCAATTAATTGTCTCGTTCTACTTGTGGGGTAATACTTGGCAAGAAATTTTTGAGCCATTTGTGCCCAAGTATGGATTGATTTTGACGGTAAGCTCCTATACCATTTTGATGCAGCGTCGGACAGTGAGTGAGGGAAGAGTTGCAGGCGTATCCTCTCATTAACGGTTCCAGCTTTACCAAATGAGTTGCAAAAGTCGAGGAATTGACTTAGGTGGTTGG
Source organism: Limonium bicolor (assembly GCA_023374045.1). Lineage (NCBI taxonomy): Eukaryota > Viridiplantae > Streptophyta > Magnoliopsida > Caryophyllales > Plumbaginaceae > Limonium > Limonium bicolor. Next base: position 54,055,502 of record CM041783.1, on the reverse strand, counting down.
GAGCTTCATCGGGATTTGCTCCACTAAATTTTCCCAAGTCCCGGACAGTAGTGATGTAGTGGGTCTTGAATACCCATTGCCCGGCCTCTTGAGGCGTCAGCTCCGGTAGGACTATGGCCGAAGGTCTCCCTTCGGTGTCCGACTGGTTGTAGTCTTTGAGAGCCATTTGTTGTGGGTTTCCGTTATCTTCTATCCCCGGTTGGTCTAGATCAGCCATGATTGAATTTTTCAAAGTTCGGATGGCTCTCAACAATGAATGCTCGAGCTCGGGTCTCAGACTAACAAGTGAAGATCCTTTGGCTCGAGTGTTTTGCATACACCGAGAAAACAGAAGGTACCTAAACCGCACCAACACCAAATGCTCTTAAGTAGAAGGAAATGTAAGAATATAGACAAACAACTAAAAACAAAAATACCAAAAATAAAATAAACAAGATAAAAGTACTAAATGCACAAAAACTAAAGTACCGAACCTAGGGAAATTGAATAATCAATTTCCCCGGCAACGGCGCCAAAAACTTGTTGGAAAAAATTACAAACATAGTGAAGGAACCAAAGTATGCGTATGTATATATTGATATAGAATATGATTTACAATATATGAGAGCATTACAGAGTGAACGCAAAAGAATACGATTAGATACTCTAGTAGTATAACAGTGGTACACTTATATGGAAAAGAAGTAACGGTCACAAATGTATGGACTGGATCTGATGTAGTGGTGCTGGGTCGGCCCAGCAATAGGGACAGAAGATAGGCAGCAGTTTAGGGCCTTAACACTCCCCCTCAAGACTGTCACTCTCTCTGTTGAAGTCTTGACTCAAATAAAGGCCAATGTCTGAGAGAATACGAGTGTAATTGCGACCGTAGAGGGGCTTAGTGAGGAAGTCTGCAAGCTGTTTTCTGTTTGAAATGTGCCTGACCTCAATGAGCCCTTCTTGTATCTTTTGTCTTACGAAGTGTATATCAACTTCAATGTGCTTAGTTCTCTGATGTTGTACCGGATTTCGAGCAATGTAAACTGCTGACAGATTATCACAATGGATTGGTATTGGGCTTATGTCTTGAACTCCCAATTCTGTTAGAAGGCGACTCAACCAAGCAAGCTCTGTTGTCACACTCTTCATGGATCTGTATTCTGCTTCAGCGGAAGAAAGGGAGACACTACTCTGCTTTTTGGACTTCCAGCTTATGGGTGAACTTCCAAGGAAAATGTAGTAGCCACTCACTGACTTTCTGGAATTGGGGCAGCCTGCCCAATCACTGTCACAGTAGGCTTGCATTCTGTAGTTGTTGCTGTTGGATAGCAGGATCCCATAGTTGGAAGTTTTTCTGAGGTATTGCAAAGTATGATGGGCTGCAGTCAAGTGTGTGGATCTCGGTTGTTGGAGGAACTGAGATAGAAGTTGTGTGGTATAAGCTATGTCTGGTCTGGTGTGAGTAAGGTAGTTAAATTTTCCAATTAAACTCCTATACTCAGTTGGATTCTGTAGGATATCTCCTTCATCTGTGAGGAGCTTAGTTCCTGGCTGCAATGGTGTTACACTTGTCTTCCCTTCCTGCATCTCATGGTTAGTCAAAATATCTAGACAAAACTTTTCTTGAGAAATAATAAGACCTTTATCTGTATGTATAAAAAGCATGCCCAAAAAATATCTCAAACCACCAAGATCTTTGATTTTAAACTTGCTGTCAAGTTTGTTCTTCAGAACATTAATCTCATCAAGGTCGTTGCCAGTGACCAGCAGGTCATCTACATACACAGCAAGGTAAGTTACAAGATTATCATTCTTCTTTTTAAACAAAGAGTAGTCATTATCAGATTGCTTGTAACCAGCAGATTCAAGAAAATTACTCAGTTTGGAAAACCATTGTCTAGAGGCTTGTTTCAAACCATATAGAGATTTTCTTAATCTGCATGCATTCAAACCTTGAGAAACAGATAAACCTTTTGGAATTTGCATGTAAATTTCCTCTTGTAAGTCACCATGTATAAAAGCGTTATTTACATCCAACTGATCCATGATCCAACCTCTTTTAACAGCCACAGCTAATAAAGTTCGAATGGAAGTCATTCTAATAACAGGAGAGAAAGTTTCATTGTAATCCACACCAAATCTTTGACTGAAACCTTTTGCAACCAATCTAGCTTTAAATCTCTCAATCGAGCCATCAGATTTCTGTTTAATTTTGTAAACCCATCTACAGCCTATGGCCCGTTTGTGTTTGGGGAGCTTGACAAGATCCCAAGTTTGATTATCAGTCAAAGCTTGAAGTTCTTTTTCCATAGCAAGAACCCATTCTCTGTTCTTACAGGCATCCTCATAATTTTTTGGTTCTTGGATATTAGCTTTCTGTTTTTCAGCAGAAGAAACATTGATGTATTGGTAAGGAGGAAGATCTGTAAGAGTTTGGACATTGATGAGATAGGAGGATTTCAGTTGGACACTGATTCTATTAGCCAGAATTTGACTAAATATATCATTTCTGTTATTATAACCTACGTAGTAATCTTGCAAGTAGGAGGGGGTTTTTCTATCTCTGCTGGACCTCCTTACTGTTTCAACAGTTTCAACTGTTTCTCCCCCTGAAGGAGTGTCCAGATCTGTAACTTGAGGAGTATTATCTTGTTCTTCATCAGAAACAGAGGTATCAACAGAGGAGATATTTTCATCAGAATCATCACAGATAAGAGGAATATTGGGAGAAGAATGAAAATATTGAGAAGTATCATCAGAAGAATGAGTTTGAGTATGTTGTTTGAAGGGAAATTGGTGTTCATGGAAAACAGTATCTCTTGACACAAATATGGTATTATCAGAAAGTCTGAGAAGTTTATATCCTTTTTGTGTTAGAGAATATCCAAGGAACACACAAGGAACAGCCCTATCATCAAATTTTGCCTTTCCTTTAGTAGAACTGTAGCATAAACCAGACATCCAAAAGTTTTAAGAGTTTTGTAATCTGGTTTGTTTCCATACAGAATTTCATAAGGGGTTAATCCTTTCAAGCTAGAGCTTGGCAGTCTATTAATCAAGTAAGCAGCAGTAAGAACACAATCACCCCAATAAAGCAGAGGAATGTTGGATTGAAAATATAAGGATCTAGCTGTTTCCATCAAGTATCGGTGTTTTCTTTCAACTATTCCATTTTGTTGTGGAGAATGTGGACAGGATGTTTGATGCATGATCCCTAAGGACTGGAAAAAATGTTTTCCCTCATTGGAATTGCCTAATTCAAAAGCATTATCAGATCTGAATATTTTAATCCTCTTGTTAAACTGCCTTTCAGCATAGAGTGTGAAATATTTGATGAAAGCAAAAGCTTCTCCTTTAGTTTTTAGCAGTTTAATCCAAATCGCTCTGGATTTATCATCTACTAAACTAAGAAAATATCGACAGTTATCATGTGTTGGATTTCTGAAGGGGCCACATATATCAAGGTGGACAAGATCAAAAATATTCTTACTGCTAGTGATAGACTTTTGGAAGGGAATTCTGTGTCCTTTAGCTCTCTGGCAAACATCACAAAGGAAAGAAGAATCCACATCTTTTTTATTTATAATGTGCAGTTTACACATTTTATCGATAGGAGGATGTCCTAATCGATTATGCCACTTTACAATATCAGATTGAACTGAAGAAAAAACACCTTTACTACTCTTTTGTAACAGATCAGAAGAATGTGTCTCACCTATACAATGTTTTTGTCCTAAGGCTATGTATTCATCCATACACCCATTTTCAAGAAAGTACAATCCATTCCTCATTCTACCAAACAACACACTGTGAGCATTTTTAAGGTCCTGTAAAAAACAGGTATCCACATATGTGACAAGACAGGCATTAATTTGCAGTAGTAATTTTCTCACAGAAAGCAGATTGAAATTAAAGGACTGCACATGTAAGACATCATGTAACACAAAAGCATTATCCAGTTAACGGATCCAATCCCTTGTATACAACAAGTGTGGCCATCAGGCATAGTGACGTTCATAGAACAAACAGTATAATTTTCTGAAAGGAAACTTTGTTTGCAACCACACACATGGTCTGTTGCACCAGTATCAATAATCCAATCGGTTTCAGATATTTTGTTTTTCTCACTGGCAAGTTCATTAGTAGTAATCCAAGCATTAGAAGTGAAAAAGGATTTACCTGAGAACTGATTGTCGAAATCAGTTCCCGCATCTGAAACATGAGTTTCTCCCATAGTGTCTCTCAAATAAGCCATCAGAGACGTAAGTTGAGTAGAACTGATGTCTGGTATCTTCACTTTCTTGTTCTGTAGATGCGAGACTAGGGCATCGAGAGTCTCTTGGCTCATCCCCGGAACGCTTTTCTTCTTTGTGTTTCTTTGATCTTGATTATCTCCATCTGAATCTTGTTCGTCATAAACAGCGCCTCCAAATTTTTCTTTTCCCCTATCATTTTTCCAGTAAGAAGGGAACCCCTTTACCCAATAGCAATCGTCATACTTATGCCCAAGTTTCTTGCACTTCGAACATCTAGTTTCTTCGATTCATTCTTTCCAGTGCGATTGGCTTTATCAGAAAAATTCGAAGAAGAGGGGGCGTTGGCAAAAGCTAGGGTTTCCGAATCTGAATGTTTGGACTTGTAGGTTTGATTCTGGGATTCTTCTTCTTTGAGCATGGAATAAACACGCTCGAGAGAGGGCAATGGTTCCATCTGAATGACGCTGCTTCTGACTGGCTTGTAAATGTCGCTTAAACCCATGAGTAAATCATATACTTTCTCGTTTTCAAAAATCTTGCCGATTTTCTCCGTTGCACCACAGCTACATTCCGGCATGGTCATGTTCTGCTTCTGCTGATTCCAGAGTTGCACCCATCGTGTGTAGTAGGTGTTTATATCGTCACTCCCTTGCTCAAGCCGATGTCCTTCTTGGCGGAGAGCATAGAGTTTACTACCGGTGGGCTTTCCGAAACGCTTGTTCAAACTTTTCCAGATTTCCGCCGCGGAAGAAAGGTATAAAACCGATTCGCGTATCCCTTCTTCTAGAACGGTGAAAATCCACGCCATCACCATTCCATTAGCTTTGATCCAAGCCTTCTGTTGACTCCCATGAAAATCTTCTTTTCGGAGGGTTCCGTCCAAGAACCCTAATTTATTTCGGGTGAGCATTCCAACTTCAAAGCTTCTCTTCCAGCTAGTGAATCCGGCGCCTTTGAATTTGGGAGCGAAGATCATACCGGGGCTATCAGAAGGATGGAGGTAAAGTTCGTGGTTGACATCGATTTTGGTATCATCTGAATTCGAAGAAGAGTGTTTCTTCCCTTTTCCTTCGTCGTTCTTCTTTCCTTCGTCGCCATCGTTATCTTTTTCTTCAGACAGAATGATATTTTCGTTGCTCATTGTTTTGTTTTTTTCTTGAAGACTATGGTTTGGTTCAGAATTGCTCTTGATACCATGAAAGAACCAAAGTATGCGTATGTATATATTGATATAGAATATGATTTACAATATATGAGAGCATTACAGAGTGAACGCAAAAGAATACGATTAGATACTCTAGTAGTATAACAGTGGTACACTTATATGGAAAAGAAGTAACGGTCACAAATGTATGGACTGGATCAGATGTAGTGGTGCTGGGTCGGCCCAGCAATAGGGACAGAAGATAGGCAGCAGTTTAGGGCCTTAACACATAGTAATTAAACCTAGCTAAAATGGGCAAGTGCACCCAATTCGTTGCAATAAAACAAGTGTCGTATCCACAAGGAAATTAGTTTCTAAATCCCAAGCTTCGGTATATTAGTTAAGTGCGAATAAACAGTAAAGAAGGGGGTTTAGCCGGAGGCAAGCTTGGTTGTTTGTCAATTGAAATGCAATAAAACAGTAAAATGTTTGTGTATGGAATGGATGGGAAGAGTATCCTAGGATAGTGGGAAATCACCTAAGTCACTCAAAGAACTTCAAAACCATAACTCATCATCTCAATGTCTATTAGAGTTCAACTCATGAATCCCTAAATCATGGGAAATCCAATTCTTACCTAATTAATCAAACCCCTTAATTAAATAAGGTTCAAGTCATTAAATAGCATCAAGCAAGCACTCTTATTCAATAAGCATTCACTTCCAAACTCAAGAAATCAAAAGCTAAGGTTTACCCTCTTGTTGGTCTAGTTCCAAACTCAAGCTCAAATATTGAATGAACCCACCATAAATGCAATAAGAGATCAATTTAGAGCATTAATTGATATTGAAGGGAATAAAACAAGAGTAATAAATGAGTTAGGTTTCTAGCATTCAATGAGCAAAATGGGTTCAAACCCTCATCCTAGGATACAAGTGGAACTACTCAGCCATAGCTAAAGGAAAGAGGAAGGAGAAGGGAGAAATAGCCATTAGAGGAGCTTCCAAGCTTCAATGGAGGTACAAATCTTCACTTTCTTCTTCCTCCTTTCTTCTCTTCTTTTCTCCTCTTCTTTTCTCCCTTATTTTCACCCCTCTCTCTTGTTTCAGGCTGGAGTCGTGTGTTTTTGATAATCAGAGAAGAGTCCCAAAAATCAGCTTTTAAAAACACAAATCTGGGCAAATTTTCCGTCCGACCGACCCAGACTGGGTCAGTCCCGTGGGTCGGTCGGTCTCCGAAGAAGGCACGTGAGCAACTTTAAGTACGACCGACCCAGGCTTATGGGTCGATCCTGCTCCATAGATTTGCTCCAACTTGTGCGGGGCCTAGAATCTTCGTTGTGGCTCAGAATTGCTCCCGGTTTACAGCGTTGGAAAGCTTGAGAGATGGGGAGTATGCTCAAAATGAGCTTTTACCTATCAAGAGATTAAACTCTATAAGTTCACTATTAATCACAAAAACACTCTATCAAGTGGTGAAATAAGTTATACACCCAATAAAATGAAGGTGAATGAAGCTCTTAAAATAGCATCATTTCACCCATTATCACCCCTGGCCGCGGGGGAAGAGTAAAGCATCGAGCAGATGAGGTACCCTCACCACGAGAGTCATAGACCGGTCGGGAGATGCCAGTTGTTCCAGCTTTAAGCCACATACCATAATTGTGCTCCTCTTCAGTTGCCTCTGTACGATATGGAAAGTCCCGAAGAAGATGAGTGAAAGCCCCACAGAGGAAGCACATGTTCAGTAGTCGCTCATATGTAATGCTGGTCGTAAATCGAAGAAATGGGCAAGTAACATCAAGGTTGATTTTCATACACATGTAGGATCCTGCTCTGCGACGGTCAAACTCCGTATATTCCATGAAGACTCTAATCTTGTTCCCAAGACGGTTGGCAAACATGTGGTTCATAAACTGGAGCGGCACATCATGAACATGCACCCAGAATAGTGCCAGCGGAAGTCATGATCCCTTGGGGCCGGCCGTAGCTTTATCAATCGCCATGAGAACCAGAAGACTACCATCATGAGTCCAACGCCCTCGGGAGAGGATGGCGCAACAAACACCTCATCAGGCAGACAGAACAAAAGCAATCCTCCCTCCAAGTGGCAAACATGGGGCGTATACTCACATTTCCATGCCTATGCTAGTGTGCGCTCCAAGACTTTGCTGTCAATATGGCAAGGCATGAGAAGTTTACCCAGAAAACAGCGCGAGTCAGGCCTCAAAGGAGCCAAGCAAATCATTCACCTGGACCGATTCTTTTTCCTCCACAGCAGTAAGGGTAAACTAGGTACAATGACTCACTAAATCTTCAACTGGCTGGGTTGGTTGAGTTGCAGTCGTGAGTGATGAGAGTGACGTAGGTGGTGAGAGTTTTGAGAAACTCAGCAAGATACGATGCAAGCCAAGGAAGTTTGAATTCGAAAACTAGTGTAAAGGAAGGGAAAGAGTTGGAAGGAGCGGGTGGCGATAGAAATCCCAGCCAAGGTATTTGTAGTATCTAAAAAGCAAACAGATGTCATTCAAAACTATGGCTAGGTTTAATGATGGTATGCATGTTTTAATACTTGGTACTTAGGGAAGGTGAAAACATATATAGATGGATATGATCGAAAACATATATAGATGGCTATGATCCATTGACAAATCAGTGAGAAGTTGTAATCGATGGAAGGTGCCGCACATGCAAAGCAGAAGACGAATGGTTGGGCGAAAAGCAGCTTTGGGAGAAAAGCCTCATAGGCAGGAAAGCGATCCCAAACTACTTTATTTTTAGTGGAACAGAGCTCATCCGCGACGATTATTCCGCACTCATTTTTGTCTTTTGTAAAGACCTTATGAGGTCGATTTTAGAAGCATTAAGAGACGTTTTATGTACAAAGGAAAATAGAGAATGCAACAAGAGTTACTTTTAAGCTCATCTGCGACGGTTATTCAGCACCTTGAACGCTTCGAGTGACACAAGACCAATTAGAGACGCATCTTTTTGTGTTTCTACCATTCAAAGAAGATCCATTGAACTGCCTACAGCAGTTTCTTTCTTCCCCACCATGTGCGCATGAGGGGTCAAACATTGATGTTAATATCATCAGCCAGAGGTGTTGCACATAGACTGCTACAAAAACAGGATGAATAATAACTTTTCTAGTGTGGCTGGCCGCTCATGGGAGGGGTGAGAGAGAAAAACTTAGAACTAGTGACAACACAAAAGGCTAAAGTTTAAAATAGTGCAAATGAGGGGTGCAATTATAAACCATACATGCAGACTAAGAAGATTTACAGAAACTTTCATTATTAATGAACAAGGAAAATTTAGTGACACCATGACATGACAGTAGTTTGGTTCAGAATAGTAGAATACCATCCAGCCAGGAATTTCAATAAAGAATGTCGTGTTGTCATTTAACTCCAATCTCGTGGAGATAAGAGAAGAAGCTGATAGCAACACAAGCTTTTTGAGTTTTTCAGCCTCGTAGAACCACAAGCATTGGTGAAGAGGATAGTTAAACTCAAAAAACAGAGGCCGTCATGTTATAGCCAGCATTAACAACTACGATTGTCACCATTTTGAAAATAAGTGGGCGCATCCACATCAAATCGAGCATAGTAACAAATCAAACCCAGATGTAGGGTAATAATATTAACAACCTCAGTAAAACCCAGTAAAATCATATGATAACCGATTAGACAAGAGGTCATCCTGAAAAACAGGTCTCGGATCATCTACAAATCATTTTAAGCGGGTTATGTCACAACATCGGATGCTAGAAAGGAGCACTATAACAGTCGATTCTTACAAAAAAACACCAGATAGAGAAACAATAGAGTTTCACTGAAAGAACTAGGGATAAGTTATATGTAATGTCCTCAGCAAAACCCAATGATATCATTAAAATGTAGGATCACCGAGAGGTTCGTCCTGTAAAACAGGTCTCAGGATCAACTACACCTCACCAAGGCAGGTTATGTCATCATAGGCAACCTCTCAAACATTTATGTGGTGTTTCATAAACTTAAATTTAAAGGCATCATATATTTCAAGCAAAAGAGAGTAATTAGTTGAATGTGTTTCAGGTGGTTGATCCATTGCTATCCAGCAACAGAGAAGCAGTCTAGCACCCACTTGGGGCACTTAAAACCGACATTCCCTCTAAAGCAGAATGTATCATCATTAACACAATCAAATAATTTGATAGAAAAGAAAACAAGATCAAACGTTAAATTAGGATGAGAATAACCTTTCAAAGCAATTTAGCCAATGGTTATACGTGCCCGAGCATTAATATATTACACAGTAGAGAACCATTAATGCCTATTAATGGCTCAGAACCATTAACAGCTTCTCAATCAATGTTGTTCAGAAGCAGAACTGGCATATAGCTGTGACTTTGATCCTCATGGCCAAATTAAGAGCTATTGAAATGTAATTTAAAAGAAGCAAGAAACAAAAAGCAGTTAACATCAAGGCTCATATCAAGAAATTCAACCATTTTCTGCTTCACTGGACAGCCTCAGAAGCGCGGATAATTTTTAATCATCTCCAACAAGTTTCAAAATTCCCAAAAAATTTCAAAGACCTGGAGGGTGGATACCAGACAAATATAGCGCCTGTTTTTGGAGACAAAGCAATAAGCTACGAAAGTGCTAACCTCCACGTTAACGTCGCCTTGTATTTATGCCTCCATGACTAGACTCCACTTGAGTTAGATAAAAATCAAGGAAGCCTAAAGGTGTAGTCAGGCAATTTATAAATCAAAGCTAATGAAACTTAATATTGCTGAAAGTAAACCATAAGGCTTGACATTCTTCGAACAAGTAGAGATCCGGGCGTTTAATAAACACCGAAAAGTAATTATTAGAACAACTAAACTGCAACACGAACGGTGGACATGCGTTAGGGCTTAATCCTCATCAAAATTACAATTATTCGATAAGCACGGGGTTAGCGTTGTGCAGAAAACATAAGAAATATGGAAGCACGAAGCGAGAATGATTGAGAAGAACATCCGTGGGCAGAGTTCGCAGGATGATTATAGATGTAGTGCGATGTCAATGGAAGCAAGAATGAGGTCGAGAAGGTAGACTGGTGCATGAGGCGGATGATGAGATGAATGAAAATGTAGCGGCTCAGGCTGTTATATACTTACACGAAGGGGCAAACCCTAGAAACTTTAGCTTCGCTTCAGGGGACGCCGTACTCGTGTAGACGGTGTAGTTTAGTAGTATTATTATTTTATTTTTTTTGAAAAGTTTTTTTTTTCTTTAATTATACCCACTCTAAATTAAGCCTATATGCTAACCAATTATATATTCATGCCTACAAATTTTTATAATTAAAATATATCCTTACATTAAAATTTTTTTTTTTGAAAACATACATTAAATTTTTATTGTTATTTAACCATAGTAACCTCTCTCATGTCTTCTATATCAAGATTGTTCTTGAGTAAATATTTTTTCCTAATTTAAGCATTTTTTAAAAAAAAATCCTTTGTTAAGTTGGTTCTTAGTTTAGTGTAGAAAAAAAAAACTGAATTTTAATTGATCTTATTTTTAAATCAGTTCAAATTTCTTCTTATTTCTTTATTTCGACTTCATATTTAACTATATCACATCTAAAGTTATCAACTAATTTTGAAATGAAAATAATGTCACGTTGTTTGCCTTTAAGCCTGAAAAAATATTACGAATGTGCATACTAATTTATCATAACAGGTCAAAAATGTCTAAATATCTCAAATTAGAATATGTACTTGTAGCTAGTATAAATAAAGTAGTTGGATTAACTTTCATGACATTCGATCACTTCATATTTCAACGTTTATATAATTCAAATCGTAAAACAAATTAATTTTAATTCACTTTGCAAACTCATGTATGACAAATGATATATAGAATAATATGAAGTATGAAATATAGAGAAAAGCATTAAATTAATTATAAAGATTATGTTTTTCAAGTTAAAACACACCCATGTTCTAAATATTTGATATTAATTTATACATGATGAAAAAAATGATCACCATATAATATCAATAGTTAATTATATATGTGTTTGATGTCACATGGGGAAAACTAACCCCACAAGGTATTTTTGAATATTGTCTAAATTTTCTTTCTAAATTGAATTCGTTAATAAAATATGTACAAGTTATATTTAAATGATTACTTATAAAATTCACCTTATTTTTGAATGTACAGTAATATATACTTTATTTAAAATATATTGAATTAATTAACATGTACGGTAGAAGTATTTATGAACAAATTTAGGCATCAATTCCCAAAAATTGAGTTCACCACAAGAAATCATATTGATTGAGCCAACAATTAAAAAATAAAAACTAATATACTTATTACAATTTGTATTTACTCACCAAAAGCTTTTAAAGTTGTTGAAGAAAAATCTATATATATATTTGTAATATTTATGTTATATTTTACATTGAAATTTCCTTTTTATAGAATGTACGTTAGTGTTTTGTTTGAAACAAACTTTTTTCATCAATAAACATATCTAAAAAAATGTATTGGTATATTTAATGTTAATTTTTTAAAACTTGCATTTGAGGAATTACTTCTATTAAACATTGAAAGAAGAAAAAGGTTCAAAATATCGTATAAGGGGTAGGTTAATGTATTTCTCATTAAGTCTTGATTTTACTCTCGGCAACTTATGGTTTGTTTGAGAAAATTACGTTCTATTTTTTTATTTAAATGAAGATACCAATACATGGAAAAATAATAACTTTGTTGGATAAAAATTTGAGCAACTTAAAATCTTGCATTTAGAAAGCATTACTCATAATTAAGGGTTGGTTATGAGCAAACTAAGGAAATTTGGCATGAAATTGGCTTGACTAAATTAGGTATTTAGATTTTAGGGAAAATTACATCCCTCACCCATGACGTTTGATGAAATTATACATCTCACCCACAAGGTTTCAAAAAGTACTTTCCTCACCCATGGGGTTCCCCTTTTTTTATATCCGACAAATTTTCTAATTTTCATTCAACTTATGAGATGCTTAAATGTTGTCCAAATTTGATGAAACTTCACATGGTTGATCCTAAAGTGTTATGTTTTGGTCCAATACCAAATCCAAGTTTTTTAACCTCACATGTGACATGTGGAACCCAATGGAAACATGTTTACATGTCAAATGTTTTATTGGGTATCACGGATTACATATGAGATTAAAAAACTTTTGATTTCACGTTGGATCAACATATAACACATTAGCATTGTCCATGTAAAGTTTTAACAATTTTGGACAACATTTAAGCATCTCCTTAGTTGAACAAAAAATAGAAAAGATACAAATGTAAAACGAGGCAACCCACATGGGTGAGGAAAGTAATTTTTGAAACCTCGTAAGTGGAGTGTGTAATTTCACCAAACGTCATGGGTGGGGGTGTAATTTCCCTAAATTTTATTAATATTTAAATACCAATTTGAGTGATAACTACCTTCCGACATACTTGAACTTCGGGTTTATAGTTGATCAATCGGGCGGACGGGTCAGTTGGGGGCCTGTAGGATCTGTTTCTAATGTCCATGGTTTTTCTATTGTCGGGTCAGCTTGGGCCAGGCCTAGTTTTTCCGACTCTATTGATACCTAACCCATTTTTTTTTAATAAATAATTTATTATTATTATTTAAATAAAGTATATTTATTTCAGTATATATTATAAATTTTTAAAAAATAATATTATCTAAATTTGGGTCGAGTTTACCCGCTAGCTCAAAAATATGGTGCAACTCGCTGTTTTTGGGCCTTTTTTTGTCCTGGATTGCCCAAACAGCTGATCGGGTTCGAGGCTTCAAGAATTAATCTGACTCGTTTGAGGTTGAACGAAAGATCTATATTCAATTTGTCACAGGCACTATCCCGATGTCCTAGGATTCCACAATAACCATAGATCTTGGTTGGAGGAAGGTTAACATATTTTTGTTGTCCTTTCCACCAGGATCAAAATGTTCTTTTTGTTGTTGGTACTTGGGTTTATTGTTGGATTTGGACATGTTTTTATGAATATCGAATTTGCCTTTATGCCACTTGGGCTTGGATTGAGTGGATCCAACTTCAGATCATAGATTAACAATTTCTTTAGAAAGTTTTTCTACTTTCTTTCGAAGATGATCATGATCTTGACTAACTTCCTCAATCTTGGAGTTGGCCCACTCAGGCAATTCATAAAGAGTGACCTTTTTTATGAAATTGACTGGTTTGAGAGAGAGAAAGAGAGCATGCTCTTTTTCTTTCAGTTTTTGAGTGAGTTATTTGACAGAATAGTTTAAAGAAATGATTTTAGATTCAAATTTTTTCAACTCATTCTGAAGAGAAAAACAGTTGTTAGTGAAAATAGTGAGATCCTCTTTGAGAGAGTCAATCTGAGTGAGCGACTCCTCTTGTTCCCTTAGGTTGGATTCAGTAAGACTCTTGGTTTTGTCGAGCTCCTTTTTAAGGGAGTCAACGTGACGCCGAGAGTCTTGTAGGTCCAATCTACGTGAGCAGGAGATAGTCTTATGCTCCTCAGCTTCATCTCTCAGAGCATACATAAGACTTTTTGAGACCTCAAGCTCCTCAGTTGATTCGGAGATTTTTCTGTTAAGATCAGCTTTAAGAGAGTTAGTTTTAGAAGCCATTTTAGCAATCAATGTTAAGAAACTGTTAGGAGATATACGATAAAGATCTGTCTCAAGATGAAAGTGAGTTACCTCATTGTCAGGGATTATAGACTCAGTTGGATCATGTGCCATAAGACAAATCAAGTCGCTTGATTCTGCATCTTGATCGTCAGAGTCTGAGTCCCCCCAACCAACAGATGCCATCAGTGATCTTCTTTGAGTTTTCCGAACTGATTTTTGAGGAGATGGCAGTCCTTCTTGAAGTGGTCAAGCTTGTTGTAGTTAAAGCAAGTGACAGAGTTAAACTTTTTTTTAGAGGAATTTGAGAACGACCGACTCTATCAATTTGGCTGACTACACATGAATTTTTTAAAATTCTTTACTATGAAGACAAAGTCTTCCATAGTCTCATCATCACTTTCTTCAACTATAATATCCACTAACTCAACCTTTGATTGTCAGCAATATAGGCACCTTCTTGACTATTCTAAGTTGACTTAGCTTGCAAGGTCTGGCCATTTATTGTAGTAGTTTGACAAGAAGAGGAAGAAGATGTGTTATCTCACTTCTTTCTGACATTCTTCTTGTACTTATCTACAGATTATAGATAGGAGCCCAAGTCCTGACAGCTCCATTTTGAAAGATCTTTACAAGCTTTGGTGGAGATTACGGTTTCTGCCCACTATTCTCTAAGACTATCGAGCAGCTTGTGCAAGACACTTTCCCTATCCGGTAGGATGTTTACTTCCTACATAGTAGTAGTTAATAGGTAAAATCAATCAAGCACATCTTCTAGAGACTCACTTGGTTTTTGCATAAAGTTTTCATAGTCCATTCTCAGTTCTTAAGCCTTGTATTTCTTGAGCTCAGTGACTCCTTCGTGAATTGCTTGAAGAAGAGTCCAGATTTCATTTACTGATTTGCAATGATTGACTCTTCTCTGTTCTGGGATGAACAGGCATGTGTAGATGGCTCAAGATGCTTGTCGATTCAGCTCATACCTTTTACGATCTGCCGCAGTCCATGTAGATCAATCTGGATTGACTACGAGATCCCCTCCTATGACTATCTCCCACAATTCAGAGTTGACTAACTCGATGTGTTGCTCGATCTCATTTTTCCAATGATCGTAATTTGTGGAAGTGAGTTTGGAAGCGCATCTTGTTGTTTTGATTGCAAAGAGGTCGACTATTTATTCTCAATTGAATGTCAGCTAAACGAGGCTCTGATACTACGTGTAGGATCGGACAGCTAACTCAAACCAACTCAAGGTGTTAGTCTATGAGATAGTTTGAATCAATCATGCTAAGTATGCGGAAGCACTGATGATGTGGAAACACTCTATTGAACTAATTGCACGGAAGCAGTTACTCGAACTCGAAACATGAAAGGACTCAATGGAACTAATTGAGAGAATACTCAAAAGATGGAAAGACTCAGTAGAACTCAGCAAGATACACAATATAAGTTATTTTATTTCCTGGTCAAACAAAATAACTTACAATGCCACTAAGTAGAAGAGATATACTTAAAGTTTCTCACTCACCTACCCAACACAATATTTGATCAGCTCAATGACAAGTGTAGTGAGACTAGAACCTACCTATAATGAGTCTATCGATGTGCGCTAACTAACTTTAGTACTTTTCTCTCTCTAAAACGGATGTAGCTCTCTTACACAACTTCTCTCAACAAAATCTTTCAGGAAAGCTACAATGAGAAACGAAATACAAGTCTCTTATATAGTTGTTAGGATTTGAGCGTTGGAGAGAGTTAGTTCCTACATTTCAGGAACTATCAACTCCTTCCTTGAATTTTGGAAGTTGGAGCCAAGTCTTCTGATTATTGCCACGTTGAGAGAGAATTTTGGTCCAAGTTTGAACGTTGATAACCGTTGTAAGGTCAATGTGGTTGTTGTAGTTGCTTCTTAATTTTCACAACTGATTGACAGACTCTATCAAATTATCATATAGTCAAAGCATCAGATTTTGCTCACATTTTGCATGAATTTCGGTCCAAGGATGATAGTTGAGGACCATTGTGGTTTAGTGGAAGTTGCTCCTTAAATTTTTCCACTGATTGACGAATTCACATGGATGGACTTACTTGATCTTTCGGTAAGGACAGAGACTCGTTCGATCTAAGAACTTACTCGATCTTTTAGTAAGGACAAAGACTTTTTCGATCGAAGGAATCACTTGATCCTTCAATAAGGACGGAGACTTGTTCGGTCGAAGGACTCACTCAATCTTTCAGCAAGGACAGACTTTTCTCTTGTTGATTGACTCGTTCGACTGAAGGATTATCTCAACAACACCTCCACACTTCAACAGTGGTAATCATAGATCTGAGTCAGAAATAGCTCCTTTACAAAATATAGTGGAAAAAATAGAGTTAATAGATGTAGGTTTTTCAACCCCCACTACCTATACTAACTGTCAAGTACCCTTTAATCTCCAAATGAGTAGACTGGATAGAGTGCTCACAAATGTTCTCCTCCTCCAAACGTTCCCTTTATTATATGTTGAACATCTCTCAAGAGGAAGATCTGATCATAATCCCTTACTTATTAGGTTTTTAGGCAACAACCCTAAACCTAAAAGACCTTTCTGATTTGAGAATGGTTGGTTATTAGATCCCATGTGCCAAAAAATCATTGAGGAAACCTGGGAAGGTAATGAGGGTAATATTATGAGAAAGAAAGAAGGAGTGTAGTACTAGACTTCAAGAGTGGAAAGGGTGGTCCATTAAAAAAATATAGTTAAAGCTCCAAAAGAAAAGAAGTGAAATAGATGTGGTAACTAGAGGCTCCTAGTCTACTTGTTTAATACCCCGGACTTAAAAATGGTGATTTAATTATTCTAATATGATTTTTAGAGGCCTAATGGTGCCTAGAGAGCATTGGTAAAGAGAATAAAACCAAAGAAAAGAGAAAACGCTTGAAAAGTGAAAAACGCTAAAATAGGCATTAAGTGACTGTAGGAGGAATACGACCTCGACTAGGGTCCGAGATGGATTCCTAAGGCTTAATTATGCCTAATTAGTATGTGGGAATAATTCCCGAAGAAAACGGATCCAAATAATGGATTAAAACGCTAACGAAGCTTTAAAGCATGTTTTTCAAGAAAACCCGAAAACGTAACTTTAAGTGGTGAAACAGACCCGTAAAGATTATAGTTGACTATATAACTATAATTAAGTATTAATGGAAGCTTAAGAACCATTAAAAATAAAGAAACGAGAAAAATCCGAAAAACGGGCCCGGTTAGTAAATAGTGCCAAACCGGGTAAATTAACGAGCGTTTTTTGTAAAAGACGAAAAACGCTCCAGCTTATATGCATAGTGGGGCCAGTTTTATTAGACAAGTCAGCCTTCCCCCCTCTCTAATATTAGCTAGTTAGAAAGAAAAGAAAAGGAAGAAAAGTAAAAGTAGAAAAGGTGGGCTCTTCTCTCTCCTTCCTCATTTTCTTTCTTTCCTCCCTCTCTCCTTCCCTTTTCTCCTCCCAGCCGTCCTCCTTCCCTCTCTGTACTGGAACGGAATTGAAGCCCCCATCCATGGCTTCCTCACCTTCTTCTTCTTGCCCAAGCTTCATCCATGCTCCGAATTCAAAAATAATTACATATTTGAACTCCTCTCATCAAGCCCTATCATTCCCTTTTTTCGAAATCTCAAATGGAGGAGTTTGACCTCCATGGGTTTTGGGCATTTGAAGAGTAAACTACACCATCTTGAAGCTTGGAGCCTCCTCTTTAAATTAAGCTAAAAATATCCATGAAAAACTCATGTTTCCTCCATTTTCTACCTTGGCCGATTTTAGCCTCTAATGGAGCCCTGATTTTCTCCTTGTATGAGCATTGTTCCAATCCACAAAAGCTTGGTGGGATTTCTTCCTTGATTCAAACCAAAACCCATCTTAGGGTTTAAAGGTAATCTTCCCAGTTTTAAGTTTTAATTACCCCCTTTGTAATCTAGAACAAATAATGATTCTAAGTGTTTTGCTTGGTCTCATTCCACCATGGGGAATTGATGTGGAGTTGGGCAATTCCATGGCCTTTGACCGATTTGCAAGCAAGCAAAGGAGAAGAGAAAGAAGAGGAGTGAAAAGAGATAAGGCTTGTGAGCATGAGGTAAATAATTTACCTTAGAGCCTAATTAAATGCTTTTAGAATTTTGGGATGGGAAGTAATTGAATGAACCCAAAATTTGTGTTACATGTGCACTTAGTGGTAGTTGATAAATGTGTGAATTAATGCTTGATTTAAGGGCCTTGGAGCCAAGTGTGTTGTGATTTAAGCATTATGATGTAGGTGAAGAATTTGATGAGTATTGAGGGATTTATGTGTGCTGGTAGAAGCCTTGTGGGTTTGGTTAGTTTTAGGTTGGATTAAATGATGATATGAGCTTTGGGCAATGTTAGAAAAGTAGCCGGGCTATAGCGAAATTCCGGTAGAAATCTAAGTGATTTAAGTGATGTTTTGAGTGAAGAATAACTTAGGGCTAGCTAGGTATGGATGGAGATTGATTTGGGTTAGTAAACCACCTTGGGAATGCTTGTTTAGAGATAGGAGATTTGTGTAAAAATCTGTAGCAAAAGGAGTTGTTTAAGTGCCTTGGGAGTTTTAGAAAAAAAAATGAGGATTTAAGGCTTTAGGAGTGAGGCATGAACCTTGGTATGAAAAGTGCATTGTCTTGGAGGATTTGGAATGGTCAAATGGAGTGAGAAAATAAAGTGCAAAGTGTTGAGGAGAAGCTAGAAATGCACAAGTGTGCAAGATGCAAATGGGAATAGAAGATTTGTGAATTTGAGCAAGAAGTTGAGGAAGGATTAAACCTATGATTTAAAGAGTTTTAGAGCATGTTTTAAGGTGTTAAGACATGTGGAAAACATGTGGAAAGATTAGGGAAAGATTGAGTATGGATTAAGGGTTGATTTGGGGTTGAAAAACTACACTTGTAGCAGGTTTTAGCAGGGTCCGGGACTTGGTGTAACACCCCAACCGCTAATACTCTAATCATGGTCTAATCGTCACATTAACATAGCTAATCGCAGCGGAATTACTCTCAACTACGGAGGGTGATACAATACCGGCAGCCTTCCATAGCTAACAGTCCTATCTAAGTACAGTCCCGGTCTGATAAATAGAAATACCATACTTACATCATCATAATTTACAACGCTGATTACCGAGTACTAAGAGTATACATTACATAATGATCCCTCAAGTCTCACAAAAGAATATGAGTTTAAACATTCCACTCATCCCTTCCAAGTCACCCACTCCCAAAATACAACGGGTGACCACATAGTACACCGACTACTCTAGGGCTACAAGCCCGTGTACAACTCGGTACACCACCATCTACTACTAACTATCAAAAGTATGACTCCCCGTTCCATCTCGACCATTCAACCGCCTCGGGTACCTGTAAGAATAAAAACATCGCCCCAAGGGGCTCAGCTAAAGCTGCATATGGTAATCGCATACCCCGCGTGCTAACGGGGGTACGCCGACCACTTGGTCGTATACATGGAGTTCATTGACATTTGAGCAAGCATGCAAATATAAACAACAATATAACCATGTAGAAACAATACCCACACATAGAGTATGTCACAATAATGGTAACAACACAAGTAGTTCACACATTGGTCATTGAGGCCTTGAGATTCTCTCCTCAAGATCTAGCCTCTTCACATGTTAGCCAATTTCACATCCGGTTAGACGGATGTTCTTAATCTTTGCTCATGATCATATGTCTCGCACAAGGCATGATCTACACTTAACCATTATTTATCTCTTGAAATAATTTACAGTTAAGTCGGGTGACCTCCGGGCAGAGATGAGGCATGCTCACCACATCTCACCACCGGGCTTTAGGTTTGGCTTACTTCCCCGGGTTGCGACCATACGGTTCGGAACCATGGTGGGAAGGTTAGGCCAGAACTCGGTAAGCAATCTCTCTTGCTTCCTCATTCTCACGCGTGGCCGAAGCTATATCGGTCTCCTCTCAGTCTCAGTTACCCATTCTTAAGCTAGGTAAGTCAGAAGGTTAGGGTGTTAGAGAGAACTTCTCAACACACAAGATTTATCTTCATTTAAACATTTCATGAATTATACAAACTTGTCTTACAAGACCTAGTTCAATCAAGTGCAAGGACAAGCACATGTTATAAGGGAACACAATAAATCATATTCATGCATTTTATCTTGATTAGGTGGTTGCAAGTAAACACACAAACACACAAACCGGAGTAACCGGGTTAGAATACAGGGCATGAGAAAACCATACCGTTCACCGTCGTTGTTCGTTTGCCGACTTTCTTTCGGTGACCGACTAGTCGAATCCTATATATTACATTAAGTCGAGAGGTTAATTACCTATCATGAACCCAACTCGTTACTTGCTAACGTTTCTCGGTTTATACTCACTAACTCGTTGTTAATCAAACCCTTTTATTTTTGTCACTTACTCAAACTTTCTTTCTAAGCTTGCTCACACCCTTAATGACCCTTAAACCTCATTAACCATGTCCTAATTACCTTATATCATCATTACTCATCAACTACCTACCTTAAAATAGCTTTAAAATAAATTATGTGAAGAAATTAGGGTGGTCCGGGTTTGTGTCTGGGTTTACAAACCCGGACCAACTCCTTTGGTCACTCTCGGGTGCAATTTATGACTGGTCCGGGTATGTGTACTACTTTACAAACCCGGACCTCAAGTTCAAAAACCTCTCGGGTGAAATTTAGGGGTGGTCCGTGTTTTTGTCCTGGTTTGTAAACCCAGGCCACTCCTCTGCTACAACGTTCTGCCATGTTTTAGGCCTGGTCCGGGTTTCTGTACTTGTTTACAAACCCGGACCAGGTGCAGTAATGTAATTTCTTCTTGTTTTTTATTCTCTTTCACTTTCAAACTTCTACCAACTTCTTCCCCAATCATCCTAGATATATTCTAGCATGTTTTGACACTGATTAGGCACCCAAAACTAACCTAATCCATTCTCTATACTCATATGTTAACTTAACCCATTTTCATTGTCAATTTTCCTTCTGTTACAGGTTTTGTTCCCTTTCTTATCATTTGACTCACTCACTAATGCACTCAAGCCCATACTCTCCTAGATAAATTTTGACAGAGTTTGCCTACTTTCCTAAGCATTCTCCACACAATAAACAGCTCACAGAAATCAGTTTTCCATCCCTGTTTGAACAAGCATTAAAATCATTACAGCAGCCCACTAAATTCCACATTGTTATCTCATATGTACCAGTTTAGCCTCAAGGTTTATTTCCCACACTTAAGCACATTAAAATAGCTCCATTCTCATTCAATATTGTAGTATCATAGCTACACTAAAGCAAGGTCTCTATTTAACATTAAAAATCCGTTCTTGAAAGACAACAACCAACACAAGGTAAGCTCATTTACCTTGTTTGTTTCAGTTTTCTCTTCTCTTCTTGTTCCTTTCTCTTGTTCTCTCTTTCCCTTCTTGTTCCACACTAAACAAAGGGTATAAATTGCTATCTATAATCATATCCCCATAATACACATAACAAGCTAATTAATTCCAACTTCCCTTACAAAACTAGTATTTCAAGAGCTAGTTTTTAGGGTTTAACTTAGAGATTACCTTCAAGTGTCCAAATGGAGAGTTTTGGCAATCAAAATGATGAAGTTCCAACACTCCTCAAGGCAAGAAGAAACCGGCTGGAAATGGAGAAAAGTTCAACGTGGGCATTTTTTTGATTTTATAAGAAAAAGCTAGAAAAGAAGAGCTTTTGACTTTCTTTTACCTTGGAGCCTAAAGAAGATGAAGAAGACCCAAAAACACCTCCTCAAGCTTCAAAAGGGCCTACTGCCATGGAGATGAAGATGGAGGTTTCAAGATTTTGAAGGGTGGAAAACGTAGCCCTTAACGAGAGGAATCTAACGGTAGTATTTTTGTATGATTTGGTGTTGAATTGAGCAAGATACGGAAGGAAGAAGATGGTGTTGTTTGCTTCCCTTCTCAAATCGGCAATGGGTGCAGAGGAAGAAGAAGATAGTACAGAGAGGGGGAAAATCGTGACTGGCAAGGAGAAAGGAGGTGAGAGAGTATAACTTCTCTTTTTACTATTTGTACTTGTTGCTTTATTTTTCTTGTCACATAGTGTATTAGGAAGTAAGAGAGGGGGCTGATAAGGGAATAAAATGTGACAAGTAGAAAATTAAAACCTCCCTTGTAAAAAAAAGAGAACCAGCCATATAAATTACAAGGGAGATTTTAATTTTCTACTTATTACATTTTCACCCCACAACTTCCCGGGTTTTACACTATTCACTAACCGGGTCCGTTTTCCGGAATTTTCTCGTTTAATTAATTTTAATGGCTCTAGACCCTCACTATGGTCTATTTATAGATATTTAACTAACTATAATTATTACAAGTTTATTAAACCCGTTTAAAATCACGTTTTTCCCGGTTTCTCAAAAAACACGTTTTAAAGCTCGTTTGGATTTTTAACTCGTTTTCCAGATCCGTTTTCTTCGGAAGTCGTTCCCCAATATTTATTTAGGACTAATTAAGCTCTTAAATATTTATTTAGCCTAATTAATCACTGTTTTAAACCCGGGGTATTTCACTTGGTCCTTGGACAAAGTCCCGGACCACCCTTAAATTTAGGCCGAGAGTTCACCCCTATACCTGGTCCGGGACTTGAGCCATGTACAAGGTCCCGGACCACCATGAAAATTCAGCCGAGAGTTAAGTCTTTGATTGGTCCGGGACTTAAGGTAGGGACCAAGTCCTGGACCACCCCCAGAATCATGCCGTTAGTGTTTTAAAGTGCTTAAGTGATGGGAGTTTGAATGTTAATGATGTTAGATGATGTTTAGACCTTGTTTGGTGACATGTAAAGGCCCTAAGAAGTGTAAACAAGTGCTAGAAATGAGTGTGAAGTAAGAACTCAAATTAACAAGAGTAAAACCGAGATAACGGGATAACGGGGTAAGTACAGGAGTAGTATTTATTTACATACCGTATGAGCTTGGTATTAATAATAATGTTTGAAACATTATCAGAGGATCGTGTGTGAACCGAGAATGTGAGGTGACACGGTAAAAGTGAAACCAAGGTGTAAGGTATGATTTTCTCATGCCCCATATGCTAATCGTGCTACGTTGATTTGTGTGTTTGTGTGCCGACTTAATCAAGATAAAAGCATGAAAATGATTTATTGCATTTGATATGAATGTCTTGATGTATAATGTATGAACTAACATACTTGAATGCCGGTGAGGTCTCACTTAGTGTATAGACCTACTCATAGTTGAGTGACGATTGGCTAGAGACTCATAGATCGAGTCGTTTCGTAAAATAACGAAAACGTGCAAACACACAAACTATCGATTAAAGAATAACTATAACACAAACTTATGAACTCACCAGTATGTGAGGAAGTTGTACGGGTCGAGTAAACACCCAATAGCGGTTAGATAACCAATTTGAAACAATCCACGAATTAAATTATAGTGGAAAAATAAATGAACCTCATTTAGAGGTTGATGAAAGTTCAAAGAGAGGAACTCTTGAGAGAAGTAAAAGTGTTACAAGGGACCGACAAACTCCCTTAAAATGCGGTCGACCTCCTATATGAGGAATCAACCCGGTATGAGAAAATAACCGAAAGTATAAGTATACGAAAAGTTGGGGTAACCCTTAAACCTAAGAATACCCGCACTTAAGAAAAATTCCCTAAGTCTTATGAAACATCGAGAGTGATGCTTATAGACTAATATACATAATTATATTATAACTCCGAGAGAGGAGTGTACGGGAATGTGAGAAGTTCGGACCCATGTAAAAGAAGTAGGAACAAAGAGAGTGTTTCGAGAGCTAGTTGAATCTTCCCACCATGCTAGACCTAGAGTAAGGTCGAAACCGGGGAAGTAAGACTAGCTCGAAAGCCCGGTGGTGAGTCTTGAGTATGACTCTGTGATGAGTGTCCAAATGAGCATGTTTTAGGGGTGTATTTCATATGTTTAATCAACACTTTTCATGCTCATTTCTCCACTATAGCTTATTTTCCTCTAGTTTTGTGTTTCATTGGTGTTTTACACATTTATTGTTTAAACAGGAGGAGTAACATAGCTAGGAGTAAAGTAGACGAAGAGAGGAACGCGTGGGCGCAAACGGATCCAAAATCGGAGTTAAAACGAAGAAGATACGTTTTGAATTAGCCTGACTCGACCGACCTTAAGACCGACCTTGCAAGGTCGGTGGGTCCAAATTTTTCCCAGATTTGCGTTTTTGCAAGCTACTGGAATCGACGACGACCGACCTTGCAAGGTCGGTCGAACTTAAAAACGCGCCAAAAAATTGCTACTGACTCCGACGACCTTGCAAGGTCGGTCGGGTCAAAATTAGCCCAGATCTGCGTTTTAAAACGGGAATTTTGGGGAAAACTTCCCCATTCTTCATTCAGTCGAGTTCCACCCCAAAAACAGAGAGGAAGGGCATTCTAAAGGAGAAAAGAAGAGGAGAAGAGAAGTTAAAGAGAAGAGAAGGGAGGAGAAGAGAAGCTCACCTCCTTCCAAGCTCCATTAATGGCTACTTCTATCCCTTGCTCTTTTATTTTCTCTCCTATGACTGTGTAGAATCATTTGTAGCTAGAGATTGGGGATTTTGTCCCAAAATCCCTAAACTCCATTGTTGAATCTTGAACTTGTTTTTGTGCTTTATTTTAGTCTTTGAGCTTAATGAAGATGATTATTGAGTGTTTATGACTTCTAAACTTGTTGCTCATGATTTGGGAATTTGTTAAGGGTTTTGCTCAATTTGTCTTCTATGTGTTAAATTGGTTGGTTTGGCCTACTTATTAGTTTAACATTATTGTGGGATTCTATCAAAATGTTATTCAGAGATAGAAACCTAAACTGTTAGAGACTAAAACGGTGTACTATGGTTTCGATGATTTTGAGATTAGACTACATTGCAACTTTAGTGGAACTTGAGCTTAGTGCTATCGATTGACCCGGGGCTTAGCTGAATGAGAAGTCTCGATTAAATTGGTTAGGATTAGTAGGCCTAGATTAGGTTGCTAATTAATTAAGCGTTCCCGTGGTTTAGCTATGAGTTCGAGGTTCGACAATCGGTAGTAAGGGGAGGGCGGGTGCAAATATCCATCTCGGGCTACACCTATCCTAGATAGTTAGTTTAGTGTTTATTGCTTTTCTTTATTTCTCCAATTACAACCCAAAACCCATAATTTACATTTATGCACTTTTGTATATATCCTCTTGCACATTTACTAAGCTTATAATTAGCTAGATAGTTACGAAGTCCCTGTGGATACGACCTTGTTGTACTACAATGATTGGGTTCACTGCCCATAGTTAGCAGAGTAGTCTCACCACTATTTTGCACAACACTCTGCCCGGAGGCCATGAGTTTTGGCTTAAGTATGAATTAAGAGAGAACGATCATGAAGTAAGTATGAGACCTGCAGAGTCTCGAGAACTAAGAGAGCTTGAGTATAAGTAACCCGAGAGAGTGGGTGAGATGAAGTAAGAGTAACCCAAGAGAGTGGGTGAGATAATGAACAAAGTAACTAAGACATTAGAGAGGTAGAAACCCTCAAGGCCTAAGAGTAAGTTATTACGAACTAACAACCTGATATGTTAGTTAGGGATCGTGTTCCATGGTTGAATGTTGATTCCTTGTGTAGTATACATATATAACGTATTACTATATTGCATGTTGATTGAATTAAAAATGAATCTCATGCTCTCGACGAAAGTAGTCGGCGTACCCCGGTTAGCACGCGGGGTATGCGAATTTCATATGCAGCAATATGCTGAGCCCCTAGGGGCATCGTTTTTATTTTCAGGTACACCGAAGATGATTCCGTTCGAGAGTAGAACGGGGACGGTGATTAGCATGGGTAGTTAGATTTTAATTACTTATGTATTTGAAAGAGGTGTAAGACCGAAAGTGTTATCAACATCCGTATGTTGTAGACTCGGTATAGTATGGAACTGAGTGGAGAAATGAATTTGTATTGAGTACTCGGTTATTCCGGTCCATCAGACCGATGCTGTAATTGAGTTAGGCCTGGTTAGCCAAGTGGGTGGCTAATGGCATTGTATCACCCTCCGTTGTATTTAGAGTTCCGCTGCGATGTTATGGGCAAATGTGTGATAGTTTAAGAGTTAACTATGAGATTAGCGGATGGGGTGTTACAACTTGGGCGGTGGAAAACAGGAAAAGAATTGTAACGGACATTGAACTCCTCATGTATAGGGAAGAAATCTGGTGGAAACAAAGATCTAGACACTCTTGGATTAAAGAAAGGGATAAGAATTCTAAATTCTTTTATTCTAGAGCCTCTGCAAATAAAGAAAAAAAAATGAGATCTTTGGACTTAAAGATCACCCTGGTTCCATGAAATACACCTGGAAAGATCTTGAAAAAATCTCCATCAATCACTTTGAAAGTCTATTTTCTCAACCCCCTCTAAACAACCTATAGAATTTCCCTTTCCCATCCTCATTACACTTGAGCCAAAATGATATCCAAAAACTCTCTATCCCCTACTCCCACCAAGAAATAGTGAGTGTCGCAAGGAACTAGGCTCTAACAAAGCCCTGGACCCCGATGGTTTCAATGGATCCTTTTACAAAAGATTCTGGCCCACCATAGGCTTAGAGATCATTCACTTAACTCTCCATGTTCTTCAGGGCAATCCTCTCCCTCCACATTTAAATGACTATTTGATTGCCCTCATTACGAAAATCCCTGGGACAGTCAATCTTTTTGACTTCAGACCAATTGCCCTGTGTAATTATCTCTACCAAATCATCACAAAGGTCCTTGCCAACCGAATCAAACCAATTCTTCCCCAACCAATCTAGCACAATCAAATAGGCATTGTCAAAAACAAACTTCTCACTGATAATGTTATCCTTGCCGGGGAACTTCACCACTTTTTCTCTAGAAGTCAAGCCAAAAAAAGAGGTTGCTTTGCCCTAAAGATAGATCTTAGCAAGGCATATGATATAATCCAGTGGGATTTCATCGAAAAAACCCTCTTAAAGATGAACTTCCCAAATCTATGGAAGATCCCAGTTATGAATTACATCACGTCGGTAAAAGGCTCAATTCTGATCAATGGATCACCCACAAAAAACTTCAAACAAACAAGAGGGATTAGGCAAGGTGACCCTCTCTCTCCCTTCATTTTTATTCTTGCCCAAGAAGCCCTGTCTAGGAGCCTCAATCAAGCCATGCAACAGAAAAACTACAAAGGTGTTAAGATCACAAAAAACTCCCCCTATATCCCAACTTGCTTTTGCCGATGACATCATCTTCTATGGCTAATCGGATCATAACAATGTGACTGTTCTCCAAAATATCCTCATTCCCTTCCTGGAATCCTCTGGACATACGGTCAATAATAAAAATAAGTGAGTTAATGTTTAGTAAAAAAGTACCTCAGGATACCATAGATCTTATCTCCAATAGTTTTGGGGTTGTTGAAACCCCTTTCTTCTCCAAATACCGAGGTCTGCCCCTGAAGATAAGAAGAAACAAACAGGAATTTTTTTATTACCTTATTACAGCCCTAAAAAAGAGAATTCATAGTTGGGACAGACCGATGTCTCAGGCTGCTAGATCCATTTTAGTCAAGAGTGTCCTTCAATCCCTACCAATCTTCACAATGTCCCTATTCAAACTACCAGTAGGGATCACAAAAAAATTAGATTCTCCTGCCTCAAACTTCTGGTGGGCTAGGAAGAGTGAAAAACAAGGAATGAGATGGTCAAAACGGGGAGACATTTGCTCCCCCCAACAACTAGGTGGTCTAGGCTTCTTTTCTTTTGTAAACTTTAATGAGGCGATGCTAGCCAAACAGGCTTGGCTGTGCTTATCAAATCCAACCTCTCTTGTGGCTCAAACCCTTAAGTCTATATACTTTAGAGACAACTACATTATGGACTTTCTCCCTTCTACAGCCTTATCTGGAAATCTATCCTCCATGGCATTAGTACCTTCAAAACAAAAGTTTCGTTGAAGGAAGATAATCTATGGTGGTGGGAACCTGAAAAAAAAGGTATCTTCTCGGTTAAATCATGTTATACGGTGTTGATAGATCTCAAAGAGAATAAAGGAGCCTCCTCCTCTTCTTCGACAAATGTCATCTGGGAAGCGACCAACAAAGTGATACAAAGATCAGTCCCCCAAGATGTAGACTCTTTTTTGGAAAGTTCTAAAAGACCTGCTCCTGAATATGTCCAATATTGCTAAGAGAATTGGTAGATCCCCTTTATGTAAATTTTATGGTAAAATAGAAACAACCCAACACCTTCTTTTCGAGTGTTGGACAGTGAAAGATTACGAGAAGGACTCCTCCTTCCATTCTAATATCCTGGAGGATAAGAAAGGAGCAATTCAGGATTGGTTATTACACCCAAGCAAGAAGTGGTCAAGAAAACAATTAAGTAAAGCTGTTAACCTCATCTGCTCTTTGTACGATGCCAAGAACAAGGTTAAACACAATCAAGAACTTCCAATTTCTATTCTGATAGAAAGCAGGATGAATGTACGTGGTTTGGAGGGAGTAGTAGCTTGCTGTCGAAGAGTTTGTACACTGCTGCGCCACCGACAAATGATGTTCCAGCAATTAATGATCAAGGCGTACAGTATAGAGACTTGTGGCGGGGCCTGTGTGAACCGCGGGTAGAGCTGGTAATTTGGATGGCGATTACTCGCAAACTGATGACACGAGAAATTCTGTTTGAACGTAGTATAATTCCCTTGGGACACAGTCTGTGTCCATGGTGTAACAGGTGCATGGAGTGCTTGGAACATGTGATATTCTTATGCCCAGTTATCTTTGGCATTTGGGAGGCGATATTCCGGTGGTGGAACCTGGCCTCACCGCTAAGACCAACAGCAACTGAAACATACCAAGAGTGGTTTGCTGTTCGCCTTGGAAGCAAAGCTACACGTATTTGGCGGTCCACACTGTGCTATGGTGTGTACTATGTGTGGTTGCTAAGAAACAATGGAATCTTTCGACAAGAGCAGCCTTCTATTGATAAAACTCTGGTGAGAATCAAACTTGGGGTATGGCAGTGGACCAAGACTTGGTGGAGAAACTTCCCATTGCCTTGTGAGCGGTTTATTGGTGTGGATTCCCTTAAGGACTATTTATAAACCCGGTTAGTTTGTCTTGTGGTATGGTTAGTGGTTGGGGCCGATTGGTAGATTGTTGTGGTTGAGTCTATTTTGGTTTTGGTAATTATTTAGGAGTGCTTTTTCGTTTTTGTAAGTTGCTATTGAGGTTTTATTTTTGGTTAAGACTCCTAGAGCTGTATTGGATGGGGGTACTCTTTTTCCTTGCTAGGTTTTTTCCCATTGGGTTTTACCTAGTAAGGTTTTAATGAGGCCCATTGCATACCCATCCACCTGGTTCTTCCAGGCAATTTTGGTTGAATAAAAGGCGAAAGCCAGAATTATCAAAAAAAAAAAAAAGAAAGCAACATTTCCTTCACCAATATGTATGTTAAACTACAAAAGAAAGACTTCACCAACATTCCTAGTGCTGAAAATCCTGTCACCTTTTGAGACTGTTTTCAATTAAGAACTTATGGTTACAGAAAATTTGACCAACCTTATGCAATTTGTAAAAATCATCTCTAAACCAAATGGAGAGATCTTAATGGTCTACAACAGCAAGCCTGCAGCTCAAACAAACCCAACAAAGGCAGCAACAACAACCATCGCCTTCCATTGCAAATGGACAAAAAATACAGGTGTGACAAGGTTGAAGATAGCAGTGAGAGATCTATCTATCCTCCAAAAGACCAGTCAACTTCTACCAAGTCGTCAGATGAATTGTTATTTTGATGATGAGGTTTCTCAGATTATACTAAGTTTTAATTTGTGTTAAGTGTTATCCTTGTAATGACTCTAGTAACTTTGCTACTTTTCTTTCCACAACTCTGCAACAATACAAACGGTTGAAAGATCTGGATTAGGGAGAATATCCCGATCCAAATCTGTAGAGTCAATATATTGGCTGAAGGAGATCACTTAGGTTGTAATATTTTATCGGTTTTAATGTGTTTTATAACAACTTATCTTAAAAAAAAGTTCCATATAGTCGGATAGCAGCCTCCGAAGAAACATACCCATGTCTTCAACACGGCGTGAACAAAACATGCCGGCTCGCTTATGTGTCTAACGATCACAACTCACAACCATTATTGCTGTAACTTTCCCTTCGAGGGGATGAGGTTCATTGACAGAATAGATTACTTACCCAAAAGAAGGAAAATACGATTCAGATTTGGGTAACAAGATACACATAACTTTTTTGCAGTATGAATGACTCCAGAAAGTGGGGATGATCAAGGTATTATGCCTTCATACCCCTGCTGCAATCTATCATGCAACATGATACTCTGGGCATAAGACGACAGATCTGTAGCTACACTTTTTGAGGAACTGTCAAGTCATCTCTCAACAAAAGGATCTTTCTGTTGCCGGTTTAAGAACATGATTAGTTGCACTCAAGCATATCCTCCAAATTGCGGAAGACTCACAATTTACATGAGGTGGACAACTACCAGTTTCATCAACCAGCTAACCAAGAGTGCAGAAAACGTGCAAGATTTTCTCCGCATTAGAGTATTCCTGGTTGAATGCAGCGACAATCAAATCTCTACCGATGTTCTCCTTTACGTTGATAGTCTTCAAAGAAGACCCACTGACAACAGCAGTTTCTTTCCTCACCCACCATGTGTGGGAGAGGGGTCAAAAGTTGATGTGAATATCATCAGCCAGAGGCGCTGCACATACACTGATACAAGAACAGGATGACTAATAACTTATGAATAGTACTTGTTTCTCTCTGTGAGCGTGTGTAGCTGGTGGGAGTGGGTGGGGCAATCCTTACAGATAATAACACTCACCTAAAATCATTGTCAGATACAGAGTGCACCCAGGTCAGACAACGGTCCATTAGAGGCAAGGGAGGAAACATCTGAAACAGCTCCCCTTTTCCCCTGCTGCTTTTTACCCTTCTTTCCCTTCGATGAATCTTCAATTTCAATGCTGATGAAGCAAACATTAGAAAACAAGTTTGAAAAGTGTCAGCTCATGAAATTGCTGCTTGTAGGTAGGTAAATGATTAGACAATTTATACACTTGCGCTCATCACACTTTTTCAACCATGTCCTTTGGTTCAGTCACATAATTACTTGTCATGAAACTTTACTAGCGGGAACTAGTTGGAACGAGCTAAGCCTGATACTCTAGAGGGGACAGCCCAATTGATACTCATAAAGTATGAAAGTATCAAAATGTCAAACCGCAAAATAGGTCCCTAAAGCACAAAACAAGTCTCTTAAGCTACAAAATGAACGTTAGCTAACTTTATGGAATCTTAAGAAGAGTAAGATAGTTACGCGGTCTTTCCAGAAGCAGCTCCGCAACAATTCTTATATTTCTTCTTGGATCCACAGGGACAAACCCTATTTCTCGGTATTTTCTTCAATTAACACGAAACCATCCATGTCAAGGAAGAAAAAGTGCCAAAAACAAAAAGAACACTGTTTCCCATATAGCATATATAATTAAGAAAAAACCTTATTATCCTTGCAAGTTTTGCTATTGCCTTGTGCCTTTTGTTTGATCTTCATAACTTCATCCTCTTCGTCATTGGCATTTACTTGATCCATATCATGCTTGTTCTGGTTTTTACTGACTGTAGCACAGAAGAAAAAGCTAACTTTACGCAAATGCAGAGAAACGTATGGATCGACAGCAAACATCTCTATTATCGGAAGAGAATAAAGCAATTTGATTAACACGTGACAGAGAAACGTACAGCATACAGCGACTTCTGCCTTCACCAAATAAAATATTTAAAACGGTTATATGATTTGTACAATAAGAGGCACAGTTTTGTCATCATTGACTCCTTTTAAACATATCTAAGTGACTGTCCCAGCGGATAAAAGCCTTTGATCATCACTTATTCTGCAAGTTTCAGTTGATAGATACAGTATGAACTAGATTTACGTCAAAACCTTCTACTGCATAATTGTTGAAATGAGGGCATCAAGCCAAAAAAAAAAAAAGCTATTCATGTCATGAACTCTGGCAAAAGTACGAATACCCAAAGTCATTAACAAACCGATAAAAAGATGAGTTATGCACTGATGTTGTATATTTCCTACTTTACATAATAGATCAGGATCAGTTTAAGATAACATTATTTTTCTCATAGTCAAGAACTTAGATTAACTTGCTCTGAAGTAGGCAAAAAAGAATCATTGTGTCATTGCGAACATGCTAAGATGAAAGCATAGAATCACACATATGGGACTCCAGACAATCTTAGAGAACAGCACTAGTGCTCATTACTAGTACCATTAGTATATCCTCGAAAAGAAGAGAACAGCACTAGTGCTCATTACTAGTACCATTAGTATATCCTCGAAAAGAACCATTATCTTCAACCAAAGACAATTCTGCATGCATCTCCGCAATCAGAAACTCTATTGCAGCATCAACATCGCCTCCCACTTGTTCTAAAACCTAGTAAGAGATCATTAAATCTAGTCAAGAAGGATTTCCCAGATTTGAGTACTTAAAGGAAGAAAAGGAGGATACTCGATCAAGAGCAAAACAAATTGTATTGAATCCAGAAGGATAATCATAACATTAGGTAAATCCTCACCTCTTTGACTTTTCCAGTGTCTTCACAGCCACTACCAGATATAACCATTTTAATCGAACTTGGAGGAACATCATCCCCAGAACCTCTCTCTCGTGAATGGGTTGACTCTGCAGATTTTGATTGATGCGATATTGCTGTAAGATTAGCATCAGCCTATATAATTTCATGAAATTAGATTTTCTGCTTGAAATAGGATGATACTATCAGGAAGCAGCCTCATAAGGCCATAAATCGATGTATTAACCTTTATAATAATTGGCCTGGCTGGACCATCACATGAATCTTCCTTGGAACGTACACTGTTGTAATGCTCACCGTCATGATAAGACCTGCAGAAGAATATATGGCATGAATATAGAATACAATGCTAAAACAATACCATGTGACCAAGGATTTTACATCACTTTACTTTTAAATCAAAAATAGTTCAGGAATAGAACAAAAACACAGAATTCAATATATAATTTTAAAAAGACAAACTAAAATTTATAGGATAGAGAATGAACCATACGTCCAACAATACAGGGACATTAAGAAATGTACAAGAGAATATACAGTATATGGAGGGAAACAAATGTCAGTGAGAAGTAAGGGATGGCCTCTTCATAACCTCTAGTGGAAGCATATTGATCAGTTAGCAGATTACATTTAAACAATTGAAACAATATGTTTACATGTTATAAAAAATGCATTAGCTACTCACAAATGGATCATATGAGCAGCTTTTTTCTCAAAGTTCCGTACATACCACCGAGGCGACATACTCTGTAACAACAGAAAGAAAAATACCACATCAAAGAAAAAAAAACCACTAACCACAATGACAAGACACAACTTATAAGCTTGCAATAAACCCAAAAAATATTAACAAATCATGCCCTGCTAGAAGGATACCACACATCTAAGCTCCTGCAATTGTTCCAGTAAAAAACTGAGATATGAGAGGAAAGGGTGCCCATCCAACAGTTGATGGTGGCAGTCCCAGACCTTTTGGAAGAGGATGCAAGTATGGGCCAGCTTACATACACAAACCCCTCCCCCCCCCCCCCCCCCCCCCCCCCCCCCCCCACCACCACCCAAGCCTACTTAGCTACCAAAAAAAGCTCATACACGATGAATGCATATATTACTCCGAGTGACCAGAGAAGCTGCCTGCAATTCCATATTTCCTGCCCAAGTGCCATCATTATCCATGGTGTCACAGTACTCATCAAATGGGACTTCATCTTCAATGAAAGGCTCAAACATTTCTCGATTCATCTGTGGAATAAAAGCACATCATCAGGTCACAAAATCCTCAACTTACAAGAACATTAGAATTCCTCATTAACTGAATTAATTGTGCCACTGTGTCTAGAGCTAGTTCCCTCAATTTGTAGATCCGTCAGTTTGTGGATCAAAACAACTTCACACATTTGTTAAATGAAGAACTCAGTTTTGGATACGAGAGTATGTTCAGTTTTATACAATTATGCATCTAATTTCCAAGCAAGCTTAACAACTGAGCATAGACAGAAGTCACCAACGACCTGATACTTCACATCTCTACCCTATCACAAAAGATCACAAAGGGAAGTTATCGAAGAAGAAAAACTCTCAACAGAGCATTCTACCATCAAAATTCAGAAGGGGTAATGCAAGTAATAAACAAGCGAACAGATCATTCACAACAGAATGCGGGATGAAAACATAATGAAAAATCTAGAACTGAGCCATGACACAATCAATGGTGGAAAGAGAGCCCTCAGGACACAGACCAGATGAGAATATAGACACGAGCCAAGAGAAAAAAACAGCAACAAACCTTGATATAATCCACAACCATAGTACGATACTTTTGATGTTCTTCCTCATTGCCTTCTAGTTGATCAGCCAAGGCCCTGTAAGCCAAGGTGAATTACCCAATCTCAGCCAGGCTTTAAAGAATGTCATGGTATTAAATTGAGAAGCAGGAACAAACAATTAAGTAGATGCAATTCAATGTTCAGCAGCAGACAACATAAGCCCTGAAGTTTCTGAGGGTTTATAAGAGTAAGGTCTACCAAGGAGAACAGTAACAACCTACCAGAAAGTAAAGAAAAACAATGAACGGATAAAAAGTCAAGCGGGTAAGATCTTGAATTACTCCCTCCGTCCCACCTTGACCGTCCAGTTTACTATTTGGATGTGTCATTTGACTTCAATATTTAACATATAAGATAATATATTTTTATAAATTTATGTTTTACAATAGAATCTTTATGTGAAAAACTATATATTCTACAATTTAATTTTAAAAAATTATTTTTTATTATATGTTTAATATTGAAGTGGAAAAACGTGCCAAAAAGCAAACAGGACACTTATGACGGGACGGAGGTAGTATATAGGAGCGGTAATACAAAATAGGCTAACAATCTAGAAATATGTCTGCCCAAGAGGTACTCCAGCTGAAAACGAACCTGAAAAAACAATTGCCATCTGCAGTTACTTGGATGATCTTTAGGCCCAGCGCATCAAGCTGAGAACGGAGCTCACTGATGTCTGTCTGCTTTCCATGTTTTTTTATCTAAATGCAATTAGGAAATTTTGATATTTCCATGTCAGACAAATCATTGCACATAGATATAAGAATCCAATCTTTCAGCACGCAATTAAAATGGTCATACTATTGGCCAGTGCTACAAATTTAGTGACGTGATTCACTTGGCGCTGCACAAACAGCCATTTCTAAATGAGACAAGAAATATAAATTATTATGCTCGCCAAAGCCGTTTTATTGCTAAAACTGACTCCTTCCTGCAACAAAACTCAAAGAAATAGAACTTTGCAGCACTTCTAATTTCAGCACGCAACAAGAAGGCAAATGTATCCGCCTCAACACGATTGAGCTAATCAATTTCGACATCCCCAATAGAACAGAGAAGAATGTCGTTGTTAACTTAGTAATATAATCTCTTTAGGAGCTCCACACACTCATCCCTCACCAGCCTCATACAAGGGAAAAACCTGTAGTATCCAGCAAACTGAAATATCCATAATTTGATCTTTCTTTTGACAGATAAGAAACGAAGACCAGTCCAAGTAAAAAATATGAGTAATTTTATAAAAAAAAACTCACTTTCTTTTGCTTAGATTTCTGATGCTTCGTCTGCACCATCTCTCCGTAGTTTAATTTCCCTTTAGAGCCAAATGATATGGTTCTAGGCTTTAATTTTACCGAAGGGAGATATAATCGGATATGTACA
Organism: Limonium bicolor; assembly: GCA_023374045.1. Classification (NCBI taxonomy): domain Eukaryota; kingdom Viridiplantae; phylum Streptophyta; class Magnoliopsida; order Caryophyllales; family Plumbaginaceae; genus Limonium; species Limonium bicolor. Next base: position 54,019,524 of record CM041783.1, on the reverse strand, counting down.
GAATGAGTCGGCTGGGGAGGAGGACGGTAGTGCCTCCTTACCGACCACCTTATTTCGTTCGAGACAACGCACTGCACTGCTATCTGATTTTTGAGTCTTTGACGGATTAGACTTCGGACTACTGCTGCAGCCCGTGGACTTATGGGACCCGAACCACGGCTTGTGGAAAGCAAAATATTGACGACTGCAGGAGAACTGGTTTCCTCACCCAGAAGCCCAGATCGCTTCTTCTTTTTCTAGAATACAGACATGTCGATTTCGTTTTTCTGGCTGAGGGGCCGTTCGTTTGCTAGAGGCTCGATTTCGATGAGGTTAATGTCATGTTAAAGTCAGAACTTTTCGCCTACATTAATGAGTATCTGGAAACTAGGTCGTTCGTTTGAGAGCTGCCGTGTTTGGAACACCCAGGCGGATAATAGACACAATTGTCCCCTCGACAAGACTTCCACCTGCATGTTACAATCTTCTTCCTCGCTTTTGTACATCAGAGCTCTATCTTCCCTGGTTTTTCTCTGCAACCTCAAAGCTTCGATTCCATCACCGCCTGGTTTTCATCTTCCCCGTTTTTCAGTTTTTCCTCCCTTGTTTTTTAAAGCACACTGGATTTGTAGCATACTCTCAGTAACAAACAAGTTCAGTTTTTAAACAAAGATAGATACTTGCTCTTGAGATCGACTTTGAAAATTCAATAAGTTCTCCGCAGCATATTACACTTCTGTCAACCATTGTTTCAATGGTGAAATGAAACGACAAAGAAAAGGTAGGTGAATTGCGCAAGTACGTAGAGGTAAAAAGTAAGGGTAATGTGTAATAGTCATATGACATGAGGAAACATTTCGCGTGGATTTTCCTGAACGCAGGTAAACCCGCTTTATCTTTAAGCTCACATACCACGTTTCGTTCTATTTTAGTTGCCCCAAATCGTGAGAATGTCACATCTTCGATCGAAAAATCAGCGCATCGCGCGTTAATGGAGCCATCGAACGGGGCCTGAGTCTTGTAGTCACTTTTTTTTTTTTTATTCTGGGGTTGTTTTTAAGATAATATAGTCAAATTTTTACAATAATCTCTCTTAGCTACAAACCTATATAGTTATTTATTGCTACATTTGTAATTTTATAATTTGTATAGAGCAACATACAGGTTTTGTTAGTTTATTGTACATTTTAAAAAGGTAGTATGTACATCTAATATAATTTCAGTAATATCAAAATTCAATGTACCTTTATATATACATCCGTACAATTTTTATATTCTAATCGTACAGTTTTTATAGAAAAAATGTACAAATATGTAGCCATCTATAACAACATTGGGATGTAACCAAGAAATTAATTCATAGTGACCAACATAAAGGCTGTATTTTAAAGTTCACAGTCGTAAACACAAAAAGTTCAATTTTCACATATATACCCCGGGTTGTCTCTCTCACTGTACCCTCTCATTTCCAACTTCAAATATTTCATTCCAAAACCTTCAAAAGCTCCCTTTCAATCGGATTCCATTTACAACGATTAAGGTAACATTTTTTGCTCCAACTTGATTGTTTTATGTATCGTATGATTATGAATAGTTTTAGCAATGATATGGAAAATAGAACTGAATTTGGACTTCAAATATGGAAAAAAAAACTGGACGTGGGTGGGTATATTATCGATCTGGAACAAACCAAAAGAAATGGACAGTATTAAATAGTCTTACCCATGCGAAGGAAAACAAAAGGGACATAACGACATCCCATCAGTTTTTTTACCATTCTCTACGGATGAGTACAAAACAAACGGGATTTCGTTCCATCCTTTTTCTTTTCGTCCGCACAAAAGATGTCGTCAACACAATAGCATTCGTTACAGACGATTGACCTAGTCACCCGCGGCGCGGACTTATTTCTTCCGTTCACTGAACTTTGATCCGCTGTGGACGCTCCATTGGGCTTTCCGTTTCAGACTACAAAAGATGGACTTTTTTTACTATTTTTTCTTTTGTAGCTTGTTGGTTATAATTGACTACTCTAATCTCTCATTTTTTTTTTACAGATGAACCAAAAAGATAAACAAGTAGTGAAAGATTCTACTACTGGGGCACCCAAGAAGAAGAGGGTGATTAGATCTGCTCGGGACCGCATGATGGAGGAGAGGCTGTCCAAAAACCTCAAGGACCGACCATCTGCATCCCAGTCACTTGTTGCTGCTCCTTCTAGCTCTTCACAGCCGGCCACGAGCAATCGCATGTCTCTTGTTCATTAGAAGTTTTGTCATCGAGGAGGCGGTTCGCGTCAGATGATGACAATGATGAGGACCATCATATAGTCGGAGAGCAGTTAGCCTTTCCTGCTCTAGGCGCCTATGTTACACCATCTTATAGTAGAGGAGAGGCACCAGCTCATGGTTGGATACCCAACGATTGGCTCATCACCCCGGAGGGCATCCTGAGTGTCAGTGGTCCTTCAGATGCCAGCCTGCTACAAAACTTTGGCGAACATGTTGCGCTCGACGTGTGGCGATGAGTGGTATGTATTTCTAACATTTGTTGTTTATATAATTTTTATCCTTAATGTTTAGACTTGTCAATTTTGATTGATTAGTATTATATATTATGGATACTAAGCATGAGGATATAATTTGATATAAAGATTTGAATTTGTCATTTTCATTGATTAGTATTATAAAACATTAACCAAGTATGAGAGGATGTGAATAGTATGAAGATTTAAAACTGACTTAAAATTGTATATAAACAATAGAAATGGTACACATGAAAAATTATAATATGTTATATCTCTAGGAGTGTGGTTGTTTGACATTTACTTCTAGAAGCCCTTTACTGGATAAGTGGTCTGTTGATACCCTTAACCACGAGAGGGCCACAAATATTTTGATTTGGTTTTGATATCAGCCTTCATGAAGAGGCAACAACCAAACACCAACACCTTTCTCCTATCATTCAGTGAGAAAACAATCACTCTAATGACGTCTACCACATCATAGGCCTATCGATACAGGGGAAAGTTGTTGGTATTGAGGCCCTAAAGTAGCTTCTTGGAGGTGTAGCACCGCTAGAGATGACTTTAGACCATGTGTTGGCTGCACTTATTGATGCACTGATTATTGATCTATCTTTTGAGTGCTTTGAACCCTTGTTTTCCATATTCTTTTACTTAGATTTATGCATTTACCTTCTTGTTTTCATGTTATTTTGGCTTAGGACGTGATTAGGAAGGAGTTAAGAGCTTTTGGAACAAAAAGAGAAAATTTTACACATGCCCGGATATGAGTCCGGATGGGAAGACACGGACACAGAAGCGGACAGCTCCAAATCGAATTCGCCTTTAACCCTGTCCTAATACGCGGACAGAAACACGGATAGCCCCTTTTGTTCCATGTCCGCAACACGGACGCCCATGCGGACGTGTACACAGATCTCGCCAGGACAGTCATGTCCGCAACACGGACACCAACGCGGACAGGAGTAAATCTCATTAGGACAGTCATGTCCGCACGTGGACATAAATGCGGACGCGTGTAGATCTCGTCAGGACACCCCTGTCCGTATGCGGACTCAAACGCGGACGTCACACAGAAATGAAAAATAAAAATCATCGCGCTGATAATTATGCTTTCGGCGCAATTATCAGCCGGTTTAGCCCATACTCCGTGTAAATTAAAATGATGCCCATGCTCAATCAATCTCCTACCCAACTCACCACTAACCTATGTTTACTCCTAAGCCTATTTAAACCCTTCCCCAGCCTTCATTTCAATTCGCACCAGACACTCGTCTACACCTCTCTTCATCCTCCTCCATCTCTCATTCCATCCATCCTCTGGTCATCCATAAAATAACTCCCCCGTACTCCATCTCCATACATATACTCAAACACAAACACACATCATATCAAACACGTTTTCATTCCAATTTCTCCACACAAAAATCACACACAAGACTTCGCACACACGCCACACAAAATCTCATGTCCGGATTTGCGTCCAGATTTGTGTCCGACCCACCCCATCCGGACGTCTCACAAACTCGCCCAAAATTTCCACTTTCACCCCATTTCACCAAGTTCACTTCATTGTCACCAAATCCAACCTCTCAGCCAGCATAGCGCAAGGGCAAAGGGCGGAGCGAGCGAGAAGATCTTCGTAACCGATGATTTCTCTCAACTCTCTCTCATTTATGATTTCAATTGCTATGTCTAGCTAAGAGGATATACTCTGGGGGAAGGGATGTTGTAATTAGTTAAACTCTACATTATTTTACTGCTTTATTGAGACTATTTGGATTGTTCAGGTTAATGCTTTTTAAGTGCTTTTAATAAACGTCATGAATTTATTATAAGCCCTCGAATCATATTATGATCAGATAAGGTGATTAGCATTGACGGTCCTATTAACCTGTTACCTGTGATAATTGCAATCGGATAGATTACATTAGTCATTATGAGCTTTAGTCCGGACCAAACCAGACTAGTAATTCTGTGCGATAAAACCATCTAGATATACCTTTTAATTCTAGACTAGAACCACTTGTCCTGTCTAGATGAGCTATCTGGAATTAGGACTTAATACAGGATAGATAATTGAGAATTACAAGCCGATCCAAGTCTCCGTTTAAGTAGTAGAATATATAGAACCTAGCTAGTGAAACAACTCCCTGAACCTAGAGTACCGTTCACACTCTCTATCTATCACTTTAATTTATCTGCTATTTATTTCTTGTCTGTTATAAACTCCAAAACCAAAACAACCCCTTTTGAATTAACGATTGTCTTAGGCTAGACTTATTTACTTCAAGTCCCGTGGATTGACACCTGGTCGCTTCTATATTGCTATACTACTACGACCGGGATTTTTGCAACCCGACGGTCTGTTGATTTATTACTTTCTAGGATTATTTCTTAGCTTTTAATATATCAATTTAAATCATTTGCAAAATGGCACCGTTGTCGGGGACTTGACTTCATCTAGTCCCTAGCCTTGGTTAATTCGTTACTTTATTACAATACCATGTTTATTATTATTTGTTTCGTAATTTTGTCTATTATTTATGTTTAAGGTTAATTTATTTTTGTGCCATTTTATATAATTGTTTTTCATTACTGTCATGTAATTACAGTTTATAATTTTGTCATTTAAATTTTCAAGTACTATAAGTTCATTTGTCTTAGTTATTTCGAAAATTTTTCCCTTGTTTACTTAGTTCTAAATTCAATACATTTTGTTCCTTTCTCTCTGGCTGTTATAAGTACCTAGTGGATGCGCAGAACGCGTTCATCTGGTCCACCAGATACAGATTTTGATCCAGAAATCGAGAGAGTCTACCTCCAAGCTCTGAGAGCAAGAAGACAGCTCGATTTCAACATGGCAGCAAACTACGACCAGCTTGGAGGAGGTCCAGTCGCCCAATACACGATGGGTAGAATAAACAGACCACCAGCCACACCGAGAAGAGGCCCAGTGGTTCTACCAGACCTAACTGCAGAGCTAACGACAGATTGGCAGAAGATTAAACCCCAATCTGAAGGAGGTGGTCAAAGCTGAAGTGCTGAAGCTTCTTGATGCAGACATTATCTACCCGATATCTGACAGCTAGTGGGTGTCTCCAGCCCAGGTTGTCCCAAAGAAAGGAGGGATCGTGGCAGTTCCCAAAGAGAAGGGGGAGATGGTTCCCCAGAGGCAGACTGAAATACCCCAAACTAATTAAACATGGATTAAACATCTAATCACATTAATTAAGGCCTAAACATGCCTTAAAAGTCTACTGAGAACAACAGTGGTCAACACAAAGCAAGATATTGCACCCTTTGACTGTTTAGGGTAAATAAATACCCAAATGAACTTCTTAGGACCTAAAACTTTGTCCTAAGCTTATTAACACATAAATAAACATATTACAATTGTTGTACAACACTCCAACACAAAGAACAAGCATTTACATGCTTCAAGGTCAAGTAGGGCAAAAATGTGCTCTAAGAAAACCTTAAAGGTCTAATGACCTCTAAATGATATAAAATTGGATTCCATGATCAAATATCATGTAAGGAACACAAAAATAAAACAGTTCTCAAAGAAAACTAAGCTCAGAAACACCTTGCGACACAAAATGTGCACTAAAATACCTTAAAACACGTTTTTGTGTATGAGCTCTAAGATAATGACTTTTTGTCACTGTAAATACTAAATTATATTCTTTATAACATTAATGTGACATGATAGACTATATTATAATTTCTAAATCAAAGTTTAAAAATAAAATCAAAATGGGCAATTTAGTATGAATAGTACCCAAAAATAACATTTAATTACTAAGTCTTAACCATGGTCAAATGTCATCCATTGACCATAATACCCATTGCCGACCTCCTTTGGCTGTCACACCCATCCATTAATCAATCTCTAAGCAAATATCTACCCAATCTAATGAGTCACCATTTACTATTTGATAAAGTAAGATTAATTAACTTAAAAGCAAATTTAGCTTACCTTTCTCATTTGCCTTGCTTCCCAGCCGACACCAGCTGCCTTCATCCTCTCTTTTTCTTCTCTAAACCGTGGAGAACATGCCACATTCAGAAGAGAACACCAATTGACATAGGTAAGCTTATTAAGCCATTTTATGTTCATTCTCTTCACATTTCTTTCCTCTTTTCATGGAGAAAAGCATCAAACATTTCCACTCATGTTTCTAGGTTGTTTTGGAGGTTAAAATAAGGGTGAATATCGGCTGTAACAAGGGAAGAAGGTGGAGAAATCTAATCTTGTTCTTAAGGTATAAAAATGTGCTTTAAGCACTTATCTTTTGATTCCCTTCAAATCCGGTTGTGAAACTTGTTTCCTAGGCTTATAATCTTCTTCTTAACATACTTATTCAGTTGGTACATCAAGAGCTTCAAGGTATAGCCAAATCCAAGCCAAAAACACCATTTTTGGCATTTTAAACAAGGTAAAAATTAGCCATCTTCTAATATGAGTTATACCAGTTTAAAGCTTGGTTTTAGTAGCTCTTGTTCTACTGTAAAAACAGGCCGAAGACAACTTATACTTGCCTTGGTATTCTAAGGTAAATTTACCTTAAAAATATACATTAAACACTTCTTATGGTTAGATCTTGCTTGGAGACTAATCATGCCTTAATTGCTGTTTGAAAACATGTAAACTAAGCTGTGGAAAATTAATCTTCAAACAGCCGTGGCCAAACAAGGCCTAAGCTTGGCAAAAACAAGGTATAAATCACTTAAACCTTCACTTGGTATATTAATATGTGTTTATACATATGTATATATATTGTGCCGTGAGTGAACAAGGTTTATAGGTCTTATTTTGACCTTAGGTGATTAAAGAATGGTTTAGTAAATTTTATAACTAATTAATTAACATAATTGTCAAATTTAAGACATTATGTGGAAAATTGGTAAATATGGAAAAGATATGTGTAAGGCCAAGAGTTTAATGCATTTTTGGGCATTTATGTGTAATTTATTTTATAAGCTAATGTTTGTAATAAGGCCATGTACTTTAGGCCATTTTATTTATGTATTTATAAGCTTTAGGCCATTTTATTTATGTATATATATATATGTATATATATATATATATATATATATATATATATATATATATAATTATTATCGCAAGGAAATGGGGTATATAGTGTAATTAAATTAAATTTGGGGGGCTATATAATAATAAAGCCGAAAATTGGAGGTTTAAAGGAGTTTAAATAAAAATTATAAGATTTTATAAAGTTTTGGGGTTAAATGGTAATTTCTGAAAAGTTATGGGTACAAACCGTATTATATGGAAATTAATGGTCAAGGCAATATTAAGGTGGTCAACCTTGACCATATGGTAGGTTTTGACCAAATTAGATAAGTTAAATAACTTATTTAAGGTTTTATTATAAGATAAGTATTTAATTGTAACAATTTTATAACATATGTGGTATATATGTTATTACTGAAAATAAAGGGTGTATAATGGTATTATAAACACCCATGGGCTATTAGGAATTTTTAGGAATTTATTGGGTTGATTTTGGAATTAAAATAAACTATATATGCATAATATATAGTTATTATGTCATTATGACACTTTGGATAAACATATGTGGAGGAATAGTAATAACCGATTACATATGGGTTAATAATGTTATTTATAACCCTTGGGTGAAATTTGGTGATTTTTAGAATAATATAAGAGTATTTATTAAGATATGTGTATAATATATAGTTTTAATGATATTATAAAACTATATGTTATAAATTGGGCCAAATGGCAATTATAGAAACTTGGTGGGTTGAAAAATAATATAGGATATATATTGAGGTCTGTTCGGAAATTTTACAAAATATAACCATAGGTTATACCATTTTATAAGTTAAAAATGTTATATTATATGATATATATAACATGGTATAAATAATGGGGTGATTTTGTAAATAAAGGAAACTATGGAATATGAAAAAGAATAAGGTTTTGATATGGTGCCCATGCGGCAATATTATATAGTTTTGTATAAAAACTATAGGTTGTAAATTAAAGGAAATAAAAATATCATATTATATGATATTAGTATATGGTATAATATTACATAATGTTATGTGGTTAAAATAGAATTTAAATAAATTAAAGGGCTGTACCGAATTATAAGAGTTGGAAATATGAATTTTAAACTATGGTTTACGATGTTATAAATGTTATAACAATTATATGGTTTAGATGGAATTAAAATAAGTAAGGATATTCACATTAAATAAATGTGACAAACTATAAATAAATAAGACTTATAAACTAAGGTATTTATTGAATAAACCTTAGGAGTTGTAATTATACAACATAAAATGTTACATAATATTAGGATAATGACCTTGATATATGTTGTATAATATAATACATCTAATGGGAATAATCATCTAATATAAGATGATGAAATGTAACATATAATATAAGAGTTTTATAACTCATGGAACTTACCTATATGGTAAATATATATACATATACAAGAATAATGTATATAAGGATGGATATATATTATGGTTGGAAACCATATAATATAATGGTGGTGGTTATTACATGAAAATAGTTACAAACTATAAGTTATAAGTTTTTGGAATGCAAAATATAGTTTACTAAAATAATGGATTATATAATACAATGTATTATAATGGATGGTGGAAAATAATACAATATAATAAGTCATGCATGCATACATGCAACTATAGGTTATGTACCTAAATTAAATGATGGATAAGATTAAAGAAAAATAATGAATTAAACTTAACAGTCGAAATATTTTGACATACGAGTTTTAGTAACAACGCCGACTGGTTTAGAGAAACCCGTAACAAATAACTGTAGAAATCCGGGGATGAACTGTCGGTTACTAGTTATTCGGAAATACCGGATTTAGTTAGTCATGGAGACTGACTTATAGTTTATTACCATTTAGATCATACTTCAGACGAGGACGCTTGACGAGCTAGTGGTCTACACTGCGCATCCTAGGTCTTAGTGAACGGTATGTAAAGGGGTTTGATCCGGGTTGTCCTAAGGAATTCCTTGGGCTCGGATTTGGTTGATATAACTTGTGTGTTATGTGTGTGGAATACATGTATGTGATTAAGTGTTACTGCATTATTTATTTATGCACGAGCGTCCTACGGGACTAACACTACGTCGACTATAGATCGACTTATATAAACATACATATACGTTATTGAGATGACATGACGGTTACTTGACATAATACCATAGTATTAATATTAAGTATATGGTAACCTAAGTAAAACACTTAGGAACGAGTCACGACATTGTCGGTCTCTAGAGCATGGATCTCGAACATGAATATGACCTAGATTACTTCTAGGTATGCGTGAGACCCATTGGGCAGCTAACTAATAATTGTTCTCCATAAGACTAAGAGCATATCTTAAACATTATGAGAGGGAGATGGTGTGAGTTGAGGTGAGGAATCCAGTGTAGTTTACGAACTACCTGGTTGCGCATTTGTGATCACTGAGGGGTTCCCGATCGGGTTCTGCTCCAGGTTTATACCCAACGAGCCCTATTTGGATCGTGGGTCAGGTGGCTACGGCCTTTATGTGGACGTCTTACGACACAAAAGAGAATAGTCAGGGGCCTCCGGACCTCTGGCGAAATGAGCACCTTTGCGTGTACGGGAGGACTACTGTCCATGGTAAGGTTATTGGGTTGTCCTAACATGACACCCAACTGGTATTAATTAAACATGGTTTGGACGGATGGGCCTTGAAGGCCAAATTAAATTAACAAAGGATGGTGTTCGCTACGGCATTTATTCAGGATTATTATTCGATATGTTCGATATACATTTGTTGTTTGTGATATTAAATGAAAGTTTGGATTGGATGGATGGTTAAGTGCTTATGAATGTTTGGATGATTGATTATGCATATTATGCATGTATATTACAGTATTGATTATAACTGTAAAATGGTAAAGCATGAAACCAATCTAATAATAAGATGGTTAAAATGACTAAGTGACCATTAGGGTCCAGGCCCGACATACTCAGCGTTTATCGCTGATACTACACCATTATGCAGGTTGTGGATTATTGTCGAAGCCGAAGTGCAGGAACAGAGTAATTAGAGTTTATTCTGATTATCGCACAGGGAGTTTATTGTTAATGATGTCAGACTGGTAAATGTATTATGGTACGGTTATGTATATTTGGGGTTTGGGTAGACGCTCACTTGTCGATGTTTATGAGTATGGACTTGGTATGATGTATAGGAAGTTATCTCGTTATCACAGCGGTTAGCAGTTTGTTTTTGTTGGTTGTTGGATACAGTTTGGCTTCGTTGCTCGCATGGGCGAGTAATGGCCGGTGACACCCGAGTGAGTATTGTTATTGTTATTAATTCTTCCGCTGTAAGACGTTTTATTTATTGCTACGAGAGAGATTATTACGTGATTATGGAGAGGGGTGTTACACAGACGACAGGTTGGAGAATGTGTATCGACTACCGCCGCCTCAACAATGCCACCAGGAAGGACTATTTCCCGCTCCCATTCATAGATCAAATGCTGGAGCGGTTGGCTGGTCAAGAGTTTTACTGCTTCCTCGATGGCTATAATGGCTACTTCCAGATTCCTATCGCTCCAGAAGATCAAGAGAAGACTACTTTTACCTGTCCATATGGGACATTCGCATATAGGAGGATGCCTTTTGGCCTCTGTAATGCTCCAGTGACGTTCCAGAGATGTATGATGGCCATCTTCAATGACTTCATTGAGAAGAGCATTGAAGTTTTTATGGACGACTTTTCAGTCTATGGACAAAGTTTCGAGGTGTGCCTGGAGCAGTTGGATAAGATATTGAGGAGATGTGAGGAGACGAACCTGGTACTGAACTGGGAGAAGTGCCATTTTATGGTACGGGAAGGTATTGTACTAGGTCACAAGGTCTCTAAGGATGGCATCCAGGTCGATAAAGCCAAGGTGGAGGTAATAGAGAAGCTTCCACCACCGACTACAGTGAAGGATATCAGATCATTCCTTGGTCATGCAGGGTTCTACAGGAGATTTATTCAGGACTTCTCGAAGATTGCTAAGCCCCTGTCAACCTGCTTCAGATGTCAAGTTCCAGTTCACTGATTAGTGCTTGACAGCCTTTCAGACCATCAAAGATAAGCTCTGCTCGCTCCAATTGTGGCCCACCAGATTGGTCAAACCGTTTGAGATCATGACGGATGCGAGCGACTATGCTTGGCGCCGCATTATGTCAAAGAAAGATAAGATGCTGAGAGTAATCACCTATGCTAGTAAGACCTTGATAGACGCACAGAAAAATTATACTACTACAGAGAAGGAGTTGCTAGCTGTGGTGTTCGCCCTAGATAAGTTTCGATCATATCTGCTAGGAAGCAAGGTGATTATCCACACTGATCATTCGGCCCTCAAATACATTTTCCAGAAAAATGAATCAAAACCAAGACTTCTGAGGTGGATCTTGCTTCTCCAAGAATTTAATCTTGAAGTTGTGGATAAAAAGGGGAAGCAGAACGGAGTTGCTGATCACCTGTCTAGGCTTGACATCCTTGATGATGGAATCCCAATCAACGAGTTCTTTCCTGATGAAACGGTGTTCATGATTGGAAAGGTGAAAGAACCTTGGTATGCGGATTTGGCAAACTTTCTTGCTTCTGGGTTGATTCCTCACGATTACAGCTACAATCAGAAAAAGAAATTCTTATCAGAAGCCTGCCACTATATCTGGGAGGATCCCTATCTGTTTAGGATCTGTGCTGATGGTTTGATAAGGTGATGCCTTCCAGATGAGGAGATCCAGAGTGTAATAGAATTCTGTCATGCTAAAGAGGCGGGTGGCCATCATGGTTTTACAAGAACAGCTGCAAAGATACTAGAGTGTGGATTCTTTTGGCCCACTCTACATAAGGATGTCCACCACTTCTGTTCCCATTGTGACTGTTGGGCAAAATAGTAGTTAAACTATCTTGCTACTTATGAGCAGTGAACCCAATCATTGTAGTACAACAAGGTCGTATCCACAGAGACTTCACAACTATCTAATTAATTATCAAGTTAGTAAATGTACAAGAAGATAAATAAAAGTGCATAAAATGTAAATTGGGGGTTTAGCCAGTGGCAATCTTGGTGTTGGGAAAATAAAAATAATTAAAAGCTTAAATAAAACTGTAGTGTATTGAATGGATGGAAAGTGTGCTAAGGAAGGTGGAATCGCCCAAGTATATTTCAGACATTAATTATAATCCTAGTTTGCTCTATTTGTCTGTTTAAGAATTTATCTTGTGGCCTTCCTAAATCATAGATAAGGACAACTCTTAATTAATTCAATAGACTTTTTACAATCAGAAGAAGTCTAAAATCATTAATTAGCATTAAGCAAGAATTCTTTTTAATAACAGCGATGGATTTTATCTACTAATCAAGGAGATAATATCTAACGTTTGTCTCTCTTTGTGGTCTATTCTCAAATTTACAAAATCATTGAAATAAGAGAAACCATAAATGTGTAAAAATGATCAGTTCTTAAGCATTTAATAATTTAGAGAGACAAAACAAATATTTATAAGCAAACTCGGTATTATAAATAAGTCTGAATTATTTGGGGTTAAACACCAATCCTGAACACAAATATAAAATTACTCAGACATTAACATGAATGAAATAAAATAAAGATAGACGTAGCCATTGTTTTGGAGACTGCTGGAGGAGACGGGAGTGCGACTCGCTTCTGCTCCAGCTGCTTCCCTTCTCTTCTTCTTATCGTGCTTCTGCTGAGTGGTGGAATGAAGAATAAAAATAAAATGGAGAAGTGGGGGATAAGAGGATGGAATGGATCGTAGGTGTGGGTTGTGTTGTGGTCGATGGTCGTGGTTTTATGAACGGTGGTGAACTTTGGATTCTGAGGAAAGGATGATTAATTTGAGCAGAAGGAGCATGGGTTTTATAGAAGAAAGGAGGAGGAAGAAGACAGGCTGGAACACGCGTGAGCAATTTAAGGAGGAGTGCGCTGGCGCCTGATATTGCTGATGGAGTAGAATAGATATGTTTGCAGGCGCGAAGAAAATTGGGGAAGACGGTCTGCGTAGTTGCACCTCTATTTGTTGTCTGGTCAAATATCCACGAACACATTTATTTCTTGTCCGGACAAATATCCACGGACAGGTTTTCCCTTGTCCGCCCTTTTCTCCTCGGACAGCACACGGACATCTCTCCTTCTCTTGTCCGGCCAAATATCATCGGACGTGCCACGGACCTTGTTTGGTGTCCGGTCTTTCTTCCGCGGACACACCACGGACATGTCCTTGTCCGCCCTCTGTCCGGCCATAATTCCACGGACTCCCTTGTCTCTTGTCCGGCCAAATTTTAGCGGACGTGACACGGACGTCTCTAACACATCGATCCGTGTCACGTCCGGCCTTTTATCCCCGGACGTGACCCGGACGTGTGTATTTGACTCGTTTTCTTTTGCGAACTTTGACCGGCTCTAGATTCTTTGTTTGGACTCCGTTTTTCGACCCGTTTGCGCCTACGCGTTCATCTCTTCGTCTACTTTGCTCCTAGCTTGGTTTTCCTTATGTTTAACCAATAAATCTGTAAGATAACCAATAAAACATAAACTGGAGGAAAACTAACCAAAGTGGAGAAATGAGCAAGAAAAGTGCTAATATAATATATGAAATATACCCATAAAACATGCTCATTTGGACACTTATCACACCCCCACACTTACCTTTTTGCTTGTCCTCAAGCAAAACCATGTACCCAAGCAAGTAGGGAATGCTCAATACTAACAAATATTATTATGAAGGGTAGGATAAGGAGGTGAAAGTACATGATCTTAAACTTTTTGAGGAGTGTGAATCATCACCTATTGGTGACATAGGTGTGCTCAGGGTAAAAATAAAAAATAGAGTTTCGGGGTATGATCCAGAGTGTTTCAATGCTTCTTAGTTAAGGTGACTTTGAGAACTTTTACCACGGCCAACTTCTCTCAAGAATGGGCATTTGAGGAGAAAACAAAAGGAAAAATAGATTTATGCATTTGTTTCACTTTTGCATAAGAGATGAGAGGATAATATGTGGGCATCAAGCTTTTGTTTTTAAGAACACTCAACTCTCTTTGTTGGTTGCCAATGACGTCTCGCAAGTCCCTTATTTATTATTATTATTTATTTTTTAATTTTTTTGATAGAGAAGCACCCCTTAGCAATCCCTAAGAGAGAAGACAGAAGGAACCCCTGAGCAATAAAAATCCAACCATCGCAGATCATTTGGTCACACCGCATAAAAATACTCCTCAAAAGTAATCAAAAATGAAAATTTTAAATTTGTACCATTTATCCCACAATTCATAACAGTATTTATTCTTAAAGAGAACAACCTACATATAAAGGGTCCACGATATTGAATTTGGACAAACACAAGATAAGTAGAGAGATTAAGCATTTTAAGCACAAAATGTCACCGAAAAGGGCACTCCCCACACTTAAAATGAACAATGTCCTCATTGTTCACCAGAAAAACAAGGGAAGGTTTCAGAAGACCTTTTCGGTAAGTAGATAAAATAGAGAAAACACAAAGGTCACAAATAGACATTTAAGCACATGAGTTCTCCACAGCAGAATTTAGCAAAATAAAAGCATAATTAAAGAAACTGGGACTCCCCTGAGATTGTTTTTGCTAGCGTTATAGGAGTTCCCCCACACTTGAGCTTCAGCCTCAAGTAGCGTAGGTTGGTTGCGGTGTAGACATGAAGTTGCACCTGCATAAGACACTAGAAGCAACCATACTACAAACGGGGTTAAAAGTTAGCAAAAACAAAATGTAAAGAGAACCTGAAAATTAAAAGAGAAATAAAAGCAAATGAAAGATAATTTCATCCGGGTTGCCTCCCGGGAAGCTGCCCTTCTTTAACGTCTTTGGCTAGACAGTACCACCATGAAGTCATCCAGGATCGAATATGAACGTTGAAGTTGGCTTCAACGGGTGGGTTGGGACGGGCATCATGAATAATTGGAAAACGACCCGGATCAAAAGGAAAAGCTATCCCAACACTTAGAATGTAGAAGTGCAAGCTCCACTAATCTTTAGTCAGGTGGAAGTGTTGAGATTGTTGATCCTTGGTGCGAGGATCGAATTTTGGTGGAGCCTCCTCTTCGACATTAAGGATGAAGACATCCTTATCTTCAATGAGCGGTGCAGGGAGAGCTCTGGGGCGGACTTTGTCTTCTATCTCTAGTCCAGGATCAAAAGGGAAGGTGGCCTCCATACTTAGTGGGTGAACTTTATGCTTCCACCTTACATCATTGTTGCTTAGGTGGGGAAGGCCTTGATCCTTCAGACGAAGATCAAAGTTGGATGGCTCCTCCTCCTCAAATTTGAGGATGTAGATGTCCTCATCTTCTTGGTGAGGCTCATTGGACGAGCTTTGATGTAAATTAACTTCAGAGGGAAGTGGCTCATTGAAATCGACTATAGCACTCTCTTCTGATGGCTCGGAGGGAGGCGACATCTCCTCCTTCTCAAGGCTGAGGATGTATCCACCCTCATCTTCTGGGTAGAGCACGGTGAAGGAGGGGAAATAGTAGTTGATTTCAGAGGGAGGAGACTCCGTGAAGTCCAAGGAGAAACTCTCTTCTGAGGAGTTGTCTTCATAATCGAGCGGATGGTTGTTTGGTGATGGATTCTCTGATTCGAATAGGGGAGGAGGTGGAGAGTAGCTTAAGTCCTCAACAGGTTGTTCCTCCTCGTGAACCACTTCATTCAGTTGTTGAACCGGTTGTTCCATGTCTTCTATCTGATCTAGCGTTCTTTGATGGATCATTTCAGAGGTTGAGGTAAAATTTGCCATCATTTCCCTTAAAATGGCGTTGTCTCTCTCTATTGAAACCATAGGACAATGGGAACTTTCATGGTCTCCTCCACACCCTTGGCACACAAAGATGGGGATAGGCTTGAGAGATGACTTGAAATCCTCCAAGAGAGCTCTCAATTCAGCATTTGGGTCTGAACATTGGGGGCTTTCATGGTACTCTCCGCACCTTTGACATACACTCCATTGATTGTAGTTCTCTGCGCCATAGGTGTAACCATACCAACTTCCTGTTTGATCGTAGTGACCATCCATCAGAATTAAGTACCTTAAAAACAAAACAAAAATTTGGACACAAAAGGGGCAAATAATGGAAATAAAAAAACTAAACAGATAATAAACCAGATAGTTGGACCGAAGTCCCCGGCAACGGCGCCAAAAACTTGTTGGGCAAAATAGTAGTTAAACTATCTTCCTACTTATGAGCAGTGAACCCAATCATTGTAGTACAACAAGGTCGTATCCACAAAGACTTCGCAACTATCTAATTAATTATCAAGTTAGTAAATGTACAAGAAGATAAATAAAAGTGCATAAAATGTAAATTGGGGGTTTAGCCAGTGGCAATCTTGGTGTTGGGAAAATAAAAATAATTAAAAGCTTAAATAAAACTATAGTGTATTGAATGGATGGAAAGTGTGCTAAGGAAGGTGGAATTGCCCAAGTATATTTCAGACATTAATTATAATCCTAGTTTGCTCTATTTGTCTGTTTAAGAATTTATCTTGTGGCCTTCCTAAATCATAGATAAGGACAACTCTTAATTAATTCAATAGACTTTTTACAATCAGAAGAAGTCTAAAATCATTAATTAGCATTAAGTAAGAATTCTTTTTAATAACAGCGATGGATTTTATCTGCTAATCAAGGAGATAATATCTAACGTTTGTCTCTTTTGTGGTCTATTCTCAAATTTACAAAATCATTGAAATAAGAGAAACCGTAAATGCGTAAAAATGATCAGTTCTTAAGCATTTAATAATTTAGAGAGACAAAACAAATATTTATAAGCAAACTCGGTATTATAAATAAGTCTGAATTATTTGGGGTTAAACACCCATCCTGAACACAAATATAAAATTACTCAGACATTAACACGAATGAAAATAAAATAAAGATAGACGTAGCCATTGTTTTGGAGACTGTTGGAGGAGACGGAGTGTACTCGCTTCTGCTCCAGCTGCTTCCCTTCTCTTCTTCTTATCGTGCTTCTGCTGAGTGGTGGAATGAAGAATAAAAATAAAATGGAGAAGTGGGGGATAAGAGGATGGAATGGATCGTAGGTGTGGGTTGTGTTGTGGTCGATGGTCGTGGTTTGATGAACGGTGGTGAACTTTGGATTCTGAGGAAGGGATGATTAATTTGAGCAGAAGGAGCGTGGGTTTTATAGAAGAAAGGAGGAGGAAGAAGACAGGCTGGAACACGCGTGAGCAATTTAAGGAGGAGTGCGCCGGCGTCAGATATTGCTGATGGAGTAGAATAGATATGTTTGCAGGCGCGAAGAAAATTGGGGAAGACGGTCGGCGTAGTTGCACCTCTATTTGTTGTCCGGTCAAATATCCACGAACACATTTATTTCTTGTCCGGGCAAATATCCACCGACAGGTTTTCCCTTGTCCGCCCTTTTCTCCTCGGACAGCACACGGACATCTCTCCTTCTCTTGTCCGGCCAAATATCATCGGACGTGCCACGGACCTTGTTTGGTGTCCGGTCTTTCTTCCGCGGACACACCACGGATATGTTGTCCTTGTCCGCCCTCTGTCCGGCCATAATTCCACGGACTCCCTTGTCTCTTGTCCGGCCAAATTTGAGCGGACGTGACACGGACGTCTCTAACACATCGATCCGTGTCACGTCCGGCCTTTTATTCCCGGACGTGACCCGGACGTGTGTATTTGACTCGTTTTCTTTTGCAAACTTTGACCGACCCTAGATTCTTCGTTTGGACTCCGTTTTTCAACCTGTTTGCGCCTACGCGTTCATCTCTTTGTCTACTTTGCTCCTAGCTTGGTTTTCCTCATGTTTAACCAATAAATCTGTAAGATAACCAATAAAACATAAACTGGAGGAAAACTAACCAAATTGGAGAAATGAGCAAGAAAAGTGCTAATATAATATATGAAATACACCCATAAAACATGCTCATTTGGACACTTATCAGTGACCCCTGTCAGAGGATGGGAAACATCTCTAGAAGGCATGAGATGCCTCAGCAAGGTATTCTTGAGGTGGAGCTTTTTGATGTTTGGGGCATAGATTTCTCGGGCCCTTTCCCTTCATCCCATGGAAACCAATATATCCTAGTAGCTGTGGACTATGTCTCGAAGTGGGTCGAAGCTATTCCCTGCCACACTGTTGATGCTAATACAGTGGTAAAATTTCTGAAGAAGCACATATTCACCAGATTCGGGGTACCCAGGGCGATCATCAGTGATGGTGGCTCTCACTTCTGCAACCGAGCCTTCGACTCCTTGATGACTAAATATGGGGTGACCCACAAGGTGACCTTACCTTACCACCCCCAAACTAATGGTCAGGCAGAATTGACCAATCGTGAGCTAAAATGGATCTTGCAGAAGACTGTTAATGCGTCAAGGAAGGATTGGTCAATCAAGCTGGATGACGCTCTGTGGGCATATCGGACTGCTTTTAAGACTCCTATAGGTATGTCTCCATTCAAGCTTGTGTATGGGAAAGCCTGTCATCTTCCGGTAGAATTAGAGCATAAAGCTTACTGGGCATTGAAGGCCCTGAATTTTGATCTACACACTGCTGGAGAGAAGAAAATTTCAGCTGTCTGAACTCGAAGAATTAAGAGAACAAGCTTATGACAGTTCCAGAATTTATAAAGAGTGCACAAAGAGAATCCATGATCAAATGATCCATAAGAGAGAATTTAAAGTAGGGGATCTAGTGTTGCTCTATAATTCCAGGCAACGCCTCTTTCCTGGCAAGCTGAAATCCCATTGGGCAGGACCATTTAAAGTCGTGGGGATCACTACCTATGGTGCCTACAAGCTAGAAAACAAGTCAGGAGAAGTATTCAAAGTGAATGGTGCTCGACTGAAGAAGTACCTAGGCACTACCTTTTCTCAGCCTCCTGCACCAGGTGTATCCTTGATTAAAAGTTCTTATTCCATTAATTCTATCTTTGCTATCTGTACTGCAGCACCCCCTCCAAAAGCATCAAAGAAGCCGCGCTCGCAATGGTATTTCAGACTGAAGAAAGCTATTGCTAGCTGCTGTGGCGGCCCTCCTTGATACTACCTGTGAAGTCTAGCCAGAGACTTTAACTCCGGGCAGCTTGGTGGGAGGCAACCCACCAGTTTGTATCTCTCTTCGCTTTCTTGGTTTAGTTGTTCAGTCTACTCCATTTATTCTTATTTTATGGTATGTTAACAGATGTTGAGCATATCGCAAGAGCCTTGGATCTTATTTTTCTACTAATAGTTTATCTGTTTCCACTTGAGTTCTTCTGGCCTTGCAGCTTCGAAAATTCTCAATTAGCTAAACCTGTGCTTGGCTGAACTCAAGTGTGGGGGAATCATGAAGCATTACTCCTTAAAAGATCAGGGAGCAATTCTTACACCCTCACTCTTTGCTTTCTGTATTATGTGTGCTTAATTTGATCTTGCCTGATTTACTGCTTATTGTTTAATTAGTTAGCCTTTATCAAGTCGTATGTGATATTATTGGTGATTTACAATTTTAAATTATAAACTATTATATATATAAAGGAGAGGTATTTTCAACGTGTCCGGAATTGAGTCCGCAAAGCTCCACGCGGACACGTTATAAAACCACCATGTCCGTAAAACGGACGCTCACACAGACAGAATCTTCTACAGCGCCTCTACTTCCAGTCACGTCCGCATACACGGACGCTTACACGGACGAAACAAACATCAAAGTCCGCAAACGGACTCCCACGCGGACACATGCAACTTAGTCACGTTCGTATACGGACGTCTACACGAACGAGTGAAAAATCCCGCCTTCTTCTTCCTTCTTTCTCTTTTCTTTTCTTCCTTTCTTCTTTTCTCCATTTCCGTCTTCTGTCGCACTCCACCCAAACACACCGCCCTCTTCTCCACCACAACAACCACCGGCGACCACCGCATCTCTGACGCCGCCACACCGCCGCCGGTCCACCGACGCCAACCCGCAGTGTAACACCCCTCTCCATAATCATGATATAATCCCTCACGTAGTAATAATTAGAACGTCTCACAGCGGAAAATAAACAACAATTACAAAACTCACTCGGGTGTCACCGGCCATTACTCGCCCATGCGAGCAACGTAGCCAAACTACATCCAACTTCCAAAATAACAAACTGCTAACCGCAGTGATAACGAGAAACTCCTATACATCATACTAAATCCATAAATCATAAACATCGACAAGTGAGCATCTACCCAATCCTGAAAATACACAACCTTACCATAAGACCATACACCATCTTCATTGCTATACAACGTCTCCAATTACCCTGTTCCTGCTCTTCAGCTCCGACAGTGATCAACAACCTGTAATGGTGTAGTATCAGCGATAGACGCTGAGTATGCCGGGCCTGGACCCTAATGGTCACTTGTCATTTTAACCATCTTATTATTAGATTGGTTTCATGCTTTTCCTTTTTACAGTTATAATCAAAACTGAAGCATAAATGTATAATATACATAATCAACCATCCAAATATCCATAAACATTAGTCATCCATCCAAACCAAACATTCATAGAATATTTCAAATAACATTTGTATATCGAACGTATCGAGCAATAACAATTTAATGTACCATGTACATTCACCGTAGCGTACAGTTTTCATATTTAATTTACCTTAGCCTTGTAGGCTCCATCCAACCATCAACATACAATAAAATAACCACAAGTATAACCAATGAACAACAAAGCGAAACAACGAGAATAATAAACAAGTATTTAGTCTCGTCCATGGTATTGTTCGCCACTGTATAAGTCTCAATTGTTTTAGTTGTTCAGTTATACCTAGTGACAATGTCTCGTTAAAACGACATGTCTCTAGTTACCCATATATTATGGCGGGTCACCCACGGCAGTAGCCACTCCAACGGTAGAGTCTCCGACCAACGAGCCATTCTAGCTCACGGGAAATTTTCTTGATACTTACGGACCCGTACGCGGACATCCTGGTATCGTTTTTGTGATCACAACGCGCACCAAGAGCCACATCCTCTTGGCTTTACTTCCATTCCATTAATTAATTAATTATACCATCGCATCGCATTACCAAATTTTCTAACACAGCAGACTAAGGTCATTAGTCCAATCCGGAGTCTGTAAACCCCGGATCCAGTGTTAGATACGAGAGCGGCGTATAGAAAGGCCAATGCTCCGTATAAAAGTCTTAGATAATATGTATATCTTATTATCTTAGTGCTACAACGTTTTTCTGACGTTCCTTATATTTCATATAAGATAGCACCATAGCCGCTAGTTCGTTTTAATATATTGGTTCATATATACGAACCGGTACTGTTAACTCAACAACAGTAAATAATAAAGCTATAATATACAATTCATGCATATTAATTATCACATTCAGACAAACAATCTTATCACAGATCACACAGAAGTCTGAACTGAGGAAGCCCTCAGAGACAATCCGAGACACATAACAACATACAAGTTATATCAACCAAATCCGAGCCCAAGGAGCAACCTTAGGACAACTCGGATCAAACCCCTTTACATACCGTTCACCCTGACTGTATTACAGTGGAGTATGAATCAGCAAGATCCTACGCTCCGTGCAGTCCATTAGCTCGTCAAGCGTCCTTGTCAGAAGTATACTCTAAACGGTAATAAAACTATAAGTCAGTCTCCATGACTAACTACATCCGGTATTTCCGAATAATAAGTAACCCCGACAGTTCACCCCTGTTTTCTACAGTTGTTTGTTACAGGTTTCTCTAAAACAGTCGGCTTTGTTACTTAAAACGTGTACGTCAAAACATTCAACTGTTAAGTTTAATTCCTTATATTTCCTTTAATCTTATCCACATCTAGTTTAGGTACGTAACCTATAGTTGCATGTATGCATGCATTCTTATATTATATTGCATTCTAAAATTCATAACTTATAGTTCGTAACTATATATTTTTTTTAAAATAACCACCACCATTAAATCATATGGTTTCCAACCAAAATATATTTATCCACCTTATATACATTATTCTTGTGTATGTATATATATTTTTACCGCGTAGGTAATTCTCATGAGTTTCATAAACTCTTATATTTTATGTTACATTTTATCATCTTTTATTAGATGATTATTCCCATTAGTCGTATTATATTATACAACTTATATTAAGATTATTATCCTAATATCATGTAACATCTTATATTGTATAATTACAACTCCTAAGGTTTATTCCATAAACACCTTAGTTTATAAATCTCATTTATTTATAGTTTGTCACATTATTTTATGTGAGTACCCTTCCTTATATTAATTCCATCTAAACCATATCATTGTCATAACATTTATAACATTATAGACCTTAGTCTAAAATTCATCTTTCAACTCTTATTAACTCAGTATAGCCCTTATCTTAATTTAAATTCCGTTTTGACCACATAACATTATGTAATGTTATACCATATACTAATATCATACTATGTGATATTTTTATTCCCTTTAACTTATAACCTATAGTTTTTATACAAAACCATTTATTATTGCCTCTCAGGCACCATAAGAAAATCTTATTCTTTTCCATAAACCATAGTTTCCTTTATTTACAAAATCACCCCTTTCTTTTTACCATGTTATATATACCATTTAATATAACATTTCTAACTTATAAAAGAGTATAACCTATGGTTATTTTTTGTAAATTCCGAACAGCCCTTGTGCTATTCTATAATTGCCATTTGGCCCTATTTATAACACATAGTTCTTCCATATCATTAAAACCATATTTTATACACATATCTTAATAAATTCTCTTAATAATTCTAAAAATCACCAAATTCCACCAAAGGGTTATAAATATCCTTATTAACCCATATACTTTTGATATTTACCAAACTTCCACATAATGTCTTAAATTTGACAATTATGCTTGTTTAATTAGTTGTAAAATTTATTAAACCATTCCTTAAACATTTTAAGGTCAAACAAGACCTTGTTTTTCTCCTTCACTCACGGCAATTAACATACACACACTTAAACTTGTGTTAATGTATCAAGTTAAGGTTTTAAGTGATTTATACCTTGATTTAGCTTAGGTAAAGCCTTGTTTGAGTTCGCCACCTTAAGGAGAAATTCTCCACAGCTTGTTTTACATGTTTTCAACAGAAACCAAGGCCTAGTTAGTCTCCAAGAAAGATCTAACCATAAGAAGTAATTTAATGTAAGATTTAAGGCAAAAATCACCTTAAGAATGCAAGGAGAGTTCAAGATGGTTTCGACCTGAATCAAGCACACCACAAGGTGTTAGATCTACTATATTGACATAGGAAATAGCTAGATCTCAACAAGCTACCTTGTTATTAGGTTTTACCTTGGAAAAATGCCTTAAAAGAGGGTATTTCCTTTGGATCTCGGCCACCTTTGCTCCAAATGGCTAACCAACAGATTCCACATGAAAAGGAGAAGAAGATGAGGCTATGACCAAATTTTCACAGCCGAACTTGAAGGGAATCAAAAGTTATGAGCTTAAAGCACATTTTTACCTTAAATGGTCAAGACTTGAACTTTCCTCCTTAGATCTGGTTATGTACGAAACCAACACTTCCTCTAACCTCCAAATCACTCTACATAGATGTATAGAAAAGGTTGGAGTGTAGATCAATCGAAAAAGGAAGGAAAGATGAAGAAAATGGGCATTTTTATGCCTTAAGAGCTTACCTAGAGCTTGAAACCTCATCAATGGTGCTTGGACACTTACCCACGGTTGGAGGGGAGCCAAAGAGAGCTCTTGGACAGAGCAAGCTCGGCTGGAAAGAAAGAATGAGGGGAAATGAGCTAATATTGTCTTAAAGTCACTTTTTGAATATTTTAGGTTATTATTGTTTTGGTGACTCATCAATGTTTGATTGATGCTGATAATTGAAGGGGAATTCGGTGGAGACAAGGCAAGGAGGCAGCCGTGATTGATTGGCAAGGGTAGGGCATGATTGGAGCCAATTTTGAATGAAAATGAGTTAAATAATGTTACTTTAATTCCATTATTGTAAGGTGACTCATCTCTTGTCTTGTACCAGCTTGGAGCACCGAATTGCAAGGAGGAAGAGGAGCAAATGGAGGCTCCAATTCGGTTGGCTCACATGGGTAAGGTAAGTGGAGCCCACTTGTTTTGTTTTATAAGGTAAAGTTTGTTTTTTTTGTTATTTTATGTAAAAGTAAGAGCATATATTTAATTGTCACATGTCTCTTGTCTCTTGGTCTGTTAAGAGACTTAATTATCTGATTTTATGTAGTCCATTTCGTGGTCAATGGTCAACATTGACCAACTTAGTCAATGTTGACCCAAACGGGCCCCACATTAGGGTTTTATTAATATTTTAATATTAAATTTGTAAAAATTCGTAAATTTCTGGAATTAAATTCCTAATATCATATAATATGATATTTTATTATATTTAAAGGTATTTATAACCTTTTAGCCCATTTAAAACCAATTTAGAAGGCGATTACACAAAAACGTGCTTTAAGAAGTTTTAGTGCACATTTTGTGTCGCAAGGTGTTTCTGGGCTTGGTTTCTTTGAAACGGTTTTTTGTGTTCCTTACATGATATTTGATCATGTAATTCAATTTTATATCATTTAGAGGTCATTTGATTTTTAAGGTTTTCCTAGAGCACCTTTTGCCCTTTTTGACCTTGAAGCGTGTAAATGCTTTTCTTTGTGTTGGAGTGTTGTCCAACGGTTATAATATGTTTAGTAGTATGTTATTGCTTAGGACAAATTTTAGGTCCTAAGAAGTTTATTTGGGTATTATTTACCCTTAACAGTCAAAGGGTGCAACATCTTGTTTTATGTTGACCACTGTTGTTCTCAGTTGACTTTTAAGGCATGTTTAGGCCTTAATTAATATGATTAAATATTTAATCCATGTTTTATAGGTTTGGGGTATTTCAATCTACCCCCCTTAAAAAGACTTCGTCCCAAAGTCTCTTAATCAAGTAGGTAAGTATATATAAATGTATAACTACCCATTGTTCCCATAATGTATATCTATGTGATATATCATTTACACACATCGTATTGCGCTTATACAGCACATAGCCATCACGTTGTGGCGTTAGTTCAATCACATATGGATATAGGTGATCCATCAGCACCATCATTTCCTATCAGTTCTACAAGTCCTGACAACCTTCCTGAGGTGTCCAAAACGTTCCATTGTTCCACATTCCATATCTAGGCGATACCATATGTAATCATTCTATAAAGCAATATAAATACATATCACAAATAGCATAAGAAAAGTACTACACACATGGTGTACATACAATCATTCAAACAAGTATCTCGTAAGATACATACATCCAAGTGTACATCACACACAAACAAACCAAACAACGCCGCCGCGTACCAAACATAACCAACAACACAATTCACTGTATGCATGCATACGAAACAATTCACTGTATGCCATGCATACTAAACCAACAAACCTCGTGTGCCCCGCACACCACCAATTCTTTGTATGCAATGCATACGAAAACAACAAAATTTAGTGCACACATGTGCACAGCCAAGAGGCTCTACCCCCCTTAAAAAGGGTTACGCCCCCGTACCCCACAAGTATACAACTGCCGCTCAACGAGGAGCGCTGGATACTTGGCTCTCAAAGAGTTCACCAACTCATGGATTATCCTCATATCAGAGAGACGGGTGTGACTCTAGCCCTTCTGGGCTCCACAATTCGTAAGGGTGTGGCACTAAACAATTTGTGCTCTTTCCCAAATTCATTCTAATGGGCCCACTCGCTCCGTATGAGGTGCAGACCCATGAACACAGGCTCAATTTGCCTTTCCCTTTTTTTTCCATTGCTGTGAATCCACTTGTTTGGATCACTAGCATACATGCGTGTGTCTTTTCTCACTGATATTCAGTTGAGGTATACTATGACATTGGCCATTGTTAGTACTTAGTGCTTTTTGCACTTGTCTTTGTAATACTAAGACGTACCAGCCTAAATGTCCACAAAGATGATGTTTGTCATCCATGTCTCCTGGTGGTTTTGCTCCGGAGTAACACACTGTTATAGTTCTTTTTTTTTACACACTCGTGTTGATATCCACTTTATCTTTCTGCGTTCCCACTAGATTAGTAACGGCACGAGTGCAATACCAAAACACTCAGTCATACAGAGTGCAGAGGCGTAAATGCTCAACAGCTAATATCTCATGAGTCAAACAGATAAGATGTGCGAATTATCCTATGAGTGGTACATTCCAAATCCATTGTTCTTTGCTTAAGGTATCTGCTATCATATAGCTTTATCTTTTCTCCTTGCGTAGTCACGCGTTTATGTCCATATCACCTGGTAGATTTCCTCTGGATTGCAAGCATTTGCTTGATCCTTATGAGGGTTCTACATATTTTTCGTCCATAATGGGTTTTCCCGTTTCTTTTTTTTTACGTCCTTGGAAGGTTTCTCTGTCTTCTCTGTATACGGTCCACTGTTCTCTGTTGAAGGTTCTTGATTTCTTTAGCCCGTTGGTTTAACTGTGGCTCTTCTCGTCCATCTTCGAGGTAATATGTCTTACTGTCCGTAGAATGGAGTTGACTACTTCTCGTGTTCCTAACACTACTTGTCTACTTGCATGGGGTACCGTACTGATACATTACTACTTACCCGACTAACTCATAAATAAGTCTGTCAGGCCCACATGCTCCTAACGGAGTGCGGTCGTCCCATGTCTCGTTTAGTAAACTGGTAATGTCCGTCACACGGTTGTTGTGAAGTATTCTGTTGTCAATCTCCCTCTGATGGATATCCTTTTTTTTTTTCTCTTCCTCTTCTGCTTTCTTCTTCTTTTTTTTTTTTTTGCTTGCTTCTTTTTTTTGTAATAGTTCATGTTATCAGTTATCCTGTAATGAGTGATATTGCCTTTGTGGCAACCGTGGTAACTTGTATCATAGACTAGTATTATTCAACTCGGTGTAAGTAAAATCCGTGCTATATTAGCAAACTTGTTTCTCCTCTTTTTTTTTTCATTGAGTACAACACATTTTCCTTTTTCTCCCTGTTTTTTTTTTTGATCAAATCTCATCCATAGTTCATATATGTCCCCTCATCCATGTAATTGGATGTATTGCAGATTGCACAACAGCTTGAGCAACTTGGCTCTTTACTTCCCAACCATCCTTACTGACGGTGGTGCATCTACAAAGGGTATGCTTGTCCATGAGGACTAAACATTTATCACTGGTAGTGATTAGCATTAAATGCCGGTATACACTGTTGGTATTTGGCTATAAGCCCTGTCTGAAAATTCCCAACAATTTAAACTGGTGTGGTTTACAGTCATAGTGGCTGTATAGTTTCCCCAGTTGCAGTGGTTGGACTAACGGTCCTTCCATAGTTGAATGGGTTTCCAATCTCAAGGTTGGTATGAAAAGTTTGAAAAACTTTTTTTTTTGGTATACATATAATAAAAGACTAAAAAGTAGTAGTTGTTGCCGTTGCATTTGCAGTAGCTGTTACTGTTGCTGTCGCTGCACTTGCTGTAGCAAGTGCGCAAGGCAGATGGAAATTTCAGTAGTTTATTGTCATAGCGCTTGCAATAGCAAGTGCGCCATGCAGGTGGAAATTCTGGTTCAGTAATTCCCGGACTCATTGACTCTACGTCATTTGAGTATTGCTACATGATAATGTAAGCATAAACATCCTGTTCATATATATATCCGTCAAGGTTTAAAGCTTATAGGTACTGAGTACACACAACTAATCCCAAAGTCTTACACAAGAGCGAGTGGTCAATGACACACTCCCACATTCTTATAACATAGCTCCTTCTAACATCCAAGGTAAGCACACAACATAGTAAGTAAACAAAGTCTTCCACCAGCGGTCTCATGGAGTTAGGGGACTCATGCCCTATCTACTCCCTTGCCCTTCAGGGCTCCAGCATCAGTAGATGTCTGGCCATCCTGACCGCCTCGTGGTACTCCAGATCCTCCAGCTGAGGTCTTCTGAGTATTCTTTGGTGGCCTGTAATTACGGCTCTCAGGGTTCATCCAGCACTCGAATTCCCTATGGCTCTCTTTCTTGCAGCACCGATAGACAACTTTGCGGCCTTCGCAATCGACCCCAGGATGGTCTTTCCCACAACGCTTACAGTAAAAATGGCGGGGGCTGTCTGGTGCCTAATGGTAGTAATTAAGTTTAAGTTACAATCTGATGATTTAAAGGTTAAGGTCACAATTCAATTTAAGAGGTAGGTGTTCTCACCCTTAGAAGGTGCTGGTCTCAGAGGCTTACCATCAATAACTGGGCCGGTCAACTGAAGGACGGGCTCTTTCCCTTTTTCCCTTGTGACCCTGTTGCCCTTCTTTTTGAAAGACTTCCTGTTTAAATGTTTCGGGTCAGTATCTGTAAGGTATTTAGTATGGTAAACAATTTAGAGTGGGATAAGTCCTTACTTTCCCTTTCCCTGGCTTCCCCTGGAGATGCTCCTCCACCCTTAGACTCTCCCTCAGGGTTCTTCCCTTTCTTTGCCCCTAGAGTCTCTTCCCGAGTCTGGAGTGTTAGCTCCGTCCTCGAGGCAGCCTCATAACACTCCTGGAATCTCCTTGGTAAGTTCTCACAAAGTTAATTGGTAATGTAGTAAGTAAAGAATCTTATGGCTTTCATGTTGGTACTGGGATGGTAGTGTAGAGGGTAGCACCCATCGCCATCTGAATGCGAAATAATAATCCTCCCGGAACTTCTCGACCTTCACGGTCTCTGAGTAATCCACACCGGGAATGAAGTCCAGCTGACCAATGAATCGAGCGTAATACTCATCCACGGTCAGACCTCCTTGGGTCAGTGTCTCGGACCCCAGGCGCTTCTTCTGTTCGAGATGTGCTGGGTAGTACTTCCCTCTCAGCAACTCGACAAAGGCAGCCCACGAAAAGTCGGGCGTAGCCAGGTGATGGTCCTTGACCAACCTCCACCAAGTGCTGGCTGCATCCTTCAGATGGAAAGCAGCAGTGGCGACCTTCTTGTCGTCAGGTACTTGTAAAGCTTCGTAGGCCTTCTCATGTTCAACAATGTAACGCTCCAAAGCTACGGGGTCTGTTTCCCCGGAATATGTAGGTGGTCGGGTCTCGCCAACTGACTTCAGGCAGTTCGTTTCCCTGGGCTGTGGCGGGTGGGCTGGTGCTCCTCCTATCTAAGTACCCAGCTGTGCAAGAACGGCTGCAACCGTCTCAGCAACTCCTGTAATGCCGGGGTCACCGCCGCCACCTCTTCCAGTACCACGCCCTCTAGTTCCACCAGACATCTGTAGTACAGTATGTCACATAAATACTCGGTAAATTACCGTACACAACCAATAGATATCAAGTTGCCTTAAGGCTAACCTGTCACGCAATTTGCGTTACTAGACACAGTATCTTTCTAAACGAATCGTCCCGTACTTCCCAAATGTTTCCCATAATTTCCCAAGTCCTAAGCTCACTGTCTTAACCTATTATCTCGTCATCAGAGCGGTACTCCGCTCTGATACCACTTTTGTAACACCCCTCTCCATAATCATGATATAATCCCTCACGTAGCAATAATTAAAACGTCTCGCAGCGGAAAATAAACAACAATTACAAAACTCACTCGGGTGTCACCGGCCATTACTCGCCCATGCGAGCAACGTAGCCAAACTACATCCAACTTCCAAAATAAACAAACTGCTAACCGCAGTGATAACGAGAAACTCCTATACATCATACTAAATCCATAAATCATAAACATCGACAAGTGAGCATCTACCCAATCCTGAAAATACACAACCTTACCATAAGACCATACACCATCTTCATTGCTATACAACGTCTCCAATTACCCTGTTCCTGCTCTTCAGCTCCGACAGTGATCAACAACCTGTAATGGTGTAGTATCAGCGATAGACGCTGAGTATGCCGGGCCTGGACCCTAATGGTCACTTGTCATTTTAACCATCTTATTATTAGATTGGTTTCATGCTTTTCCTTTTTACAGTTATAATCAAAACTGAAGCATAAATGTATAATATACATAATCAACCATCCAAATATCCATAAACATTAGTCATCCAAACCAAACATTCATAGAATATTTCAAATAACATTTGTATATCGAACGTATCGAGCAATAACAATTTAATGTACCATGTACATTCGCCGTAGCGTACAGTTTTCATATTTAATTTACCTTAGCCTTGTAGGCTCCATCCAACCATCAACATACAATAAAATAACCACAAGTATAACCAATGAACAACAAAGCGAAACAACGAGAATAATAAACAAGTATTTAGTCTCGTCCATGGTATTGTTCGCCACTGTATAAGTCTCAATTGTTTTAGTTGTTCAGTTATACCTAGTGACAATGTCTCGTTAAAACGACATGTCTCTAGTTACCCATATATTATGGCGGGTCACCCACGGCAGTAGCCACTCCAACGGTAGAGTCTCCGACCAACGAGCCATTCTAGCTCACGGGAAATTTTCTTGATACTTACGGACCCGTACGCGGACATCCTGGTATCGTTTTTGTGATCACAGCGCGCACCAAGAGCCACATCCTCTTGGCTTTACTTCCATTCCATTAATTAATTAATTATACCATCGCATCGCATTACCAAATTTTCTAACACAGCAGACTAAGGTCATTAGTCCAATCTGGAGTCTGTAAACCCCGGATCCAGTGTTAGATACGAGAGCGGCGTATAGAAAGGCCAATGCTCCGTATAAAAGTCTCAGATAATATGTATATCTTATTATCTTAGTGCTACAACGTTTTTCTGACGTTCCTTATATTTCATATAAGATAGCACCATAGCCGCTAGTTCGTTTTATATATATTGGTTCATATATACGAACCGGTACTGTTAACTCAACAACAGTAAATAATAAGCAGCTATAAATATACAATTCATGCATATTAATTATCACATTCAGACAAACAATCTTATCACAGATCACACAGAAGTCTGAACTGAGGAAGCCCTCAGAGACAATCCGAGACACATAACAACATACAAGTTATATCAACCAAATCCGAGCCCAAGGAGCAACCTTAGGACAACTCGGATCAAACCCCTTTACATACCGTTCACCCTGACTGTATTACGGTGGAGTATGAATCAGCAAGATCCTACGCTCCGTGCAGTCCATTAGCTCGTCAAGCGTCCTTGTCAGAAGTATACTCTAAACGGTAATAAAACTATAAGTCAGTCTCATGACTAACTACATCCGGTATTTCCGAATAATAAGTAACCCCGACAGTTCACCCCTGTTTTCTACAGTTGTTTGTTACAGGTTTCTCTAAAACAGTCGGCTTTGTTACTTAAAACGTGTACGTCAAAACATTCAACTGTTAAGTTTAATTCCTTATATTTCCTTTAATCTTATCCACATCTAGTTTAGGTACGTAACCTATAGTTGCATGTATGCACATTCTTATTATATTGCATTCTAAAATTCATAACTTATAGTTCGTAACTATATATTTTTTTAAAATAACCACCACCATTAAATCATATGGTTTCCAACCAAAATATATTTATCCACCTTATATACATTATTCTTGTGTATGTATATATATTTTTACCATGTAGGTAATTCTCATGAGTTTCATAAACTCTTATATTTTATGTTACATTTTATCATCTTTTATTAGATGATTATTCCCATTAGTCGTATTTATTATACAACTTATATTAAGATTATTATCCTAATATCATGTAACATCTTATATTGTATAATTACAACTCCTAAGGTTTATTCCATAAACACCTTAGTTTATAAATCTCATTTATTTATAGTTTGTCACATTATTTTATGTGAGTACCCTTCCTTATATTAATTCCATTAAACCATATCATTGTCATAACATTTATAACATTATAGACCTTAGTCTAAAATTCATCTTTCAACTCTTATTAACTCAGTATAGCCCTTATCTTAATTTAAATTCCGTTTTGACCACATAACATTATGTAATGTTATACCATATACTAATATCATACTATGTGATATTTTTATTCCCTTTAACTTATAACCTATAGTTTTTATACAAAACCATTTATTATTGCCTCTCAGGCACCATAAGAAAATCTTATTCTTTTCCATAAACCACAGTTTCCTTTATTTACAAAATCACCCCTTTCTTTTACCATGTTATATATACCATTTAATATAACATTTCTAACTTATAAAAGAGTATAACCTATGGTTATTTTTTGTAAATTCCGAACAGCCCTTGTGCTATTCTATAATTGCCATTTGCCCTATTTATAACACATAGTTCTTCCATATCATTAAAACCATTTTATACACATATCTTAATAAATTCTCTTAATAATTCTAAAAATCACCAAATTCCACCAAAGGGTTATAAATATCCTTATTAACCCATATACTTTTGATATTTACCAAACTTCCACATAATGTCTTAAATTTGACAATTATGCTTGTTTAATTAGTTATAAAATTTATTAAACCATTCCTTAAACATTTTAAGGTCAAACAAGACCTTGTTTTTCTCCTTCACTCACGACAATTAACATACACACACTTAAACTTGTGTTAATGTATCAAGTTAAGGTTTTAAGTGATTTATACCTTGATTTAGCTTAGGTAAAGCCTTGTTTGAGTTCGCCACCTTAAGGAGAAATTCTCCACAGCTTGTTTTACATGTTTTCAACAGAAACCAAGGCCTAGTTAGTCTCCAAGAAAGATCTAACCATAAGAAGTAATTTAATGTAAGATTTAAGGCAAAAATCACCTTAAGAATGCAAGGAGAGTTCAAGATGGTTTCGACCTGAATCAAGCACACCAAAAGGTGTTAGATCTACTATATTGACATAGGAAATAGCTAGATCTCAACAAGCTACCTTGTTATTAGGTTTTACCTTGGAAAAATGCCTTAAAAGAGGGTATTTCCTTTGGATCTAGGCCACCTTTGCTCCAAATGGCTAACCAACAGATTCCACATGAAAAGGAGAAGAAGATGAGGCTATGACCAAATTTTCACAGTCGAACTTGAAGGGAATCAAAAGTTATGAGCTTAAAGCACATTTTTACCTTAAATGGTCAAGACTTGAACTTTCCTCCTTAGATCTGGTTATGTACGAAACCAACACTTCCTCTAACCTCCAAATCACTCTACATAGATGTATAGAAAAGGTTGGAGTGTAGATCAATCGAAAAAGGTAGGAAATGAAGAAAATGGGCATTTTTATGCCTTAAGAGCTTACCTAGAGCTTGAAACCTCATCAATGGTGCTTGGACACTTACCCACGGTTGGAGGGGAGCCAAAGAGAGCTCTTGGACAGAGCAAGCTCGGCTGGAAAGAAAGAATGAGGGGAAATGAGCTAATATTGTCTTAAAGTCACTTTTTGAATATTTTAGGTTATTTGTTTTGGTGACTCATCAATGTTTGATTGATGCTGATAATTGAAGGGGAATTCGGTGGAGACAAGGCAAGGAGGCAGCCGTGATTGATTGGCAAGGGTAGGGCATGATTGGAGCCAATTTTGAATGAAAATGAGTTAAATAATGTTACTTTAATTCCATTATTGTAAGGTGACTCATCTCTTGTTTTACCAGCTTGGAGCACCGAATTGCAAGGAGGAATAGGAGCAAATGGAGGCTCCAATTCGGTTGGCTCACATGGGTAAGGTAAGTGGAGCCCACTTGTTTTGTTTTATAAGGTAAAGTTTGTTTTTTTGTTATTTTATGTAAAAGTAAGAGCATATATTTAATTGTCACATGTCTCTTGTCTCTTGGTCTGTTAATAGACTTAATTATCTGATTTTATGTAGTCCATTTCGTGGTCAATGGTCAACATTGACCAACTTAGTCAATGTTGACCCAAACGGGCCCCACATTAGGGTTTTATTAATATTTTAATATTAAATTTGTAAAAATTGGTAAATTTCTGGAATTAAATTCCTAATATCATATAATATGATATTTTATTATATTTAAAGGTATTTATAACCTTTTAGCCCATTTAAAACCAATTTAGAAGGCGATTACACAAAAACGTGCTTTAAGAAGTTTTAGTGCACATTTTGTGTCGCAAGGTGTTTCTGGGCTTGGTTTTCTTTGACAACTGTTTTTTTGTGTTCTTACATGATATTTGATCATTTAATTCAATTTTATATCATTTAGAGGTCATTTGATTTTTAAGGTTTTCCTAGGGCACCTTTTTGCCCTTTTTGACCTTGAAGCGTGTAAATGCTTTTTCTTTGTGTTGGAGTGTTGTCCAACGGTTATAATATGTTTAGTAGTATGTTAATATGCTTAGGAAAAAAATTTTAGGTCCTAAGAAGTTTATTTGGGTATTTATTTACCCTTAACAGTCAAAGGGTGCAACATCTTGTTTTATGTTGACCACTGTTGTTCTCAGTTGACTTTTAAGGCATGTTAGGCCTTAATTAATATGATTAAATATTTAATCCATGTTTTATAGGTTTGGGGTATTTCACGCAGCCTCCACTGTCGTCCTCTTCAGAAATCCCGCAAACGACAATTCGCACAGGTTTTCTTCACCAAAATTCGAGAATTTGCAAAATCTGTTTCGAAATTAGAAGAAATCGATAGATTAGATAATAGTTTGCGTTGATTAAGCTGTTAATTAGATGCTTGAAGTGCGCAATCGTGAGAAAATTTGCGAAATCTGTGAAAATTTGGTGATTTAGGGCGATTCTGCTCGCCGCGATTTCGAATTAGGGTTCTTGCTCTGTCTGGACTTGCGTCCGCGCCAGCCTACCCGGACACAAGTCCGGACGTGTTAAATTTTTGCAAAATTTTAGAACATTGTTTTCTTGGCTTTTGCCCCTTGAGGGGTGTGTGTTATTTAAGCCTTAGTATTATGAATTGATAAAGCCCTACATGCCTTGCTCCCAAGCGAACGAAACTGTTTGGAATATGAATTACTATGGGCTCGTTTTTATCAGTTTGTGTGTTCTTTTGCTTTTCAACATGACATCCTTTATTACTGCACGTTAATTTCCTGTTTGACAACTATAATTATATGCCTCGAACTAGAGGAGGTGGGGTCACACGCTCCTCGTGAGCCCCGCGCCCAGATGCTACATCAGATGCACCATCTCCACCGCCACCTTCACCACCCTCTCCACTACGTGAGGATGGGTTTATCTCCGCCACCGCCCGTGCCTGGTACGACCAGGGCGGGAAATTTTTCATGGAGAGGCGCATCACATCAGAGGTGATCAACGCCACAGATATACAGCCTATCTTTGAGAGTTTTGGGATGGCCTCAGTACTGAGGATGGGTGAGGGCCTATTCTCTCCTGACCTAGTCCGGGAGTTCTACGCGAACGCCCAGGCGCACGATACGCTGAATGTCATCACTTCTTACATGCGCCACCACCAGGTTGAGATCACTCCCACCTCATTCAGTACCGTTTTTCTGCTTCCGGATAACGCGGAAGCCCATGTAGATATGGGTGAGGAGCTGCTGAGGACCACTAGGACTAGATGGGTCCAGGAGATTGGTTAGACATCTCGACATCGGGGAAAGGAGAGTAAGGGTGTCATCCCCTACACCATCCTCCCATCGCTCATGCAGAGGCTGGTAGCAGAGATCCTCAGCCATCAGATCCGGCCTCGTGCTGGAAATGATGTTACTGACGAGGACTGTGTGCTGATCGACTACTTCCTAGCACCGCCTCCCGCCCCACAGCGACAGATCTCCGTCCCGTACATCATGTTCCGTCAGCTGCACAAGGTGGTCACCTACCTGAGATCGAAGAGAAGAAGATCACGCCTATCTTTCCCTTCTTCATCCACCACCACCTTGCCTGTGTGCTACCTGACGACGTATTCACCGAGGTCGACGTGTGAGAGGGTGAGAGCCCTATCTCTCTTCAGACTTTGAAGAGGTGGGGCTTCATGCGCTTAGCAGATGGGAGCTGGGTACGCGACAGCTCTGGCCTGGGAGCTACTGCATCATCCTCGACTTCGGGCTCTGCACCGACGGCCACTACTACCATGCAACCACCTGTTCCTCCGGTCATGAGCATTCCTCCAGAGCTGCAGACCACGATGGATACCATCCTACAGCAGCAGCAGGTGATGTAGCAGCAGGTCGGTGCCGTCCAGCAGAGACAGGAGCAGATGGCCGGGCATATTGACGAGCTGCGCCAGACCCAGGATCGGATTACCCAGCATAGAGCGCAGCGACGAGGTTTAGAGTCGGACAACTCTACTCATCGAGAGGCTCATGGGCCACCTGGATAATAGACCACCCCCGGGACCATCACAGTGATCATCTATTTATTGTTTTGTTTTTTATTTCTGTTGTTATATATTTTAGTTTGCACTCTTTTGATGTTTTTACCTTTATTTTATTTTATTTTAAAGGGTAAACGGTGTCGTAAACCGTACAGACTAACTTGCAGTTATTTAAATGTTAACTTCTATTCTATTTTCCTCTAATGCTATGTTGTGCAGTCTCTTCTGTTTTTTTCACTCGACACTTATGCACTCAAGGAGAGGTATAGCACGACAAATAAACCTCAACTGCAAATGAACTTACGATTTGCTGGAACATTGGGGAGTACTCTTTTTACATTTTTGTTCTCTCTACTTGCTTACCAATGTTCTACGTTATACTGCATGCTTATTTGGGGTTAGCTTTCCACGCAATGGGGACATTGCTCTTCTCAAGTGTAGGGGGAAATTAAGAGTAGAAAAATCAATCTGAATGTGCAAGTTGGGTTTAAATGTCACACTTGTCTTTATTTGTCTACTTGCTTTCGAGAAAAAAAATCACTTCTTCAAGCAGATTTAGAAATCAAGGCATGTTGACTACCTCAAGAATCCTTCTGCTTTAGGGTGTTTGTACATCTACTTTTATTCAAAATTTATCTATTTTCACTAAAATTTGATGGAGTAGTTGATTATGGAAACTGAATTAGTTTAACTTGGGACTCTTGGAAATGATTTAAAGTTTGGAATGAAAAGGATAAGTCAAGGTACTCCACTGATCAAACAAAAAAAAATTTCCGAACAAAAGCAGACCTCGTCTATTCGGTTATTAAGTCTTAAGGGTGCCTTAACACCTATCTACCTAAGGTCTCGGGATCTGGGATAGTTGGCCCAACACCGTTACATGGATAGAGAGAAAAGTCTGGCTACGGAATAACTCTACAATTCACAATAATTTGATTGTTTTATATATATCTCTTGAAAAAGAATGTTCTTGCATGCGAAAAATTGATTGCAGTTTAAATTTTGATCATGAGTACGTGGTGTTGAAAGGTATTGCGGAATAAGGCATTACTTCACACCCCTTGACATCCAAAGGTTAGAGGAAAGGAATAGTGGAAGATCCCAAGTTAATCTACTTCCAGATTTTGTATTCTGACTTCTCCATGCTTTTAAAAATTCTTCTTTTTCACTGACTGCGAAAACCTACATCCAGAAGCAGAATTATTCTTTTGATCGTCATCATTTTTGACTTTCTGTCTACATCTGTTTAACCCTGAGTTTCAATGCTACAGCCTGGAAGATAGTTATATTCTCTATTTTGCTTGAGGACAAGCAAAAGATAAGTGTGGGGGAATTTGATGCACTGATTATTGATCTATCTTTTGAGTGCTTTGAACCCTTGTTTTCTATATTCTTTTACTTAGATTTATGCATTTACCTTCTTGTTTTCATGTTATTTTGGCTTAGGACGTAATTAGGAAGGAGTTAAGAGCTTTTGGAACAAAAAGTGAAAAATTTACACATGTCCGGATATGAGTCCGGATGGGAAGACACGGACACAGAAGCGGACAGCTCCAGATCGAATTCGCCTTTAACCCTGTCCTAATACGCGAACAGAAACGCGGACAGCCCCTTTTGTTCCATGTCCGCAACACGGACGCCCATGCGGACGTGTACACAGATCTCGCCAGGACAGTCATGTCCGCAACGCAGACACCAACGCAGACAGGAGTAAATCTCATTAGGACAGTCATGTCCACACGCGGACAGAAATGCGGACGCATGTAGATCTCGTCAGGACACCCCAGTCCGTATGCGGACTCAAACGCGGACGTCACACAGAAATGAAAAATAAAAATCATCGCACTGATAATTATGCTTTCGGCGCAATTATCAGCCGGTTTAGCCCATACTCCGTGTAAATTAAAACGATGCCCATGCTCAATCAATCTCCTACCCAACTCACCACTAACCTATGTTTACTCCTAAGCCTATTTAAACCCTTCCCCAGCCTTCATTTCAATTCGCACCAGACACTCGTCTACACCTCTCTTCATCCTCCTCTATCTCTCATTCCATCCATCCTCTGGTCATCCATACAATAACTCCCCCGTACTCCATATCCATACATATACTCAAACACAAACACAAACACACATCATATCAAACACGTTTTCATTCCAATTTCTCCACACAAAAATCACACACAAGACTTCGCACACATGCCACACAAAATCTCACGTCCGGATTTGTGTCCGACCCACCCCATCCGGATGTCTCACAAACTCGCCCAAAATTTCCACTTTCACCCCATTTCACCAAGTTTACTTCATTGTCACCAAATCCAACCTCTCAGCCAGCATAGCGCAAGGACAAAGGGCGGAGCGAGCGAGAAGATCTTCGTAACAGATGATTTCTCTCAACTCCTCTCATTTATGATTTCAATTGCTATGTCTAGCTAAGAGGATATACTCTAGGGGAAGGGATGTTGTAATTAGTTAAACTCTGCATTATTTTACTGCTTTATTGAGACTATTTAGATTGTTTAGGTTAATGATTTTTAAGTGCTTTTAATAAACGTCATGAATTTATTATAAGCCCTCGAATCATGTTATGATCAGATAAGGTGATTAGCATTGACGGTCCTATTAACCTGTTACCTGTGATAATTGCAATCGGATAGATTACATTAGTCATTAGGAGCTTTAGTCCGGACCAAACCAGACTAGTAATTCTGTGCGATAAAACCATCTAGATATACCTGTTAATTCTAGACTATAACTACTTGTCCTGTCTAGATGAGCTATATGAAATTAGGACTTAATACAGGATAGATAACTGAGAATTACAAGCCGATCCAAGTCTCCGTTTAAGTAGTAGAATATGTAGAACCTAGCTAGTGAAACAACTCCCTGAACCTAGAGTACCGTTCACACTCTCTATCTATCACTTTAATTTATCTGCTATTTATTTCTTGTCTGTTATAAACTCCAAAACCAAAACAACCCCTTTTGAATTAACGATTTTCTTAGGCTAGACTTATTTACTTCAAGTCCCGTGGATTGACACCTGGTCGCTTCTATATTGCTATACTACTACGACCGGGATTTTTGCAACCCGACGGTCTGTTGATTTATTACTTTCTAGGATTATTTCTTAGCTTTTAATATATCAATTTAAATCGTTTGCACTTATTGAGGTGCTAGGCCTTCCTTCTCTCAATGTGGTGAAGGAGCAGAGGTGGTACCACAACAGTAGTGCCCCCTACAGTAAGGTTAGGGAGTGGTGTGGCCACGCATGAAATGACCCGATTAAATAAGGTTTTTATTAGTGAGTTAAACCTTATTTATGAGCTTAGTAAGAGTTTCTAAAGATTTTTTAATGAGTAAGAACTCAAGTGTAATGAAGAAATTTCCTTAAAGCACATTTTGGCCATGAGGGACATTTTGGTAAATTTTGACTGGTTTGAAATACTTCGACCTTGAAAGGTGATTTCTAACCTTCAATGGATACTTTATCCTATTTGAATGATGGATCAATCTTTGAAAAAAAATCCAAAGTTTTGGTTGATTTTAGAGATTTAAAGGGTTAAAGCACATTTTGCTTGTTAGAAGATTACATTCATGTACTGTTCATTTCTATTCATTTATGAAAGTTTTGGAACTTAAAGAGGAGGGATCAAAATGAAATTTTAAGTTGAGGGGCTTTGTTTTAATTAGCTAAAAGATATAATAAGAGACATTTGCCGCATGAGTCTTCTCTTTCTCCTACCCATTCTATCATTCACGATTTCTCCTCCCAACACTTCTCCTCTCTGTTCAAACGTGGGGAAGCATAAGCATTTAAGGAAAACCCTTGTTCTTCCTCCCCTCACTACAAACCTTCACCTTAAACTGATTATTAGGGGTTGTTGGCATTAGGGGTGTCCACGGCACGATTAACCACATATGCGGTTATCTGTATACCTATTAACTTGGTAACATGGTTTTTAAAAATTTGATACTGTTACCATTCCATTTACATCGGTCAATTGCATTCTATTTAACCATTTAGATCGGTACGTGATGGGTATAAACCTAATGGCAAGTGTACCGGTCGATTATAGTAAGTTTAATCCTAAAGTATTCTCTAGTATCGAACCCAAGGGAGGCAGTGACTAGTTTTTGTCTTAACTAAACTAATGAAATAAAGGAATAAATAACATCAAATTGGGGGTTTTAAATTGGGAAAGTTTCTAACTTCTAAAGTAAACAAGAAGTGAGAAATAAGTCTAGAACAATTCAATTAAATTAATAAAATTAAAAGTTAACACTGTAGAGAGAATAATATTAGTTTGCTAATAAATCGGAGAGGAAATCCCAATTCACTATTTCTCCTAATTCTTTAGTTCCCTTATCTTTGTGATCATAAGATTCTAGATTGAAATCTTAGATCAAAGTTATTCCACGTCTGGTCTCCCGCTAGGTGGAATCTAATTAGCAAATACTAAATTCCAACTCTCATTACGAATTTTCTAATTGCTAACAACTTTTAGAACAATCCAGTTTAAGATCAGCTAGTATTCTAGAGGAATGACCATCTCTAAGCCAACTGGTATTTTTGCTGTAGTCTATTGAATGTCGTAGTTCTCAGTTGTAAGCAAACAAACTAGTAAGCTCAAGTAATTGACCAAATCACAAGAGATTAACAAATAAACAAAGAAAAATACTTCAATCAATTAAATATCATAATTCACAAAGATTGTGGAACCTTGGATTAGGATTACATAGCAAACCGGAATTTAAGAACTACTACTAGTCATAAACATGATAACAATGTAAAGTCTAATAAAAGAGTATTAGGAAGAAAAATGAAGGAAAAACTCGGATTGGGAACTCTGTGACGAAGCTTCAATCTTCAGTTCTCTATCTGTTCTGTTTTACCTCTGAAATTTTGTTAAAAACTCTCACTTCCATTCTCTACATGTCCATCCCTCCTAACCTCTCTCTCTGTTTTGTTTTTATTCTCCCAGTTGATGTGGTGGTGGTCAGATATCATCATGATAAAGATTTTCTCTCTCGTGTCAAATACTAACATCTCCATTCATTTTTAATACGTCCGGGAAAACAACCAGCATATATTCCCGAACTATATCTAACAACTGGTAGAAAATTGCTTCTATGAGTGATCCGGGGTTTATTTCTCAGCACATATTCCTAGAATGAGGCAGAAAGTCTACAATCGCATGGTCTGGGAACACAGTTTAGTATATAAACCAGGACCAATGCAAAAACTGATAATTTCCCAAAATCATCGTTTGACTTCCAACACTTGACTAAACTTCTAAGGACTTCATTTAAGCCTTCATTTTGAGATTTTTATCCTAAAACATCACCAAACCAATCATAGAAGCAAATACAACAATAAAGCATAAACAAACTAATAAGAAGGGAATGTAAAGCCATATTGTATATAATAAAGCATGAATTAGGCCCATAAACTTAGCCGAAGTCCCAACTTATCAACTTCCCCACATTTAACCTTTGCTTGCCCTCAAGCAAGCACTGCATCACGACTAACTGAAATCTCAAAACGGGGAATCATTGCCTTTGTCCTTTCCTTCATTTCTTTACATAATCATTTCCAACCCCAAATTAATCCAAGAAGAACACTCACGCTATTTGTCTCATCTTTTTGATGAAGAAACAGAAAAACATTTACCAAAACTAAACATACAAGCAATGAAACCAGAATTTTCATAACCATCATCCAGATTCGATCTCATATAAGATGAATACTACTTGTATGACGTTCTAAACCAACTCATCCAACCACTAAATAAGATTCAAGCATGTTATTAAAATAATAATATTGAGGGCCAACAAAAATTAGTGAGAAGTGAGTAAATTAATATATCAGATTTTTTTTTTACAAAATTAACACAATCGAGTGTCGCACAACCTGAACATGTGTAATTCCTCTCCCCACATTAAAAAATAAGCAATGTCCTCATTGCTTCTTTGCAATAATGAGGAAAAATAAAACACACAGTCTTAGAACATAACTCCCCTAGAATATTATGGGGAAACTTCCCCGCACATAGTCATGATAAAGCACCGCAAATCGTAGAATTGTAGAGAAATTTTGACAGAGTTTCCTTTGTTTCTTTCAGTATCTTGCATAGATCAAGTGCAGCCCTGTACCATAGACAATAAAACAAGAGCCAAAAATGGCTTGCAACAACATCATTAGCACAAGCCCACTGAGTGCACATTAGTTATCAAACAGTAACTAGAGTAGCATTACAGAATCTGAAAGAACAAACGAGCATAAAACATGAAATAAAAGAAAGAAACATAGGGAATTAACATATCAAAAAACAAATACATAACTAAAACAAAGTGGAAAAATGAAAAGAAAAACTCAACAAAGGAAATCACTCTACTGAGGTGGTTGTGGTGGGTGCAAACCGCGAGGAAGATGCCAAGCCTCTAGCTGACCAAACTGAGCATCGTAGGTAAAAAACGAGCATCATACTCAGCCTAACGAGCATCTACTAACAGGAAAATTGATAGGATAACATATGTACAAAATGAATAAAAGAATAAAAGAAATCCTACAACTCTACAACGGGTAGCAAAAATCCCGGTCCGAATATAGTGAGTAGATTACGACCAAGAGTATTGAACCCAAGGGACTTAGTAGAAAATTAATCCTAATCCTCGGTAACTACATATTCTAAATAAAGGGGGAAAATGTAAGTGACAACTTAAACTTAAAATAACTTACTAAAATCCTAACTAAATGGTATTTACAATGATTTGTCCTAGATTCGGGATTATATCAACCAAGTACCAATATGATCTCACAATAGAATTACAAGACTCAAATTTAACTAAACAAAATGAACGTGCCGGATGGCCTGCCGGACATAAGATGCACGGCACATTCAAGGACTTTGAATGTGCCGGACACCAGATACCCGGTAGTCTACCCAGCTTGTTCAAAGTGTCAATTGTATTTCCAGTTTCGGGTTCGACAACAGGAAACTCACTACCTATTGTTGAATCGAACATATTTCATGCCACGAAACGAACATGATAGTGGAGGAGAATGGGGTAAATTCGACAATCTTAAGTGTTGCTCCCACTGATGCGCATAAGACAATGGTAAAGATGAACTAAGACTCCTTCTTTCCAATCCTACTCTTGACTGATAGAATCTCAAGTAGAACCTTGAATGAGAAGAATAAGCGATCAACATATTCAACCGTACTGACCGAAATCTTAATGTACGCTTGTATTTTTATTGAGATAAT
Organism: Limonium bicolor; assembly: GCA_023374045.1. Taxonomy (NCBI): domain Eukaryota; kingdom Viridiplantae; phylum Streptophyta; class Magnoliopsida; order Caryophyllales; family Plumbaginaceae; genus Limonium; species Limonium bicolor. The sequence continues at coordinate 53,975,390 of CM041783.1, read as the reverse complement.
CATATTGTTTACAAGGAAGGAATCATCCCTAACCAAGAACTAACAAGGTTTTCAACTTCACCATCCATACAAATAAAAGAAAAAGAATAAAGGGAAGAAGGAAATCGGTCATAGCCTTAACCCGACAAAGATCTTCTTCTCTCTCTTTGTGGGTGGATATGTAGACTTCCTTGGACACCAACCGTGGAATGATGCGGTATTTGGTGTGAGAATGGAGTGTGGGGGTATGTTGGGATGTCCTGAAATGTGGAGAATGCTGCCCTATTTATAGACTTCAAGATCTATTCATGCCGGGTGTCATGCCGGATCAAACGTACCCAGCACCTAATAAAACACGTGCCAACTGTTAACGGTCGAAACCGCCAAAACCACAAACCGATGCTTATGCCGGATTGAACGTACCCGGCACCATACCTGGCATAGGTTGGAGTGATAACGGTCATTAACTGCTGACGTTTGGTCAACCGTGGTGTCTTTTGCTTGTGCCGGATAGAATATACCCGGCACTGCGTCGGCAATAACTTGTTTCTACTCCATACTCGTGCCGTGCAGAAGTCTCCTGGCATCATATCCGGCATCCCTCGGTCTTTTGGTTAGAAATTTGTTCCTTACATGAAAAACATATAAAAACATAAGTCTGAACAAATAATACACTTTATACATAATATAACATAAATACTAACTATTCTAACCTTATTAGACTAATATACTTATAATTCTATCATATAAAATATGATAAGTCTGCGGCTTATCAGCATCATAAGCAGTCTGGCGGGCCTCCAAAGCACTGATCCGCGCTCCATAATCATGCAAATGAGAATCAAAATCATCTAGGGGTGAATCCACTTGGGTCATGAACTTCTCAAATCCATCAAATCGGGCAGACGACACCAATTAGTAAACTGAGCAAGCAACTCCTCATACCCTGGAGTGGGTCTGACATCTAACATAGGACGATTAGGAACTGCTTTGCTACCCTCCCTCTAACCTCAGAAGAACTAGCACCGTCGACACCAGAATACCTAGCAACTCTCACTCCAAGTCGGGCCCAAAGACACTTCACCCACTGGTCCCCATTCTTCTCCCACTAAAAATAGTGCATCGTCATCATGTCGATGGAGGAACGGGGATACTGTGGCTGCTCACCAGTAAAGTCTACTCTCCTCCTCAAAGGGGTACTATAGAAAATTTAGAAAAGCAAGGGAAGCAGTACCGTTGACATCCATAATCCAAGCTATATGATCAAATATCACCTTAGGCAGGTAGATGGGATCCGTGGAACAAAAAAACTCGTCATCCAGTAGAATGCGCAAAAAATAATAGTTGGTAGTATTGAGGTTAGCACATTCTCTAGAACAGACATTATGCATAATCACAACAAGGATCAAACACTCCAACAGAGTTTGGAGCTTATCACCAGTGATGCTAAACGCTAATCTAATAGGTAAAAATATAAATTAAAACTAATTAAAACCTACTAGACTAAACTACTGGAAGCAAAATTCTTGTCAAAATAGTAAGGGTAAATATTAAAACCAGGAAATATCGAACCCAAGAGACTTAATATGAATTAGCTCTCAATCCTAAAATGATGAATTAATACTTAAAGTAGGGGGGAAATTTGAAGTGCTAGACTACCTAAGAATTAACAACTTGAAATCTAAATTTTAAAGTTTGGGAGAATAAAATGAGAGAAGTTATCCTAGGTCTAGGGGTCATATACTGCCAAATAAGTAGAGGAAAACACGCAATACACCACAAGTTGAAAAACCAATAAAATGTATATGCCGGATAGGGTAGCCGGCTAAGTCACGCCTGACGCATCAACTTTCGTAAAGATGCTGGATGTGTCTCACCCGGCATACCACCCGCCATGCATAAAACTTATAGTATTCAAATCCCGAGGCAAGAAGGCATCACTACTCAACAAATCATGTTCAAATAAGCCCCTAATGACGGAAATAAGTCTGGTGAATTCTGTCCCTAAGATTATATCCTAAATCATGATCAACAATCATAAAGGGTTCAAGAGTTCATCAACCTATTCTACTCTTCATTGATCAAATCAGAATAGAAATTCAAAGCAATCAAAGAGACGGGCTACATCAATTCAATTAATGTGAAAATAGAACTCTTGAATATAACTTATAAAATATACAGTGTATTCTCTACATTGGCAGAATAATTCCCTCAGCCCAAGGATAACTAAAATCTACTCAATCATGGTATAATTTAAAGGAAATATAGTGAGGATAAGAGAAAGTAAACATAATGAAAATCTTCCTCAATTCTAGAATTGTTCTTCCTTTGATGTTCAACCTTTATGGATACTTCTTTAGTGATTGGCGAAGAAATTGGATTGACTTCATAGATTGAATCACACGGAGCGTGATAGCGAAAACGGAATCAAAATCCGATCAGATTTGATTCTAATCTCATTGACTGCAATGAAGAACTCCCACATGTTACTCTCTCGTGCATAAGTGGAAAGAATAATGATATTGAATATATGAGGAAGGAGACAAACCCTCCTTATATATACTTTTTTTTCCTTTTCCATTATGTGTTGGGTGCGGTGCCCAGAATTAAATACCCGGTATTTGGTATTTTAACTGTTAACTCCAACTGTCTTGACCATGCGCCAGTTAGGATCTATCCGGCACAATCATCTATATCTGATGTGCCGTGAGTTATTTACCCAACAACATGATCCGGTAGTCTTCAATTTTCTGATAATTTAGTGCCGTGAATTTGGTAACTGGCATGCAGCATGACATGTCTCCTGAGGTGAGTTCCTTGCATCTTTCTCCAAGGTTTTAGGGTTAGAGTTTATTCGTGCCATGTAAATACACTAAATTTAGCTCGAATACATTAAAATAAGCTATACAACATAAATCAGATAATTTTAACCCTATATTATCTAAACATTGACATTATCTATATAATTATGGCACAAAAACTAAGATAAGTCTGAGGATTATCAAGTGACCATTGGCTTGTCCCTAATGAACCTACATTGACGGTTCTGCACATCAGGATTGTTCACCACCAAATTCATATAATACTCCTTCGCCCGCTTTTGATCAATTAGCCTATTATTAACACTAGCTAACGACAAACGGACCCTAGCAAAAGTACTCCAATATAATTAGAAATCTTCCAATAACCCAATGAAATATGTTTTCCCTTTACTTTTGAGTTTATTACATGATAATTAGCATCCATTTTAGCACTAGCATAAAACAATTAGACCAATCACGGATAATAGCAACCACCGTGATGCAACAGCCACACTAACCTCGTACCTCAAACAACATATCCAAACCAAATTCAACAATAAAATTGGGACACACTGACCTCTCCAGAATTATTTTCTGGTCCTTCGCATTGAACCAGTCTTCAACAGCTTCATCCATAAATTCAGCCCGCTATATTTCACAAATTTGCATAGCCGAATCCACAACAAAGGAAGAAGCAGAGTGGTAGCACGCCGACCATGTTTTGGAGCCATAATCCAACTCAAATATGTTAGCACAAAATCACATAGCACACAAATAACCCATCACAGAACCATAAACACACATTTCAAAATTTAAGAGCTAAGGTTTATGAGTAGTGTAAAATTAAAGATTTTGTGAAATTAGGGGCGGTTTGAGTAGAGAGTGGTCGAAAATTGCATTGAAGGGATGAGTGGAGGTGGTGGTGAGTCAATTTGGAAGTGATACCGATTTTTGGTGGTGCCTAGTCGATTTGGGAAGGACTATGTCGACTGGGAAACACTGATTTCGAACAGGTTAGCATTGGGTCGAAAAAAAAAGTGGTGGCGCTGGAGTGGTGGTGCTTGGTTGGTGATAGTGCTAGGATGTCGACCAGAGTGGGGAAGAAATCACGCGAGACAGAAGGCACGAATGCTCGTCGAAGTTAGAGTTAGGAAAAAAATTGAGTTGGGGACGACAACTCTTTTTTTCTTCTTCTGAAGTCTAGTTGGCCCTGGTTAGCTTTAGTATCCATTCTGGAACCAACCCTAAAACAAGGCAGAAGACTCGTGACTTGGTATGGTTCAGGTTTATAGATCAGTACGTAAACGCGGACCACCATCAAAACTTGACAGAACACTTTCCCATCAACTTGTCCAGGAATATTTTCTAGCACACATTCCCAGACCACCCTCGAAAATGGTTAGAAAGTTCTCCAAATGGATGGTACGAGTTTATTTTCCAAGATATATACCCAGACCATTGATGAAATACTTCAGAACCTCTATTTCCCTGCAGACTTTCACCTAAACTCCACCCACAACCTTCATAACAGTAAAAACACTAGAAAACCACATATAAACAAAACATTAGTGCAAACAAATGAATACGAAAATAATAAAAATGTATAGAACACGAACAAAGAAACTTGAAAAGCTTTCAGCACTGGGTTTCCTACCAGTAAGCTACCCCATCTTTTCGGTCGATGGCTAAACCTTGGTTTTTCAGACTTAAGAGCTGAGGATCTCAAAGCATAAATGTCAAACGAGCCACATCGACGTCACCTCCTTGATAAAGCTTCAACTGTGATCCATTAACCTTGAATGTCTCCCATTTATTGTTAAGTAAGTCAGTAACTCCTTAGGGGGAGACACTTGTAACCATGAACGACCCTAACCAACGAGACTTGAGTTTACACGGGAACAACTCAATTGGGAATAAACATCAGCACACAGTCACCAATATGAAATTCTCTCTTCACCAACAGCTTATCATACCATCTTTTATTCCTTTCTTTGCCAATTTTGGCATTCTCGTATGCTTCCTCTCTGAACTCTCAAACTTACAGAGCTGAAACTTCCTCTCCTCACCAACCTTATAGAGGTCGAAAGGGGCGATGTTACACGCCGTTAGCCACCCACGTGGCTAACAAGGTTGTTGGTTACAAGCGTATTGGTCTGATATACAAGATTTTCGAGCATAATTAAAACATTCCAACATACTTCCAGAAAACACACTATACCGAGTGGTAATGTACAAAAATCACCATTCTAATTCTAACTCCACCAAAACACACAACCTCGAGGGTACAAGCACAACTCGGGTTCAATATCCAAAAATAACAAAAGTATTTCTTTGTACTCCATAGTTAAAGCGACTCCGTTTCTTCGATCCTCATCCTGAAAATAAAATGTGGTGCCCCGAAAGGCTCAACAGCCTATGGCTGGTATGATTAACGTGCAACCCGTTGGCTAACGGGCCGCACACAACTAATTGTCATAATGAACATGAGATTTATTTTAACATTCAACATGCATAAACATAGCAATAATCTTTGCATAACAATACACTTACAACATGATCAGGTACGAATCCCTTGAGGAAACAAACCAAAATAGAGGTTAGCCAAATCTTTGAGCCTAGAGAATGATTTCATCCTCATGTTAAGCTTGTTACATAACATGTTACCGTTCTGTTTGTAGAACGTTTACTTACCCCAAAGATGTGTTGGATATGGTGATCCAAACACACCATACACAAATCCCCCTAACCCCGAACTTAAGTCAAGGTAGGAGAGTCGATTATGTGGCTCATGGGAGGTTGAATTCCAAGGAGGAAAACAACCGAACAAGGAGAAGGTTGAATCTGATTCAGATATCAACCTTCGAACACATGTGCGCGATCGGGACTCTCGGATTCCTCACCCCTCAAGTCATATAGCAGTTAGGAGTCCCCTTCTTAGGGAGCTCATCACATCGTAACACATGCAGTTAATCAGGTCCAGTTAAGCATACCGGGAGGCAAGGTAATAATCACACACAATAACACCAATTATACATGGATAGCCGTAGTTAGAACGATCCCGTATGTTGGGTCGTTAAAACCGAATACCGTTCTCTTACATGATCCTAACGTTGGTTAGCTAGTGGGGTTAGCACGTACACGAGGTTAGACGGTATCGGGAACAACACGCCACAAAATTAAAAGCTATAAACTCATTTCATGCTTTAATCTTATGAGGTCATAAACACTCAGAAAAACACGCAAGCACATAAGCCGGTGTAAACCGGTAGCAAACGAGTGGCAAGACAATCATACCTTGGTCCTTGCTGTGTTCGTTGACCACCGAAAGCATCTCCTATACATAATTAGTCATGTTGGTTAATTACTGTGTTTAACTTTTGATTAGCTAATTACTTCACATAATTATGTTGTATACTTTCACACTTAAACCTATACTTAATTACCCTCTTAGCAGTCATTATATGACCTTAAACAAGTCCTAATTAATCATATAACATCATCCCCATTAATTTCCCCTTGTTTAGATTAAAAAAAACTTAAATTTTAATTCTGGTGCTGGTCCGGGACCTTGTCCGGGTCCTAACTCCCGGACCAGCACAAAGGAAAAGTCTCGGCAGAAAATTGTGAGTGGTCCGGGACTTGATCCTCACCTTAAGTCCTGGACCAATATCTGTGGTAACTCTCAGGGGTGAAATTAGGGGTGGTCCGGGAGTTTATACTCCTCTTAAGTCCCGGACCAGTCTAACTTGGTAACTCTCCGCTGGAATTATGGTGTGGTCTGGGACTTTAGCCTGGACTTAAGTCCCGGAACATGCTATAGATTTTCCAGATTTACCATTTTCACTTGTTGTTCTACTCCCTTTCTTTACCCAATCTTTTCCCAAACTTCATACATGTAATTAAGCATATTCTAACACTAATATAACACTTTAAACTTGCCTAAATCATTGTCTAAACTTGTTACCCAATTCTTGATTAAATTCACACAACTTTCCTCTTGCTCCTTTAAAAATCTGCACTCGTTTCCTAGGTTCCAAGTTACAGTTTTTGCTCTACTTATTTACCCACTTAACTAGTCCCCAGCCAGTGCATTATTGGCACACCACTCACATCATTTTTCAGTCCTGTTTTACACTATCTACATAACTCATCTCTAATTTAGTTCTAAAGTGAATGTTTTTCCAAATTAATCTCTATACACACCTAGTTATACCTAGGTCCTTCCATCTTACCAAAAACACCTAAGGCATTTGATTCCTATACAGATTTTGACAGAGGTTCCCCATAATTTTCACATTCTCACACACAATATCTAGCACATTTACATTGATCCAGTCACCACATCCATTCAAGGAACTTTCAACACATAGATTTCCAACACTTTTACAATAATAACATCAAGATACATAAATCTTAAAAGCTTGGCTCTTAGGCCCTTAAATAACATAAGTTTAAGCACTAAATTTCCACATATAAAGAGCTATCACCTGCATTACACAAAGCATTCAAAGCACTCTATTTTACACAAATACAATCACAATCCCTTAAGACACTACACAACATTAAGATAAGCCATTTACCTTGAGTTTTCTTTCAAGTCTTTCCCTCCTCCTTTACTCTTGTTCAACAGCCGGTTTTAATGGGAGCTTATGTGCTAATCTAATGACCAAGCCCAATGGATAAATAATGAGCTTTAAGAAACCAATAAAGCTCTTGAGACAACACTTGAATTAAGAAGATTTCTAGGTATTGAATTAAGAGGATTACCTTGTAACTTTCCAAAGGAGTATTAGGCAATAAAAAATGAATATTCTCCAGCACTTCTTGAAGATGAACTAGCTAGAAAGAAGAGAATAATGGGGTTCATAATCTGTAGAAAAACCGGTCACAAGAAAAGCTAGAAACAAGGGGGTTTTGAAGCTTTTCTTACCATAGAACATTCAAGGAGTTGATTTGCTCTTGAAATGGAGTTCTCCCCTTCAATTTAGGCTACAACCATGGAGATGAAGTTGGGAGTTTTTGAAAGGTGGAAATGAAGCTCCAAGATGAGGGAAGTATTTTGGTGTATTTATTTTTCAGTTTTAAGCTTGTTTAATGGTGGAACAAGGAAGGAGAAGATGAAGCTTGTTGGAGGGTTTATGGAATCGCCATTGCAGAGGAAAGAACAGAGGGAGTGTGCTGGTGGAGAAGAAAATCATAAGAAGAGGAGGAATAGAGGAGAGAGAAATGTAAAAGGTGACTCATGCACTTTATTGTTTTATCCTTTGTGACTTAAAGTGGGATAAAGCAAAATAAATATAGGCAAGAGGGGGGGGGGAACGTGTGGGTCTTTGAGGAGGAAGAGAATCAGATTTTATTTTACAAATTAGAGAGGAGGGCATGTTGGTCATTTAGCAAATAACACCCATAAAACCCGAACTGTTACTATTTATCAATTCGGGACCGTTTTTCGGATTTTTCTCGTTTTATTAATTTTAATGGTTCTAGACCTTAATTAATGTTTAATTATAGTTGTATAAGTGACTATAATTTTTACAAGTCCATTAAACCCGTTTAAAATCACATTTCCCGGTTTCTAAAAAAAACGACCGTTAAAGCTTTGTTTGCGTTTTTAATCCACTATATGGATCCGTTTCCTTCGGGAATTTTTCCCACATATTCTTAGTAACTAAATAAGTCCCAGGAATCCATTTTGGACCCTTGTTAAGGTTATATAACTCCTATGGTTACATAACACGTGTTTTTACGTTTTGTGACTTTTACACATTTTCTTTTTCATTTTGGTTTTTATTTCTTCACCAATGATCTTAGGGACTTAATTAGACTTATTAAATCATAATTACATAAATATTTAACGCATTAAGGTTTGGGGTATTTCATAAACAATTATGGACACAAACTTATACTTATATAAATACCCCTAAACCAAAAATGTGACATGTCACAATGTGACATATTAAAATAGTCACATACCTATACGCATGTACAATTAGACTATAACATTGGAAGATGGGAAAATTTCAATTTCCCTCTCATTTTCTTCCTAGCCGGTTGTACCCCTAGACACAAAAGGAAGAAGCCATCATTAGATTAAGCTAAACTAATAGTATAGTACAATATGGTACAAGCCTACTTACCTTTCCATGCTTTCTCATGCCGTATTACAGCAGGCGCCACTTCCTTCTTTTCCCCTACAACCACAACAACAATCACATATTAACAGTCCAGCCTTCCTTCTTTTCTTTCACACAACAGCAACTCATCCCTCTCTGCTCCATGTTCGAACGTCCACAACAAAAAACAATAGGTAATATCCTCTATTCTCCCCTTGTTTCCCTTACGTTACTTTCCCATGAGTTCACTTCAGTCCCTTATCACTCTTCATTCCACGACAGTATACCACTCCAGTAGCATGAAATGAACGAAAAAAACAGTGAACATCCATCTGTTTCTGCTCCACTCTCACGCAAGTAGCAAACAAAACAACAACAACAACAAAGAAAATTGGTGAGTTAGCCTCTTCCTCCTCTCCTTTCCTCCACGGTTTGGAGTTTATTTTCTTACCAGATTCTTATTCTACCGCTACCACATTAAAGCAACCTTTCCCCTCTTCTTGCAGCAGCAAGCTGCTCTGGTTGAGCTCCACATTACCGACAGTAGCAGAGGAACCAGTACAAAGAAAAAACAGTGAATGTCAGCTCCTTCTCCATCTCCTTACCTTCGTTCTTTTTTTTTTCTGGGCATGGAACCAACTGATGTGCTCATCATTCCCATACTTTCAAGGCTTATACTCCACTCTTGAAAGTCCAAACCACCATTGGAAGTGGCACCAGCTGGAGTGAGGTCCTTTTGATTCAACGGTAAGTAAACTTATTGATATACATCTCCCCTGCTTGTAGTGATTGAGAGCTCACCCAATCTCCAGCAGAGCACAAGGTAATAGTCACCTCTATAAGTACCTTAAGTCACGTACAAATCCCTATAAAACTAACTGGTTAGGGAACATGTAACTTACCCTCTTCTTTTTGTATTATGAGAACCGAAGAAGACCTGCAAAACAACAAACAAACAGTGAGCAGTGGGAGGAGAGAAACCAAGATTTTGAGGAGGTAAAAGCCAACTAAAAGCCTTGAGGTCTGTATGCATAGAAAAACTAGATTATGTTCAAATATTAACCGTGGCATGTATGTGTACACAACTAGGATGAGGAAGAAGGCTTATAACTGGTGAGGAAAAGTGATGATTACTGGGAAAATCTTCTTGGTGATTTGAATTAAGGTAAACGCCCCTTAATACCTGTAAGAGTTATTAGTAGAATGTTGTATGGGAAAAGCCGACAAGGTTGGATGTTTATAAGAGTATTATTGAGTTGCCATGCGTAATGATTAAAGAGTATATAAATGTGAGTTATTGTGTTTATAATGCGTAACAAATAATGTGTATATATATATATGTGTGTGTGTGTATTGTTGAGTCATAATGCGTACACAAATAATGAATATATATATGTGTGTGTGTGTGTGTGTGTGTGTGTGTGTGTGTGTGGTGTGTGTGTGTGTGTGTGTGTGTGTTGTGTGTGTGTGTGTGTTGTGTGTTGTGTGTGTGTGTGTGTGTGTGTGTGTGTGTGTGTGTGTGTGTGTTTGGTTGTGTGTGTGTGTGTGTGTGTGTGTGTGTGTTGTGTGTGTGTGTGTGTGTGTGTGTGTGTGTGTGTGTGTGTGTGGTGTGGGTGTGTGTGTTGTGTGTGTGTGTGGTGTGTGTGTGTGTGTTGTGTGGTGGGTGTGTGTGTGTGTGTGTGTGGTGTGTGTGTTGTGTGTGTGTGTGTGGTGTGTGTGTGTTGTGTGTGTGTGTGTGTGTGTGTGTGTGTGTGTGTGTGTGTGGTGTTGGGGGTGGTGTGTGTGTGGGTGTGTGTGTGTGTGTGTGTGTGTGTGTGTGTGTGTGTGGGTGTGTGTGTGTGTGTGGTGTGTGTGTGTGTGTGTGTTTGTGTGTGTGTGTGTGTGGTGTGTGTGTGTGTGTGTGTGTGTGTTTGTGTGTGTGTGTGGTGTGGTGTGTGTGTGTGTGTGTGTTGTGTGGTGTGGTGTGTGGTTGTGTGTGTGTGTGTGTGTGTGTGTGTGTGTGTGTGTGTGTGTGGTGTGTGTGTGTGTTGTGGTGTGTGTGTGTGTGTGTGTGTGTGTGGTGTGTGTGTGGTGTGTGTGTGTGTGTTGTGTGTGTGTGTGTGTGTGTGTGTGTGTGTGTGAATGGCAATACCAATGATGGTTATAAGTAGGATGGGAAAAATTAAGTGTTTATAATTATTAATGCTAAAAATGTGTGAGAAAAATGGTTTAAAAGACTAAAGAAAATTCTGTACAAACCTTGACCTTGGGGTGAATTTTAGAGACATTTGAATACTATTTTAAAATATTTATTATGCTATTTTTAAGACCATATATTTAGGCCATGTCATTATAATTATTTTGAGCTTTAAATGGTCAATTATAAAATTTATAGGTTGATTTATAAGGCTAGATGAATTCTGGTACGAAACCACTATCCTAACAATTTGAACTACTTGGGAACACCTTAGAAAAATATAGGCATACTTACAAGTTTATATTATGGTTTAAATGGATTTTAAAACCTTATAAAAATATTTTATATTAACAAATAAATCATATATAGGGTCAAAATGTAATAAAAAGAAATATAGGGTACAAATGGTACTTGAAACCAAAAGGGATGATTTTAGGGATTTTTATAAGTATAAAATATGAATTTTATAAAATTTGGGGTAAATTGTAAAACTAGGAAAACTATGGGGCATTTTCGTAAATACTATCAAAACTGGTCAAAGAATAGTTTAAGTGGTCAACCTTGACCACATATGAAGGTTGACCAAATTAAAATGATAAGGATAATTATTTTAAGTATTAAAGAAATATTAAGTCAAAAACAATAATTATAAAAAGATTAGGGGAGTATATGTAATTACCGAAATTATAAGGATAAAATGTAAATATGGGAACCTTTGAGGTTTGTTGGGAATTTTACAGAATTTTTGGAGTAAGCTTAATGATTTAATTAATTAATAGTTATACTATATAGTTAAGTATGGAATTGTAACAATTATAAAGTTTAGGGGTAAGTAAGGTGATTACCGAAAACTTTGGGGCATAAAAGAGAAATTTTGATATTTAAGGGGGTTAGTACATAATGAAGAAGAGTTTGGGATTAATAATGAATAAATTAATTAAGGATTATATATATGGTTTAGGTATTAAGGTGTAACAATTATATAACTTTGGGTGTAAAATTAATACCGAAAAATTGGGCATAAAGATGGAACTTAAAGACCTTAGGGCAGCTTGAATTTCGGTAGAATTTGGGTCAAGATGAGGTTTAATTATTAAGGTGTATGATATAAGGTTTAAGTGAATAAAAAAATTGAAGTTTATAAGTAAAGGGGGCTATAATGAACTATGAGGAAGATGTGGGGAACAATCAAATTTGAATAAAGTGGAGGAGTTATCATTTAAAATATCTACATATGTATGTATGCTATAATGTTTATATACTTAGGTTGTAATTTAATGAGGGGAAAAATAACAAGTATGGAATAGGGGTGGTTTTGTAAAAAACAAAATATATGAGATGACAAAAGAATAATTCGGAAGACAATTAGCACTCATCTGACAATTATAACATAATATGTTATATAATAATGTTTGAAAACCTTAGTTTATAACTTAACAAGATTGGAAATGTAATGGTTATAAAATATGGGTTGATTTTATAAATAATCAAATGTGTGGGGGAAAAGATTGTTATTACCAAAATATAGATATGGGCGGTTTAGGAAATTTCATGTTTGGACAGGATATATTACAAACGTTTGGGTAATGTAATGTAACATTATGCTAAAGTGTGGAAGGATATGTTACGGGGGAGTTATTAAGGAATAACCATACATTATAAGCAGTTACATAAAATGATAGCTAAGTGAAGAATTGTAGAGATATATTGTATAATTGGAACCTTGCTATAAGAGGACGCTATAACATACATAATATGGATTTACGATAGGGCTATGCTATTATGGGTAGAAACGTAAATATAACGACAACCGTATTATAAACATATACAGTGGTATGATATTTTACATACACATAAAAAGTGTGGAATCAGTGACGTATGGTTACAACTATAATATATACATATATATATATATATATACATATAAATGCCCGTGCACTTACGTAAATATAACTATGTAAATTAGCTATATAACGGAATGTTTAAATGACATGCATGCACGCACGTAACGTTATACCCGTGTGCATGTAACCCGACAATTACGTAAACAAAACGTGAACAAAACTTCCATGTGATAGGCATTACTACCGTAGAAACAATTACGCACTTGTAAACTATAACGGGTAGCTGAAATTTAAGTCCCTAAGATTAACGACCATCGAGTTTAAACAGGAGATCAATTAAGGTTTAGACACGGATGGAAGTACGGGCTGGTCTAGGTTGATTAAGTAGGTACGAGATATATGTATACATACTGATGTTAGAACGACGTGTATACCAAAGGTACAAGTGGGTAGGCGCGAGCACGGTGAGCGCTAGAGTCTACGCGAGGGTTATCACGTGCGCGACAATGGTGTACGGTATGTTGGATTGTGTGGTCTGAACCCCTGAAGGATTCCTCAGGTTCGGACAAACTTGTGTGCTAAATGCTTAAGAAAGATATGCATGATGAAACTTGTATTATGTGATTTTTATATGCTCGACGATCAAGCGTTTTATTATTATGCGCGTATATCTTTCGGACGCTGTAATATTTATATCACGTGACTACGATACGAGTAAGGATGGCGAAACACAATGGAGTACGACACTGTCAATAATACTCAATTACTTAAGACTTAAAACTTAGGAAGAAAGGTTCGGTACTACCGATCTTAGAGCATTGGCACAGAACATGAATATAACCTAGACTATTCCTAGGTATGTGTAAGACCTTACGAGGCATCAAATTAGTAAAATGTATTCTCCAAAGAACTCAAAACTAATAATGATGAGTCGGTTAAAATACATAACTATGGAGAAATGGTGGATGATGAGGTGGTGTGATATATGTACGGGAAATCCTGGTCTGTATCCGTTCCAGCAGGTTGCGCAGTGTGATCACCAAAGAGGATCCGAGTGTGGAACCTCTCGTTGCGGAAATCCAATGGATCGTCTTTAATCAGTTGGCAGAGGGTGCTACTGTTTGGCACACGGCTATGACCATATGGACGTCTCTCTCTCTCTCTCAAGACACAGGGAAGCCCAATGGTCTCTAACCATTGGCAATAGGACTACTGTCCAATCAAAATAAAACTCGGTGAGGTTAATGGGAATTTGTCCATCTAATGAGACACCCACAAGATAATAAGAGTGTTGGTGGAAGCGGGGCTTCCAGTGATAGTAATAAACATGAGAGTGCGACTTTCGACTCAACAATTTAATCCTTGCATAAGGATTAAAGTAGATGATTTAATGTGTAGATGTTATATCTGTTTTGGTGGTCTATGATTATCTTGTATGAACTATTGAGTGTTTACATTTCCGCATTTACAGTTCTATTCCTACTTGTAAACCGGAACAGCATGTAAATTGGATGACATGTCAAGATGGCTAATTAACCTAAGTAACCTAAAGGGGTCTAAGATAACACAGTTTAACATACTCGGACAAGCACTGAGCCCTCCATGGGCACCGATTATTTTATTTGCAGGCGATTGACGCGACGATGGAGCGCGGGTTTTGGGTTTTGGTTATTTTGATATGGCAATAGTTGCAGTTGAATTGAATTATATCATTTTTGGGTTGCCATGAGCTTTGGTGGCATTGTATTAATTATGCCCACTTTCGGTTGATGTAAATTTATACTTAGTTGCTCACTAGTTCCTAGGACAATATTTAGATTCACTTTTGGGCGAATGGTGTGGAGAAATGTTGGTAAGCGTTGTGGTTGAATTAGTCTCGATCATCACGGCGGATGGTTGGTTAAGTCTTTGGAATGGTGGTTGTAACATCCGCCTAGTTAGTAAGTGTTCCTACTGCGATTATAACGTCTTTAATTTCTGTTGCGATTACCCGGTAATTACGGTGAGGATTATGATTAATAGACGGGGGTGTTATAGTCAAAGTCCCCAATTTAACCTAATCTCAATTTTGACCAGATTCTTAGTTTGACCAAATTGGATATCCATCCATTTCTGATATTGACCAAATTAAGTGACCAATTCCAGATTCGTCATATCACCCCTGAATTTTCTATAATTCACGTTTTTACCTCCATTTTCCAAAATTGCATTTTTCTGTTTTTTCCCCAACTTCCTCCTAATAACCATTTCATCCCAAAGTTTTCCAAATATTAAAAATTTGCCCCAATTTTATTCGAACCCTAATCAAATTTCAAAAACCCTCAATTCAATTTCTTTCTCAATCTATCATATCTAGCCCCATATTCAGTTTGATTCAATCTTCCACCTTAATGCATGAACCCAGATATACGGTTCACCATTATTCCCAATCTAAGCCCCAATTTTTGAAACTACAAAGTACCATAGGCATCTTAATTCAAAATTGATAACAACATTTAGAACAAAAATCCATATATCCATGGTTGTTGTTAGTTTCCCTTTTATTTTTGATCTTGGCAGAATAACCAAGTCTTCAATGTTTGAATTCAGTAAAAACCCAAACCTATCCAGGTTTAAGAAGTACCTGAACTCCCAAGGTTAACACAAATCTTTGGGTTCATCAACAACCACAAAACTCCAGTTTTATGCACCCCAAAATACACTAAATTACCCCTAATTTTTGGACTAATTATAACATCAACTAAATCCATATTCGCACCCAATTATGGTCACAAAACTCAGATTTCTCTCTGTTTTTTTTCGGATCCATATTCGACGCCTAAACACTAACATTCTCAGACTCAGAACGAGGGAAGCTTGAGGCTGAAATTAGCTATTGTTTCGAGATTAGAAGTAAAACCTTCGCCTCCAAGAGTTGTGTAACACCCCAACCACTAATTCGCAATTAACAATAATTAATAACACCCAACTCAAAAGAATTCACAGCGGAAAATTAATTCAACTCCACAATGTTACCGCCATTAGCCACCCACGTGACTAATTAGGCCCTTTCCAACTCCTCTGTAACGGTCTGACAGACTGAATACACTACCGATTAACTTCCATAACTAATACTGATCCACAAGGATTACATACCGAGTTTCTAAAGTGCTGGAACATATACAAGTTAAACAGTTGTATCATCTCCAAAAACGGGTACAACTTATCTAAGGTATAATCAAAAGCAGAAGTTTACCCTGTACCCCAAATCTACCCCGCCTACTCTCGGTCGGGTCTGCTCAGCATCCGGTACCTGAAATGGGGGTGCCCGAAGGCTCAACAACAACGCTGGTATGAAAATGTGCAGCCCGCAAGCTACCGGGCCACACCGACTAATTGGTCGTTAACATGCAGTTCATTTTACAACAATATAAAGTAACAGTAAACACAACAGTGTACACAGCAATTCAATGCAACCAAAGAGGATATCACCCATACAGAAACAAGCCGTCATGAGTCAAGTCAGTGTTCTGTTCTATTATGGCCTCGAGGATATTAAAGAGTCTCGTACTAGACTTACTTAATCATTTGAGGATGATCCACACAATGGGATCATCAACTCTCTTAATTGTTATATTATTTAACTCATGAGTAACTTGATCGAGTTAGGAGGGTATGTAACTCTGATGAGCATTGCCATTAAGGTGTGTATTAAGTCGGGTATGAATAAACCCTTCAGACGAGAATGGGACTCTCACTAATTTTAAGGGAAACCGGACCCAAGGAGAATAGTGTAACTACCACCTGACCACAAGTGTGCGGGTATAAATAAACCCTTCAGACGAGAATGGGACTCTCGCAAATTTTAAGGGAAATCGGAAAAATGGACCCACGGAGAGTAGTGTAACTACCTCCTGACCACAATATATTGGAATCTAACCCAACGGAGAATATATCATTTTCTCCACCACTGTCATGACGTACATTTGATTGGAAGACGATCTGATGCAGATACGACTCCCGAAGTTTGCATGCATGGCCAGAGAGAATCTTCTGGGCTCCTTCCTTCTTTGGACAAGTTATGAGTCTTGGCTAGACAACGTCCTACCACTAGGGTGATTAGTTGAATATCACATTTGGAGCTTCGACATTATGTTTAAAGGGAGGTTAGTGAGAACTTGTGTACAAGTTCTCTTAACGCAAAGCGCACATCATCAACCCACTTGGTATCGTATGTAACGTACGTGTAATTTGTTTGCTCCCAAGGTGCGGTTAATTAACTTAAGTCAATCACGAATAATAAACAATCACACACACATAATCATTTTACATGCATTAATCTTGGTCGTTAATCACACAGCAAACAACACACAAGCCGGTATAAACCGTTAGCAAACTAGCAGCAAGAATCCATACCTTAGCCTCAGCCGAAGTCCACCACTATCGACTGGCGTCTCGACTATCCCGACCCTATAATCCAATCGATTATGTGAGTTAATTCGTTATTTATGCCACTATATAACATTTCTTCTTTTTATAACTCTTAAAAAATGCTCAGTTTAGTGTCATTACATGTGTATATGTATAATTAAACTTTAGCCGAGATTTGTTTCATTTGTCATTTTCAAACAAGGAACCTATATATATACCAGAAGGGAGCAGGATCGGTGAAGATATTGAAGAGAATCGAAAATAAAAATTAAAGAAAGTAAAGAACAGATATTAAAGAACAAATATTGAATAACTTGAATTGAAAGTGCAGATATTGAAATAAATAACTCGTATTTAAAGGAACATAAACAGATAAATGAACATAAAATATTGAATCTTGAAACTCACTTAAGAGTTTTTCTTGTAGATCTTTGTCGTCTACGAAGATTTCATTAATCTTCTACTTGACACGACATTGATCTGCCTTGTGACCCTTGCGACCACATTTCCAACATGTGATCTGAGTCATATTCTTGGAAGCAAACCTTGTAGGTTTATTGTATGACCTATACTTTTGACGATAAGGTTTATAGGGCTTACGATATTGTGGTTTGGATCGATAAGGTTGTTTGGATCTGGAGGAGAAATGTTTATGGACTATTTGCTTCTTGGAAGGAGGAGTTATTTTCTCTATTCCAAACATCTTGCAAAAAGAGCCCATTTCCCTACGTGCTTGGGCCTTTTCATTGCCGTATTTGGACTGGATTTTGAGATCCTGACATAAGTTCAGGGCCTCCTTTTTGACAAAGGCAAAAAGCTGACCATAGGCTATTGCTTCCCAAGGTATGGTCTCTTGACCAGCTTCTTGCTGGAGTTTGGTGATAATCCGTTGTGCGAATAATGTAGGCAATCCTGAAACAAATCTTTCTTTCCAGAAATTAGCCATACAATCTTCACGTTGTAGGACTTGTGTAAGGTACATGTCCTTGTACCATCTGTAATCAGATAATGTTGGACATCGAAAGTTGGTGAGAAGAATCTTATTGGAATTCAATTCTTCTCGTGGATTTCCAACAAAGTGAAGACTTATGGTAATAATCAAGAAATCACATGCATCATCTTTCATGGAAGATCTGTCTTCTCCATCAAAGACTTCAACCTGATGGTTCATGATTTCTTGTTTATTGTCACGGGTAAGAGCATGATCCCACCATTGTCTTAATTGGCCTGTAAATCCTGCGACGATGGTGATGGCAGCTTGTTTTTCAGATAGCCTTCACATCTTGTAGTCATTCTTTGCCATGCCCATTTCTTGTAAGGTATTCAGAATTTCGTATTCTGATTTTCCATCTATGTTCCATTCATAGACAGAACCACCATCATATTAGGCTGAAGTAAATTTGGAGCGTTCTTCATATTGGATATATGGAGGAGTAAGACGGGGATAATAATTTTTGGTAGTATGGAAATAAGAATCCATAGGTTTATTCCGTATGAAAGAACGTCTTGGGTTTCTTGTGGCGATTTTGGAGATTGCATTTGGTTCTGGATCAGTAAATTGATTTTCAATATGGGATATATTTATGTGGAAGATTCATCATCACTTGACTGGCACTGGCAAGTGTCAAGGGTATTGATACCATTGTTGTTGGTTGGAGGCTGTTGATTATTGGCTGTGGAAGAAGAAGAAGGTAATAATTGTAAGGTTTCTGACATGCGTGAAAGCAAATCAGTTTCTGGATGTACGAAATCGGTAATAGATGGTTGAAAATGAGGCCGAGAAATGTCAGAAGGAAATCTGACCTGTTTTTCTACGGGTACAGTTGAGTGGAGGCTAATGGAAAGACGATCTAATTGAGAAGCTATTGTGGCTAAGGTTTGGTTAGTCCAGTTTTGTTGATGATGGACTTTTTGGAGATCACTAGCTAACACCGGAGCATTAGTGTTGCTTCCTTTCTTAAGGGTTGTAGCAATGACATCTCTGGGTAATTTGATAGTATTGAATGGAGGATGAATTGAGCTTATCTGCTCATCATTGGCTTCTAATGTCCATTCATTGTATAGACTTGTTTGGACATTAATTGAAGGGATTTCAAAGGGATCTGGTTGAGAAAGTTGAACGGAAGTATATGAAGGCAACCAATCATAGATTGTCATGTTACAGCGTAACCTGTGACAATCGTTGCGCCAATATTGCCTGAGACTTTGTTGACAATCTGGAGATAGATCTGCGAACCATTTTCTATGTGGTTCATATTCTGGTTCAGATTCTCTTTCAGAGATATATTCTTCTCTGAGCTCAAAATCTGCGAAATGGATAACGTTGATGTTACCCATAATATCTTCAGTGATGATGGATTCGTTGTCCTCAGGGACATATGTTGGTATGGGTGCTTGAAAACTGAAATACCCCAAACCTTGATATGTTGTTTAAATGTTAAACTATGATATTTAAAGGCTAAAAAGTGCCTTAGAAACATTAGTGAACAATTTAAACCATAGTAAACACAATAAGCACTAAGACACAGTTGAAGCAAAAACATGCTCTAAGCTTGGAGTGAACTTGGTTAGGACCCAAAGAGCCTACCAAGACTTTATGACATTCAATTATGACTTAATAAGGCTAATTAAGTCCTTAGAAAACTTTGGTAGACAATTAAACCAAACAAAACACAAATAAATACCTTAAAGCCAATATGGGCGAAAATGTGCTCTAAGCTTGGGATAAGTTTGGTTAAGACCTAATAAGCTTACCAAGACCTTATTTATATGTTAATGAACATATTAAATCAATTACTAAAGAAAACCAAGCTTGAAAACAAGTTAAAACACAAAATGTGCTTTAAGGAGTCTTAAAGCACATTTTTGAAAAATTGTCTTGTAAATGAGTTTTGAGTGGCTAAATGTCCATAATTACTCTTTAATTAACATGTGTACTACTTAGTATCACATTAGGAAGTCTAAATCAATGGGAAATCAAAAATTTCACAAATATGTGCCTTAGTTTGTGAATAGTGCTCAAATAGTGCTAGTTTTGACTTAAGTCAACATAAGTCAATTATTTGGTCAACAAAGACCATAAATATCTCTAATATGTAAGGGGGCACGGTTTTAGTGGTGTGAGTCACCATACTTGGCCAGCCAACTAAGAAAAGTAAAAGAAAATAAAGTAAAGTTACTATTTGCTTTATAACATAAATATCTTCAAACTTTGCCTCTCTCCTCACCTTTCTTCATTTCCTCTTGTTCCCACCGTCAACTTCCTCCATTCTCCCAACCAAAACCGTTCATGGTGCAGCACCTCTCTTCTCCAACTTCAATTGCTCACCAAATGTTCATTAATGCTCCAAATCAAATTCTAAGACCATATTTGTCTTAGTTAGACCAAGCTCTTCATTTCCCTCTTTTCAAATCTTCAAGAACTCCATTTCGGTGCCATGAAGATTCACCATTGATGGAGCTTGAGCTCATATTTTCATGCCTTGTCATTCTCCTTTGCTTCAAGGTAAGGAAAATCAAAGAAAATCCAAGTTCCCATCATTTTTGTGTGTAACCGAAAATTCATCCCTTAATGGTGCATTACCTTGCTCTCTTCTTAGCTTAATTCAAACTTCAAAGGACTAGGAGGGGTCCTATCTTTCCACTTATTCAAGTTCTCTTTCACATTCCAAGGTAAACTTCTATTTTAGTGTTTAAAACACTTATGTAAATTTAGGGTTTATATGTGAGTTTAAGTATGAATCTTAAATCTCATTACCCTTATATGTGTGTATGGATAGAAGGTTGACAAGTGATCAAGTCCTTGCTGATTTTCAATCCAAGGAAACAAGAAAGATGTTTGGAAGGAAAAGAGGTAAATAACCTAACCTAATGTGGTTTGATGTGTCTTAGGAAATTGAGCTACATTTGCTTAGTAAATAACCTAAAGAGCCAATGGGAAATGAGATAGAAAACTATCCACGAGTTGGACTAAAAAGACATGGGAGCCTTGTTGTGTGTATTTGCAGGTTGAAGACATTTAAATGTGGGAAATTCAGTGTTTAAGTTTAATGTTGTTTAAGGGCCTAAGAGCCATGTTATTTAAGGGCCTAAGTGCCAAGCAATTTAAGTTTATGCACTATATTGTGATGTAGTGTAGTTTAAAGGATTAGTTGTGTGTAAAGAACATTTCTTGAGAAGATGAATGTCTTTGATGGTTAAAGAATGAAAAACCATATGTTTGTGTGTAAGGATGTGTATTATGAGATTGAGTGTTCTTGATTGTCTAAAGGTGAAAAACTATGTGTTTTGGTGTAAGGTGATACAAGAGAAGCTATGGCAAAAATTTAGTTGATAAACAAAGGAAGTATAATACCTTGTGAAGGATTAAGTATGAACTTGTGGGAAAGACTTGAGGAGTTTGTGTAAAGGAAGTGATGAGGATGCAAAATTATGCTTAGGAGTGGTTATCATATTGAGAAGAAACACCTTGGTTAGTCTAAGTTGTAGGTATGCATTACCACCTAGAAATCCAAAGGAAAAATGTTGTAAGTGTTAGGAATTTTTGTAAGAAATTGAGTAACAAGTTTGGTGATGATTAAGGAAGGTTTGGTGCATGTTTTAAGGTGTTTAAACATGTGGGAAACATGTGGAAAGAGTGTGGAATAAGTGGGAAAATATTGGGGTGAATTTGGAGTTCAAAATGAGGAGAAAAACACTTTTTAAAATGGGGTCTGCTGTGGACCGCCCCTAGGGACCGCCCCTGTGGGGAGGTCCAGCGCAGGAGAAGTAGTTTCTGTTGTGGACCGCCCCTGGGACCTCCCCAGAGGGGCGGTCCAGACCAGAGAAGAAAAAAAATGTGTTTAAGGCTTCTAATGATGGGGGATTGGATGGTGATGGTTTTAGATGATGTTTAGGCCTTGTTTGGTGACATGTAAAGGCCTTAAAATGTGTAAACAAGTGTTAGAGGTTTGGCGAGTAAATGAGTGAGTGTTTAAGGACTTTAGAAGTAAGCTTGTACATGCATTTGGAGGATGTTATGTGAAGGTTTAAGTGTGCTAAATGATGTTAAAGCATACTAGGATATGTAAGGTGAAGTTTGGAGTCAAATAAGCATTTTTAAACAAGGGTCTGGAGCAGACCGACCTTGGGGACCGGACTTGCAAGGTCGGTCGGGCTTGAATTTTGTATACGGAATATGTCTCTGGAATAGACCGACCTTGTGGACCGGACTTACAAGGTCGGTCGGGGTAGAATTTTTAAACGGTAAAAGTGTCTGGAATGGACCGACCTTGGGACCGGACTTGGCAAAGTCGGTCGAGGTGTAAATTTTCAAACCTGGATGTCACTGGAATGGACCGACCTTGGGTAAGGTCGGTCGGTAGGTCGGTCGACCTAAAACTTGTAAAAAAAACAAACAAAGTGTGGCCTAGGTAGTTAACCCTAGGGGGGGTATAATGAAGGTAATCAAGGGTAAGTTTACGCATAAAACATGTCATATAATCATGAAAAATGCTTAGTAAACCGGAAGCTAAATAAGGTAATTAACCGACGTTATTAATCATGTTTAGGAACTACGTTTGGCGGGACTCGAACGCAGCAGGGACCAAGGTATGGTTTTCTTGCAACCTGTGTCCTACCGGATTACACCAGCTTGTATGCCAATGTGTTTTTCTGTATGTTTGCCACGTTGTAAAATAAAACATGTAATGAGTTTATAGTAATTCATTTATGTGGCGTGTTCAATTCCGATACCGTTTAACCTCAAAAGTGTTATACCTTAGCTAACCAAATCTAGGATCACATAAGAGAACGTATCCGGATTTAACGACCCAAACCATGGGAACGTTCTAACCACGACTATGCGTGAGTTAATTGTGTGATGTTTGTGTGTGAATGTATGGACCTCCCTTGTGTGTTTAATCCACTTGTAATACTGTATGGTGTATGGATGTGATAGGTTCCACAGTGGAGCCCTTAACTATGTTTATATATATATTATGGGGGAGGGGGGTGAGGAATCCGGTCGTTCCGGTCGCGCGTTGTTTGGGAGTGGGTATCCTTCTTAGCTTTACCCTCCTCTCTGTTATGGTTGTTTCCTCCATGGGTTACGATCTCCCATTAGCTTACTCCAAAGCTTAGCTATTCTGACTTATGATCGGTCTAGGGGGAACATGTGTTTGTGTGGTGTGTTCGGGTCACTAAATCCGATACATCTTTAAGTTAAGTTACTCGTCCGACTATTAGGATGGTAACGAGTGTTGTGTAACGAGCTTATCATGAGTTGGCGACATTCTCTAGGCTCTACAGTGAACTAATTATGTTTGGGGTCGGTTCCTTAAGAGAACCGTACCTGTTGTGTTATGTGTTATTGTGGTGTCGTAATTCTTATAGCGGTGTGATGTTATATGATGTTAAAAATGTGGAGTATGAGGATCATGGATATGAATCCCAGTTTATGATAAGAGGCGTCTAAGGATAACCCAATTAATGGGTAAGTATCGTCTATTAAGGAAGTAGCTCCATTAGAGGAGAAACACTCTAGGGTTAACGAACACAATGAGTGTCTTGTCAAGTATAGATGTGTTATTTGTTTGTTGAGCCCATTGTGGTGGAATGTTATGTGTTGTGTGTCGATAGTTTACATGCATGATTCAAATATAATCAACCGCATGCTAAGACGACAATTAGTTGTGCGTGGCCCGGTAGCATGCGGGCTGCGGGATTACCATACCAGCAAAGGTGCTGAGCCCCTTGGGGGGCCACCCTTTCTTCCAATTCTATTTCAGGTACAAGGAGCTGGAAGCCGTTCGAGAGTAGGACGGGGTAGTCGTTTGTACATGGGTAGCCATTTAAATTGTATATGTATTGTAGGTGTAGTAAGACCGAAATTGTTATCGGCATCAGTTTGTAAATACTCGGTACAGTTGGGAGGCTTATGTATGTTGGTTGTTGTTAATGGAAAGGTATTGTAATGTACAGTTGCTCGGGAATCTAGTCCATCAGACCGATACAATGTATATGTAATAGCCTTGTTAGCCACGTGGGTGGTTAACGGCGTGTAACACCAACGAGTTAAGTAATGTGATGAAGTATGTTTTCCGCTGCAGTTAGTTGATAAGTGTGTTGTTGTTGGATGGGGTGTTACAAAAACCCACCCTAATCTCTGGTTGAGATGGTTGTTGGCTCCTAGGTGTAGAAGGTACTCCGGAAAAGGAAGACCTAGCATCTATGAAGCTTCTGTTGGAAGAAGAACTTGGGCGTTCTCTAAAAGAATTGAAATGAAGGAGAATAGTTCCATCGTTTTGTTCGATTATATCATCTACCGTGGTACGGGAGATGTTTTCTTGGAACTTGTGGAATAGCAATTTGAAAGTGATCTGGTATAGTAATTTCATCCCATCGCAAACTTCGAGGGACAAAAACTGTTGGTCTTTCAGCATCGATTTGTAAAAGGACAGTCTCTTCTCGAAGGGGGATCAGAGACCTATTGAGTCTTGGATTTAATTGAGAAGACATGAGTCGATAATAGACTCGATAAATAATGGAATTTTTTTTTGAAAGTTCTTCAAATTCATCTCCTTGAAGATGAACATCAAGAACTAAGGAATCTTGAATCAGAGGATCTGAGAGATCCACTGAGAAATTGGGACAGCAATTGAAGAATATTGGGCCATTACAGACGTTAGTCTGAATCATGGCTAAAAGAGAAGATTTGTAGCGCTTGAGACGTTTTGAAATACCCCAAACCTTAGTATGTTGTTTAAACATTTAAATATGGTATATTAAGACTAAAAAGTGTCTTAGAAACATTAGTAAACAATTTAAACCATAGAAAACACAAATAAATGCCTTAAAGTCAATTAGGGCTAAAATGTGTTCTAAGCTTGGGATAAGCTTGGATAAGACCTAATGAGCTTACCAAGACCTTATTTATATACTAATGAACATATTAAACCAATTACCAAAGAAAACCAAGCTTGAAAACAAGTTAAAACACAAAATGTGCTTTAAGGAGTCTTAAAGCACATTTTTGAAAAATTGTCTTGTAAATGAGTTTTGAATGGCTAAATGTCCATCATTACTCTTTAATTAACATTTGTACTATATAGTATCACATTTGGAAGTCTATATCAATGGGAAATCAAAAATTTCACATCTATGTGCCTTGTTTTAGTGAATAGTACTAAAATAAGCTAGTTTGTAACATATGTTTGTATAAGTAATTAAATTGATAAATAAAGACTAAAATACCCCTAAGTAACTATTGGGGGCCGGTTTTTTTTTAAGTGTGGTGACTCACCACTCTTGTTAACTTGTTAAGTAAATAAGTTGACTACTTAAGTTACTATTTGCTTTAATAACTACAAATATCTTCTAAAAGCAAAACTTATCTTCATTTCTTCCTTCCTTCTTCATTTCACACGCCTCCAAGCTCTCTTCTATCTCTTCTTCATTCTCCATTTACGGTTTGCAATAGTACACACCAAAACTCCATCTTCCATTGCCAATATTTCCTAGCTCACTTAACCAAATCAAAAACAAACACCACCATTCTCTTCCTCTCATCAAGCTCTTCATTCCTATCTTCTCAGAACTTCAAGACCACCATTTCGGTGCCATGGAGTTCCACCATTGAAGGAGCTTGAGCTTATATTTCTACACATTATTGATCTCCTTTGCTTCTAGGTAAGGAATCTCAAAGAAAAATGATGTTTCTTCCATGTTTTTATCTTGACCGAGAATCACCATTAATGGTGCTCATTATGTTGCTTTGTTCTAGCTTCATTCCAACCTTTCATGGACTAGGTGGAGTCCTCTCTTGATATATATTCAAACTCTCTTCAAGTTCTATGGTAAAACAACTATCTTAATGTTTCTAAAACAATGTATAATCTAGGGTTTACAATGAGATGAAGCATAAAGCTTGTATACTCATTTTATCACTTGTATAATGTTTAGAAGTTGACAAACAACTAAAAGCCTTGCCGATTTAGTCAAGGAAACAAGAAAGAAGTTGTGAGGAAAAGAGGTAAATGTGCTAACCTAATGTGGTTTAAAGTCTTAGGAGAAATGAGCTTATGTTGCTTATTAAAATGATCTAAGGATCCAATGGTGAATGACTTAGTAAAATGTTCTCAAAGGCTTAGTAAAAGACATATGTGTTGTTGAGTGTATTTGCAGGTCAAAGGCAAATATAATGTGGGAAATTCAGTGTTTATGATTTATGCATCTTAAGGGCCTAAGAGCCATGTTATTTAAGGGCCTAAGTGCCATGCAATTTAAATTATGCACTATATTGTGATGTAGTGCTAAATGTGTGAAGTTTGTGTATAAGAATGTGTTTGATGGATTTTAGTGTCCTTGGTTGTTTGATGGTGAAGACAATGTGTCTTGGTTTAGTAATGTTCTAGGAGAGTTCATGTCAAAATTTAGGTAATAAACAAGAAGTTCTAAGGGTTTTAAATGAGTTGGTAAGTTAGGAAATGTTTAGAATGGTTAAGTGTTCAACTAGTGGAAGAAACATGCATTATGGTGTTTAAAGATGTAAAAAGGGCTTAGGCAATGTTCTAGAGGATTTAGAATGCAAAAGAATGCTTTGGGACATTTCAAGATTCATGGTGAGATTGTATTTAGGGCTTGTGTATTGTTGGTGAAAAAGGGATGAAGTGATTTGTTGCATGGGAAGCTATAAACTTGTAAAGATGTTCAAGGAGTTGTTTAGGAAGAAAAGATGCTTGGGAGATGATGTTGTAGTGGTGAGGAAACATTATTGGCATAGGGGTTATCATAGGTATGGAACACCACTTAGAAACCTAAGGAGAAAATATCATAAGTGTTGGGAATTTCGGTATGAAATGAGTAAGTGTTTAAGGAGATAGAAAATGAGTTTCTTGGATGTTGTATGAGGGTGTAAGTGTACCAAATGATGTTAGAAAACATTAGGAGGCTTTAGGAGAAGTTTGGTGAAGATTTGGCAATGTTTGGGCAAGTTTTGGTGGCGTCCGACCCAGGGGTCCGAACCAGGTTTGGGTCGGACAGCCTCTGTTAGACGCCAGTAAGGTTTCTGGAACGGTCCGACCCAGAGGGCTTGGGTCAGACATGGGTCGGACGTGCGTGTATCTAAGGCGGTAAGTACTCTGGAATGGTCCGACCCAGTCAAGTGAGTCGGACATGGGTCGGACAAGTTAAGTTTTTCAAACCCGGGAGTCTCTGGAAGGGTCCGACCCAGTTGGTGGGTCGGATGGTGGGTCGGACAGACCAAAATAAAAAAAAACAGTATGGAATGTGGCAATTGTAGTTAACCCTAGGGGTATAATGGAGGTAACTAAGGTTAAGTTGGGCATTTAAACATGGCATATAATCATGGTTAAACATTTAGTAAATCTGAAGTTAAGTAATTAATTAACCAACATTATTAATCATGTATAGGGGTGACCTACGGTGGAAACAAATCGAAGCAAGGACCAAGGTATGGTTTTCTTGCAGTCTATTGCCTATCGGTTTACACCGGCTTGTGTGTTGTTTGTTTTTCTGTGTGTTTATGACGCTATAAGACTTAATCATGCAATGAGTTTACAGTTGTTCATATTAATGTGATGTATGATGTGACTCATTTCCCTCGTGTGTGTCTAACATGACTTACCACTTCTTGTGAATTGTTTGTTAAGTTCCACTGGTGAACTTCTAACAAGTGCTAACTGGGAAGTGAGGAATCCGGTTGTCCGGTCATGCATGTAAGTTAAGAGTAGATATCTGAATCAGATTCGACTCTTATGTTGTTAAGATTGTTCTCCTTAATTTGGTGTTCGATCTCCCGCTAGCTTCCTCCAAAGCTTACCTATTCTGACTTATGATCGGTTTAGTGGGAACATGTGTTTGTGTGGTGTGTTCGGGTCACTATATCCGAACCATCTGTGACTTAAGTTACTCGTTCGAATAACAGAGCGGTAATGAGTGTGTGTAACGAGCTTAACATGAGAGTGAACCATTCTCTAGGCTCTTATGTCATTTAACCTTCTTGGTTTGTGATTGTGGAAAGAGTATCCACTGTGTATGTGATGTTGTGCTATGCAATGATAATGCTATGCCACATTGTTATGTTATGTTATGTTATGTTGAAATGAATGCCATGTTATCATGACAAGTAGTTGCGCGTATCTCGGTAGCCGATGGGCTGCGCGTTAACCATACCAGCCAAGGGTTGCTGACCCCCTCGGGGGCTCCATATTTTTACTGCAGGATGAGGATCGAGGAAGCAGAGTGGTTGTAGGTTCTAGTCTGCAGATGTACTTTTGGGTTATTTTGGATGTTGAGCCCGGGATGCGCCTGTGCTCCCGTGGCATTATATTTTGATTCCGTTGATACTACTGTGGCGGTAATATGGCAGTTTACAGTGAAGGATGTAATTAAATACTCGGTATTGATATAGATGTATTTATGGTTTTAGTTCTATGCTCGGGAGTCTGATCATTAGACCGGTACACTTGTATTTATTCAGCCTTGTTAACCACGTGGGTGGTTGACGGCGTTGTAGCACCGAAGCGTTTAGTTAATGTTTAGTTATTTATTTCCGCTGCGATTTCAATTAGTTGTGAAGTACGATGTAGGGGTGTTACACGTTTGTCTCTAAGCGCCATGAATATTGGGGCATCTCTACCTTGTCTGAATAATGGCTTGACAGCTACTTGAATAATTCCATAGTGGGCATATCTATACCCTTGCTGCAAATATCAAAATATTGAAGATCTTGAAAGAAGAGGTATTGTTTGATATTGTTGTTGAATACTAAAAGTTTCCTCATGAGTCTTGACAGACATGACTGTCTTGAAATCAAGAGGACCCATTTAGTATATTTGTTGAACATCTTGAGAAGGTATTGTCCAGTTTGAATAATCAACTGGTTGAATACTTTCTTGTGATGTTACTATTGATTCTCTCCTAGATCTTGATCGATCTAGCCAACTTCGAAGTCTCGAAGCCATTATTGGTGCATATCAGGTTAGACTATATAAATTAAGGATAGATTAATTAATCGGGACCAACCCACAACGGGACCATGGTCTTACGCTCTTTCTGCCGCTGACCAACGTTACCAGGGTCTGACCAACGCTTAATTAATTTTCACCCTAAATTTGATAGCTTTCACCCGGTATGAACCGTATTAGGCTCTGATACCAGAAGGGAGCAGGATCGGTGAAGATATTGAAGAAAATCAAAAATAACAATTAAAGAAAATAAAGAACAGATATTGAAGAACAAATATTGAATAACTTGAATTGAAAGTGCAGATATTGAAATAAATAACTTGAATTTAAAGGAACATAAACAGATAAATGAACATAAGATATTGAATCTTGAAACTCACTTAAGAGTTTTTCTTGTATTGATATTGAAGGATAGAAAATGGATACAAGGATAGAGAATTTGATATTGGAAGAGAGAAGTCAGAGCTTATCTCCCTAGATTCTCTTACTTGAACCTTGTAAAAACTTGTGTCTAGCTAAGTGTCCGAATGCCCCCTTATATAGGTGAGGACAGGGTCTTGGAGGTACAATAATGGAGGCACTATTTGTCTTCACTATTTGCTTGTGAAAATAATAATGGAAGCACTATTTACTTTTAGAAAAGTAAACGCCTTTTGAAAAAGTAAAACTAATAATGTTGCTTTTGAAAAAGAAATGCAATAATTGAGATTCCTTGCATGATTGTTGGTCGTTTTGAATTATTGATCCGATTTTCCTACAACGCCTGGGCATTGTCGCTGCTAACGTACGGATTTTGGTTGAAGTGCAGATCTTCTGGAAATTCTGGGCTATCGAAATGCTCGAACAGGTCCGTTGTTGAGATATTGAGTCCGTAATGTATATTGTAGACCAATTCTTACACCCCAAGCTCGACTTCGAGTTTGCGATGGTGCCACTCATAGTCTGTTGTACAGGGTAGCTCCGAAAATGAATCTATTCTTGTGATATAGTATGTGGAAGTGCGATATTCCACAAATCTTTGTAGTTCTTGATCACGAATGGTGAAATTTGGTGGTTCCTTGCCGGCGGCGACAAGGAGACTGTGGTGCAGGTGCCTTAGAGGAACCCACCTGTGAAGTTTTTGATATATTGGTCTATCTGTGGAGTAAAAACGATGGTCATACGATTGAACGCAGAGGAGCGTTTGACCTTGACAACCGTCGTATGGAAAATGTTGATATGTCATCATCTGGACTGGTTGTTGTTGGTCTCGTAGTTGCCTTTACGAGCCATTTCTGGGAACGTCTGGTAGAAATTGGAATTCTATGGGAATTTGTGTGAGTTTTGTGGAGGTATGGTATTTCAGAATCTTGTGGAGCAACGTGTTGTTTGGATTGCTCTTTTGAATCTTGAATTTGAGCTTTCCAAAAGCTCGTTGCCATTTTGGTGGCTTTTGTTGAGACAGTGCCATTGTCTTTTTCTTGAGGAGGATGATGGTGTCGCTCTTGTTTTTATACTCGTTTTTATACTCTTTTTTTAATCTTGATTTAAATAAAATCTTCATAGTCCCCGTGTGGATCCTGGGCTAAAGGTCCACCAAATGGATCATAGGAGACTGATCCAGCAGAGGACGAGTCTTCTTTGTCGTCAGCCCATACCTTGACATCGGGTATCTGGTTGATTTTGAATTGGGTATATTGTAGAGATAGTTCTGGGTTGGATTCCAAGAACTTTTGGAATATTTCAATCTGTTGTGGAGATTTGGGCTGTTGAGATGCTGGACAAATGGCCAGTGGAGTTGGTGAGGAAGGATCTGGTTTTGGGCTTGGGCCAGAGATGGCTAGTGTTTTTGTTGGGCTAGGAAGAGCCTTTTGAGATTCTTGATAATCTTTCTAGGTAATGACCTTTTTGCTATTAGAAGTCGTATGTATAGACATTGAAAGAGTTGAGAGATTGCTTTGAGAATTTGTAGAAGAAACCGATTGTATATTGAGTTCTGTATATATTGTATACAAACCTAAAGACCGATCAACTATTTATAAGCATATACTACTAAATCTATTATATAAAAGATAAATGCTATGTAAAAGATAAATATAATCTCATATCTAAACTAACTTGTACTAATATATGGGCTTAAGTTGTTGGTGGGCTGTTTACTGGCCCAATACCCCCCCTCAAGCCGTAAGCAAAATTGCTAAGGCTTGAAATATTATCATGCATACCAATACGTGACAACTGCTCCTTGTATTTGACTCCTGGTAAAGCTTTAGTCATCATGTCTGCGAGTTGATCAGAAGTATGGGTGTATCTAACATCAACAAGGCCCTGTTGTATCTTTTCCCGAACAAAATGGCAATCAATCTCGATGTGTTTCGTACGTTCATGGAAAACAGGGTTGCGAGCTATGTAGATAGCTGATTGGTTGTCACATTTGACCGGTATGGGGTTGATGTGTGAAACATCTAGCTCATGTAGTAGCCGTGTGAGCCATGTCAATTCCGCAGTAACTCGTCGTAGGGAGCGGTATTCAGCTTCAGCACTAGAAAGAGACACTGATCCTTGCTTTTTAGTCTTCCAAGAAATAGGGCTACTTCCAAGGAAGATAAAATAACCTGACACGGATTTTCTCGTGTTTGGGCAAGCAGCCCAATCCGAATCACAATATGCTTGTAGATCAAGCGCAACACTCGGGTTGCCAGTAAGTACTATACCATAATTCAAGGTTCCTTTGATGTAACTGATTGCATGCATAGCAGCTTCCATATGAACATCACTGGGGTGTGCCATGAACTGGCTAAGCACCTGAACTGTAAAACTGAGGTCTGGTCTTATATTAGTCAAGTAATTGAGTTTGCCTACCAACCGCCGGTAAGGTGTGGGATCCGTCAAAGGAGTACCATCAGTGACACGCAGCTGTTTTCCCGTGACCATAGGCCCCTTGGCAGTTCTTGCATCTGAACAAGTATATTCTTCTAAGAGCTCTAAGCAGAATTTTCGCTGTGAAAGTATATACCCGTGATTGTAGGGAATGAATTCAATACCCAGGAAATAACGTAATGTGCCCAGATCTTTAATGCGGAAATCAAGATCGAGAGCACGCTTGATGCCATCAATTTCCTGCTGACAAGGACCAATAATTAACATGTCATCAACATAGACTGCAATAAACATCTTACCCTGAGATGTTTCCTTGTGGAAAAGGGAGTAATCATTCTTGGATTGAGTAAACTCAAGTGTGTGAAGAAAACTGGCTAGTTTAGAAAACCATTGTCTGGAAGCTTGCTTGAGTCCATATAATGATCTTCTTAGCCGGCATGCCTTGTTTGTCCCTGTCACCTCAAGACCAGGTGGTAAGCGCATGTAGACCTCTTCATCAAGGTCTCCATGGAGGAACGCATTATTCACGTCAAGTTGGTTGATAATCCACCCTTTGTTAAGTGCAACAACAATGAGAGATCGTATTGTTGTTAACTTGACCACGGGTGAAAAAGTCTCATGATAATCCAAACCATGTCGCTGAGTAAACCCTTTTGCTACCAACCGAGCTTTGTACCGTTCTAACGTTCCATCTGACTTTAGTTTCACTTTGTAAACCCATTTGCACCCAATAACCTTTTTCCCTTTAGGAAGGGTTACAACATCCCATGTTTCATTCTCCTCTAGCGCTCGTAATTCTTGTTGCATGGCTGTCCGCCAATGCTCATGCAGGACTGCCGATTGATAATTATGTGGTTCATGCAGATCTGTATTAACCCTAGATTGAACAACGGATGTGCTGGAGAGTAGAGCCACAGATCTGATAGGTGTAGTTTCTGTCAAACTGACACAGTGCGCAAGCGTATCACTAGGTAGATCTGTTGACCCATATACCCTTTCATCCAGGATCTCTTGAAAACAAGAAGTGCACACATAATCATCCAAGTAACTAGGCTTGTGGGTCACCCTACTGGAACGTCGCAAATCTGGTTGGTTGGTGTCATCTGGTGGTAAAGTAGGGGAAGTGTCAGGTTGACTTGGGCAAAACAAGGGTTCGTCATCTATTAGCATGGGAGGAGCAACATTACGATGTTGATATTGTTGTATATCTGATGTGTGGAAAGGGAAAACATGGACATGAAACTTAACGTCCAGACAAACTTCTACCATGCGAGTCTCTAAACTCATCACTTTATACCCTTTCCTTCGTGGATCATCTCCGAGATAAATGCACGCTTCTCCTCGTGGATCAAATTTCCCTCCTTTTGGACCTACTATCGTCTTGTAACATAAACAACCGAAGGGCTTAATCTCATTATACGAAGGCTTACTTCCGAACAAACTCTCGTATGGGGTTTTTCCATTTAACGCCTAGGTAGGCAAACGATTAATAAGGAAAGTCGCATGTAGTATGCATTCTCCCCAATATTCAAGTGGTACGTTGGATTGGAAAAATACCGCCCTTGCCGTTTCCAAAAGATATTTATGCTTGCGTTCAACAACAGCATTTTGTTGCGGCGTATAGGGACATGTTGTTTGATGCATTATCCCTTGTTGCGCAAAATAGCTCTTCCCTTCATTCGAACTCCCAAGTTCTCTGGCATTATCTGTTCGTACCACCTTAACCTTTGCTTCAAATTGTCGTTCTACCACTTGATATTTGATAAACGATCGCTTCCCAAGCATGCCCTTTTTGTTTAATGAGAGTGACCCAAGTGGTGCGTGTAAAATCATCGACGAAGCAAACAAAATATTTGAAGCCGTTGTAAGTGTCTGTACCAAACGGCCCCCGGACATCTATATGTATCATCTCAAATGCTCTCTTGGTTTTACTTGTAGAATTGCTGAAAGGTAACCGTTGTGCTCGAGACTTGTAACAAACATCACAAGCATAGGTAGAAGAAAAATCTGTTTCTTTTATTATGCCAAGTGTTACAAGTTTTCGGAATGGAACGTGCCCTAATTTTACATGCATTTCTAAAGCCTTTGGGCTCATTCCACCTCCTTCTTGATTTTGACAGCCCAACTCTTCTCGCTGGCCTGTATCACTCGCACCGTTTGGAAAACCCGAAGCCCTTCTGACTACTGGACAGGCGCGGTCCAAACTTCCGCTGGCCCAACCTATGAATAAGTCTGCATCCAGTATATATAAATTGTCCCGAGCATCGCCTATCTTGCTATTCTGGTTTGAGATACGGCCCTGAATATAGCAACCATGGCAATCGAAAATCAGAGAGCAGCAAAATTGTTTGACAAGCTTCGTTACAGAGACCAGATTAAACATGAAGTTGGGTATGTACATCACTTCCTTCAACCTCGCTTCGCTTCCCAGTTTTACATCTCCGACCATGTTAACAATTTGAGGACTCCCGTCTGGTAATATCACCGTCCTCTCTCTCTCAATTTCTTCCAATTTTCGAACATATAATCAGCTCCCGACATGTGGTCGGTAGCTCCAGAGTCAATTAACCACTTCCCTTTGAACGAATCACTAGAGCGACTACTCATTAAGCAAAATTTGTTGCTAATGCAAGGAGCACTGTTACCTGAAAAATTGCAGTAGTCGACTCCTTCTGTGTTGTTCTCCGTGGTTTTGCTTCGCAGTAGATCTGTGATTTGTTGTAATTGTCTCGGTGTTAAACCTTCTCCCAGATCTTCTTTGTTACTGCCTTGCTCTGGATCTGCGACTAAATTGGCATACATCTTCTTTCTTCGGGCCAAAACTTTGTCTCGCCCATGAATTTCATAACAATCGGCGACTGTGTGGCCCGATTTCTTGCAATGAGTGCAAGTTTGTCTCTGGTAACATTCTTCGAAGCTATGCCCTAATTTTTTACAGTGAGAGCATAATACTTTCTTCTTGTCGATTCTTCTAGGGTTTCTGGTATTGTTGCCTTGAGCGACAGTTTGGCTTGAAAAAGACATTGCTTCTTCGTTCTGGTAACCATCTCCCCTCTGTTCTTCTTCTTGAACTATGAGCGAAAAAGCTTTTTCAAGCGACGGTATTTCCTTCATGGCTAATATTTGCCCTCTGATGGACAAATATTTTCGGTTAAGCCCCATGAGAAAATGAATAAGCTTGCTTTGATCGACCCGCTTCTTGTAGTCTTCTCTGGCACCGCAGCTGCAACCAGAACAAGAACATCTGGGCGGTGGGCAAGCTAAGTCTAATTCTCCCCATGCTTTCTTTAATCTTGTGTAATAGCTTCCTACGCTCTCATCCCCTTGTCTAATCTCTGTTAATTCACGTTGCAGATTGTGAACTATCGCAAGGTTTGTGTGCTCGAATTGCTTGATCAAAGAGTCCCAAAGTTCCTTCGGGTCGTCAC
Organism: Limonium bicolor; assembly: GCA_023374045.1. Lineage (NCBI taxonomy): Eukaryota > Viridiplantae > Streptophyta > Magnoliopsida > Caryophyllales > Plumbaginaceae > Limonium > Limonium bicolor. The sequence goes on along the minus strand of CM041783.1, from coordinate 53,939,814 downwards.
AGAAACGAAAACCTTCTGCAATATGGGGAACGAGAGCAGACTTCAACCAGGACAGCACCAAAGAATTGGATCTCTCCCAGGCACTGGTGCGAATGATGTTCGACTCCTCAGGTTTGTCAATCTTTCCCAAGACAAAACCATACTTGTTTTTAACTTTCAGAGCCGTAACCATATCTGATTTCCATCCTTGAAAACCCTTGCCATCAAACTTGCTTACCAGGTTGAGCCCTGGATTCTCTGCTGAATGGACGTAAATAGGGTCGTTTACATCAATGATGGAGCTCGACGACGCACCAGTACCAGAATTGACCGCGGCTTCCTTCTTCCCTTTGCCTGCATCATCCGCCATGTTTGGAAGAAACAAGAAACATCAAGATCCAAGATCCTAAGCTCTAGATACCATATTAGAAGTCGTATGTATAGACATTGAAAGAGTTGAGAGATTGCTTTGAGAATTTGTAGAAGAAACCGATTGTATATTGAGTTCTGTATATATTGTATACAAACCTAAAGACCGATCAACTATTTATAAGCATATACTACTAAATCTATTATGTAAAAGATAAATGCTATGTAAAAGATAAATATAATCTCATATCTAAACTAACTTGTACTAATATATGGGCTTAAGTTGTTGGTGGGCTGTTTACTGGCCCAATATTTGCTAGTGGTCGTATAGGCCTTTACGTTCTCATAAGAGCAGAACTTAGACCAATACTTTGGCCACCATTTGATTCGAAAATCTCAAACCGAACAGTATGGATATGGTGCTGGCAAAAATTGATCAATCTTGTACGTCCAACAGAAAATCCATGGGACACAGAATATGGAGAAAAAGTGGAGTTCTTTTGTGTATTGTGGGCTGTTGTAGTGTTGGAGCCAATAGGCGTAATTTGGCTGAACTTGTTTAGGTAGAATTTCTGAAGATCCTCTGAAATAGCGTCACCAATCGTGGAACCATATTGGAAGATCTTTGTCACATTGCTCATAGAAATTAATGAACCATGAGTGTGTTCCTGGTCGTAGTAAAAGAAATCGATACCATGCTTCTTGGTAATTGACGTAAATGTAGGTATTGGGATAAAAGGTTACAGAGAGAGCGGGGCTGATGGATTGGTCCCCATTCTTTGGCTGAAACTACCCTTTTGATGAAACATCTGGAAAAATTAGTTTGTGAGGAATTTGGATTTGATCTATGGGTTAATTCTATGGATCTGGTTTCTATGAGGATAAGCTCATAGTATTTGAGGGTTTTTTGTTGCATATTGGTTTGTCAGTGTATTTCTGGAGGAAATATCCTTTTGGCAATACTGTTGGCTATTTCTTGTGGTTGTGTTTGGATATATCTGGTGATGGTAATTTTTTCTTGGATTGGTTTGATATGGTAGCCATTGGGGGTATTTTGTGTGGATCTGGTAGATTGAAGTTTTGTGGGTGTTTTGGCTGCTTGTAGAAATGTTGGTACTGGGAAGTCTTGTGATAATGGTGCATATGGATTTTGTGTGGTGACCGCCGGTGAGGGCGCAATTGGTATATTCTTGTATGATGGGTGCTGCTGGGGCACCATCTGGTAATCTTGAGAAGTTTGTGGCTTCTCACGCTTGGGTTGTTTCCCCTTGCTTTTGCCACTCATTTTCTGTGGAAAGAAGATATTGTTTATGGTGAGAATCTGGTGATATATGATCTAGTGATATATGACTTTGTTTTGAAAGTTTCCCTTGTAAAAATTCTCGTGAAAGAAAATCTGGTAAGGAGTTATCCTCCCCTTTGATGAATTCGATTTGAAAATCGAAAACAGAAAGAATAGCTTGCCAACGGGCAAAAATTTGTTTTGAAACGAGATTTTTAAAATCCTTTTGTAAAATGTCCTTTGCAGATTTGCAATCAATACGTAGTAAAAAGGATTTGTTGTATAAATCATCTTGAAATTTCGAAATACATAGTACAATTGAAAGAAGGGAAATTTCACGATATACCCCCGAGGTTTGAGTGAATTTTACGAGATACCCCCGAGGTTTTATTTTCATTACGAGATACCCCCGAGGTTTCATTTTTTTTACGATATACCCCTGAGGTTTCATTTTTATTACGATATACCCCTGAGGTTTCAATTTTATTACGAGATGCCCCTCAGTTCAGATTCGGATATATTATATTTGTCATATCCTCATTTAACCCTCGCACCATACCCCGTAACACGGGTTTATAGTCAAATTTTTTAAAAATTTAAAATCGGAACAAAATGCACATAAAAATTAAAGATCAATTAAAATTTTATTTCAATTTAAAAAACATAAATAAAAGTATAAAAACAAATTAAAAAAATTAGAATCATGAAAGGTTTAAAATAAATAGAAATGACTAACCAATAAAAATAATCTATTTGAAAAACTTATATTGTTACATAATTTAAAAACTATTATAGCGGTGGCTTAAAACTATATGCCCCGCAATAATCTCAGGGATATATGGTCAAAATTTTGTTTGAATTTGAAACTTAAATAAAATGCTCATATAAATAGAAATGAATAAAAAATAAAAAGTAAATTATTTTGCAAAATAAGCATAACTTGTTAAGGAGTTACCTAGATATGTATTTAAATTGTAAAAAAGTATAACAATAATATGAAGAATATTAAAATCAACAATTTCATATAGTACATAGAAAAAATCATTATTTTAAATTAGAAAAATAAAGTATAAAAATCATTTTTTTGTTCTAATTTAAAATAAAGTAGAAAAAATCATTATGTAACAATATAAGTTTTTTAAATATATTTTTTTTGTGTGTTTGGTCATTTATATTATTTTAAACTTTTTATGATTCTAATTTTTTAATTTATTTTTATAATTTTCTTTATGTTTTTTTAAAATTGAATTAAAATTTTAATTAATCTTAAATTTTTTAAAAATTTGACCATAAATCCATGTTGCGGGGCATATGGTGCGAGGGTAAAATGAGGATATGAAAAATATAATATATTAGAATCTGAACTGAGGGGCATCTCATAATAAAATTGAAACCTCAGGGGTATATCGTAATAAAAATGAAACCTCAGGGGTATATCGTAAAAAAAATGAAACCTCAGGGGTATCTCGTAATGACAATAAAACCTCGGGGGTATCTCGTAAAATTCGCTCAAACCTCAGGGGTATATCATGAAATTTCCCTTGAAAGAATTTCTTTTTTGATTGTGGAGTACTTGAGTTGTGGTCCGATCCATATACCAGAGTGGAATCGTACCAACTACTCTTGAGTAAGAGCTTTTGGTCTTTGTTTGAGAATTCTGGCATAGCCAATGTTGGATGCGTCAGTTTCTACGATCAGAAAGGCTTGAGGATGTGGAATGGTTAGGCATGGTAAGGAATATGTATATTGTTTTAGGGATTGCACAACCTTGGTGTGCTCTGGACTCCATGTTGAAGGATTCTTTTGTAATCTGGAATAAAGAAGCTTGCAATGTTGACGAAGCTTTGGAAAGAAATCTAAAAGTTAATTAAGACATCCTAAGAATCTTTGTAACTGATTCTTTTCTTTGATCTCGTATGGAAATTTGGAAACAAATCCCAAGCTTCTTTGGATGGGAGTAATGGTGTTTTGATAGATGTTGTGTCCAAGGAAACGTATGTTAACCTGAAACAACTTCATCTTGGGTTTGGAAACAACTAGACCATTAGTCTTGATGACCGAATGGAATGTCTTGAGATGCTTGAAGTGTTGTTCAATGGAATCTGAAAAGACTAAGACATCATCAATGCAAACAATGATGAAAGTTGAATATGGTGTGACATTCTGGAATTCTGATGGAGCATTTTTTAGGCCAAATGGCATTACATTCCATTCATAATGACCAAATGGGAGAACAAATGTTGTCTTGTATCGATCTGATTCTGAAATCTGAATTTGCCAGAATCCAGACTTCATGTCTAATTTGGAGAAAATCTTGGCCTTGTAAAGGCGGCCTAATAGATCTCTCTTGTTAGGAATTGGATATCTAATCCATTTAAGAACCTTGTTTAATGGTTTGTAGTTTATGACGAGTCGTGGAACTCCACGCTCCTTCTCTGCAGCATTCATGACGTAGAATGCACTACAACTCCATGGTGATTTGGATGGTCGAATCAGACCTTTGTCTAGTAGAGTTTGTATTTCCTTTTTACAAATCTCTAGATGCTCGCTATTCATCTGAATAGGTCGAGCTTTGGTTGGAATATTGCGTTCATCGAAATCCTTTTCATAAGGAAGATGAACGATGTGGCGCTTTCTACTCCAAATGCATTGGGTAGATCTACGCAAACATGTTGAAAGGTTTCCTCCATTTGAGAAATTCCTTTTTGAATTCCGGGATCTTGAAGTCGCTCAGCTGTTCGAATATGAGCGAGTTGGGTTTTAGAAAACTGAAGCTGGCTTTCTCTTCTGGTAATTGAATTGATCTGTTGGTAAAGAGTATTGGATTGAAGAACATTAAGTTCTTTTTGGATTATGGGCTCGGTAAAGAGAAAAGAATACTTTTCTCTATTGATCTTGACATGTAATCCCATATGATCAAAGAAAAAGGGATACAACTGGATAATGAAAGGAAAGCCAAGGATAATGTCTTGGCTAATATTCTTGATAACTACAAATTGTAGTTTAACAAGGAGATTCTCGTTTTGAACAGAAAGTTTTGATGTTTTGGCAATGATTTTGAGTGGATCATTCCCTGCACCTACTAATCGTTCTTGAGTAGGAGAACAATAATGGTGAGGAACTAATCCTTCTCGGATACAGTTTTGGTCTGCTCCTGAATCGATAAGAGTAACCATTGTCATTCTGAAGTCGGTTCCTTCGACTACAAGTGCGATGTTGGAATACCATTTTTGAAAGCAAAATCTTTCAATGATATTTATGGCCTGAGTTTCTGGGTGATGGACTTGGGATGCTATGGAAATGACACTCAATTCGTGTGGTATTTGCTGATCTTGAGAAGCATCTTCTTCTGACGTAGAAGCTTTTGCTACTTCTAAAAGAGAAATTCGAGCTTGCACACCTAATCCATCGAATTTGATCTGATGGAGTTCGGCTTTGAGCACCTGAATTTCTTGCTTGAGGATCATAATATCCTTTTGTAATTCCTGAGTCGGAACCTTGCCAAACAGATTACTGCTTGATGCTATTGGGTATTTGTCAAGAGTTTTGGAGATACTAAATGGTTCAGGGAGCGTCTTTTTGGAATCTTGTAAGGCAAGCAACTTGGCTAATTGTTGTAGATGTTGTCTTTTCTCATCTGGATTGGAAATTTTGTTAATAAGTTCATACAGAAGTTCTGCTGAATCTATGTCATTGGTTATGACATTGATAGATCCGGAAGAATCATCTGTAGATTCATAACTGGATCTGGAAGCATCATGATCTATCTGGTGAATGTAATTTTCATCTTCTGGTGAACTGGGATTTTCTTGTAGCAAAAGCTTGGAGAGCTTTTCTTGTAAAGAACAGATATTGAAGAACAAATATTGAATAACTTGAATTGAAAGTGATATTGAAATAAATAACTTGAATTTAAAGGAACATAATAGATAAATGAACATAAGATATTGAATCTTGAAGCTCACTTAAGAGTTTTTCTTGTATTGATATTGAAGGATAGAAGATGGATACAAGGATAGAGAATTTGATATTGGAAGAGAGAAGTCAAAGCTTATCTCTCTAGATTCTCTTACTCGAACCTTGTAAAAACTTGTTTCACGGTCCACCATGTTCAATAGCTTGGGGTGTTTCTGTGTTGGTATGACTGCTGATCGAGGTGAGGATACAGAAGTAGGGGCAGTTACGGAAACAAATGAGAGGGAAGCTTTGGCTTCTCTAAATTTGGAGTCCGGGAAGGCAATCTTCAATATGTCGAAGAAGAGATCATGAACCTTTCGCGCTTCGGTTCTCACCTCGTATGAAAAGCCATAGTGCTGCATAGCGTTTCTCAGCATTAATTTCACATCTGAAATAAGACCCACCACTCCACTGTACTCGAACCTGTCAATTCGCTGGTCAATTCTCCTCAAATCTAGGAGATGGTTTCTAGGCCCTACCATGTAGCTAGAGCTATTCATTCTCTTCCATAGCTCTGTCAATAGGGGGACAATTTAGGGGCCTTCCTTGTCCAATCTCCTCTGGAACTTCGAGATGACATTTTTACACCTTCTCTGGATGACGTCAGACATCTTCGCACGATGACTTGAGTTAGAATTTGCACTGTTACCACCTTTGCTATCCCAATTATCCCTTGAGCTATCTTCAGTTTCTTCAAGGGCGGATAGGGTGCTCATTCTGGAGTGCTTCTGGGATCCCTGCAACTTTGAAGCATTTCCAACTCTCCTTGTGGAGGGACCACGCCGCGGTTTCACAGGTAATTCACTTTGCTCTTGATTTGAGGATTCTGTTTCGACCTTTAGCTGTATGTCAAATTTGTGATCGCCTTGGAATGGAAACTTTGATGGCTCTCCTTGATGAAGAGATAGTCGCTCATTCATAGACCTATCTTCTTGCCTATCCAAATTTGGTCGAGGCCTAAGCCTGATACTACGTTTTCGCTTAATCTTAGGCTGCTGCAAAACCTGCTCGTCTTCTCCTTCATCTTGATCATGATTCGAACTACCTGACCGCTGGATCTCCATATGAGAATCTCCAGAGCCACCAATTTCTCCTTCTTCCAAATCATCAATCTGTTTCTTTGATCCAGAGCTTGGCCTTGAATCCAAGGCAGAGAGAGAAGTGAACTTCTGAGAAGAGGTGGAAGGCGAGACTGTTCTTATTAGCTTCTGCTGCTGACTATCAGAGGATAATCCAGGGGATGCAGGTTCTTCAGTCATATGATTACTGTTGTCTCTAGTTCCAGCACTTACCCCGGGGATATTGGTACCCATTGCCCGATGCATGACCATCGTCTTCTGATTGGTCCTTGTCAACTGCCGCTGGGGTACCAGCCTCCTCTTCTTCATCTTCATCGTCTCCAATCTCTCCTTCCTCATCTGGCACAGTATACCCATTTCTATCTTCAGAGCTCGCCTAAGAGAACTCACCATTCTCCTCGTCCATATCAGTGTATACCAGAAGGGAGCAGGATCGGAAAGATATTGAAGAGAATCGAAAATAACAATTAAAGAAAGTAAAGAACAGATATTGAAGAACAAATATTGAATAACTTGAATTGAAAGTGCAAATATTGAAATAAATAACTTGAATTTAAAGGAACATAAACAGATAAATGAACATAAGATATTGAATCTTCAAACTCACTTAAGACTTTTTCTTGTATTGATATTGAAGGATAGAAGATGGATACAAGGATAGAGAATTTGATATTAGAAGAGAGAAGTTAGAGCTTATCTCTCTAGATTCTCTTACTTAAACCTTGTAAAAACTTGTGTCTAGCTAAGTGCCCGAATACCCCCTTATATAGGTGAGGACTGGGTCTTGGAGGTACAATAGTGGAGGCACTATTTGCCTTCACTATTTGCTTTTGAAAATAATAATGGAAGCACTATTTACATTTAGAAAAGTAAATGCCTTTTGAAAAAGTAAAACTAATAATGTTGCTTTTGAAAAAGAAATGCAATAATTGAGATTCCTTGCATGATTGTTGGTCATTTTGAATTATTGATCCGATTTTCCTACAACGCCTGGGCATCGTCGCTGCTATCGTACATATTTTAATTGAAGTGCAGATCTTCTGGAAATTCTGGGCTGTCGAAATGCTCGAACAGGTCCGTTGTTGAGATATTGAGTCCGTAATGTATATTGTAGACTAATTCTTCCACCCCGAGCTCGACTTCGAGTTTGCGATGGTGCCACTCGTAGTCCGTTGTATAGGGTAGCTCCGAGAATGGATCTATTCTTGTGATATAGTATGTGGAAGTGCGATATTCCACAAATCTTTGTAGTTCTTGATCACGAATGGTGAAATCTGGTGGTTCCTTGCCGGCGGTGACAAGGAGACTGTGGTGCAGGTGCCTTAGAGGAACCCATGTGAAGTTTTTGATATATTGGTCTATCTGTGGAGTAAAAACGATGGTCATAGGGTTGAACGCAGAGGAGCGTTTGACCTTGACGACCGCCGTATGGAGGATGTTGATATGTCATCATCTGGACTGATTGTTATTGGTCTCGTAGTTGCCACTACGAGCCATTTATGGGAACGTCTAGTAGAAATTGGAATTCTATAAGAATTTGTGTGAGTTTTGTGGAGGTATGGTATTTCAGAATCTTGTGGAGCAACGTGTTGTTAGGATTGCTCTTTTGAATCTTGAATTTAAGCTTTCCAAAAGCTCATTGCCATTTTGGGTGCTTTTGTTGAGACGGTGCCATTGTCTTTTTCTTGAGGAGGATGATGGTGTCGCTCTTGTTTTTATACTCATTTTTATACTCTTTTTTTTGAATCTTGATTTAAATAAAATCTTCATAGTCCCCGTGTGAATCCTAGGCTAAAGGTCCACCAAATGGATCATAGGAGACTCATCTAGCAGAGGACGAGTCTTCTTTGTCGTCAGCCCATACCTTGACATCGGGTATCTGGTTGATTTTGAATTGGGTATATTGTAGAGATAGTTCTGGGTTGGATTCCAAGAACTTTTGGAACATTTCAATCTGTTGTGGAGATTTGGGCTATTGAGATGCTGGACAAATGGCCAGTGGAGTTGGTGAGGAAGGATCTGGTTTTGGGCTTGGGCCAGAGATGGCTAGTGTTTTTGTGGGGCTAGGAAGAGCCTTTTGAGAATCTTGATAATCTTTGTAGGTAATGACCTTTTTGCTAGTGGTCGTATAGGCCTTTACGTTCTCATAAGAGAAGTAGTACTTAGACCAATACTTTGGCCACCATTTGATTCGAAAATCTCGAACCAAACAGTATGGATATGGTGCTGGCAAAAATTGATCAATCTTGTACGTCCAACAGAAAATCCATGGGACGCAGAATATGGCGAAAAAGTGGAGTTCTTTTGTGTATTGTGGGCTGTTATAGTGTTGGAGCCAATAGGCGTAATTGGGCTGAACTTGTTTTGGTAGAATACCTGAAGATCCTCCGAAATAGCGCCACCAATCGTAGTACCATATTGGAAAATCTTTGTCACATTGCTCATGGAAGTTAATGAACCATGAGTGTGTTCCTGGTCGAAGTAAAAGGAATCGATACCATGCTTCTTGGTAATCGACATAATTGTAGGTGTTTGGATAGAAGGTTACAGAGAAAGAGCGGGGCTGATGGATTGGTCCCCATTCTTTGGTTGAAAATACCTTCTTGATGAAACATCTGGAAAAATCGGTTTGTGAGGAATTTGGATTTGATATGTGGGTTAGTTCTATGGATCTGGTTTCTATGAGGATAAGCTCATAGTATTTGAGGGTTTTCTGTTGCATATTGGTTTGCCAGTGTATTTCTGGAGGAAATATCCTTTTGGCAATACTGTTGGCTATTTCTTGTGGTTGTGTTTGAATATATCTGGTGATGGTAATTTTTTCTTAGATTGGTTTAATATGGTAGCCACTGGGGGTATTTTGTGTGGATCTGGTAGATTGAAGTTTTGTAGGTGTCTTGGATGCTTGTAGAAATGTTGGTGCTGGGAAGTCTTGTGATAATGGTGCATATGGATTTTGTGTGGTGACCGCCGGTGAGGGCGCAATTGGTATATTCTTGTATGTTGGGTGCTGCTGGGGCACCATCTGGTAATCTTGAGAAGTTTGTGGCTTCTCACACTTGGGTTGTTTCCCCTTGCTTTTGTCACTCATTTTCTATGGAAAGAAGATATTGTTTATGGTGAGAATCTGGTGATATATGATCTGCTGATATATGACTTTGTTTTAAAAGTTTCCCTTGTAAAAATTCTCGTTAAAAAAAATCTGGTAAGAAGTTATCCTCCCCATTGATGAATTCGATTTGAAAATCGAAAACAGAAAGAATAGCTTGCCAACGGGCAAAAATTTGTTTTGAAACGAGATATTTAACATCCTTTTGTAAAACGTCCTTTGCAGATTTGCAATCAATACGTAGTAAAAAGGATTTGTTGTATAAATCATCTTGAAATTTCAAAATACATAGTACAATTGAAAGAATTTCTTTTTTGATTGTGGAGTAATTGAGCTGTGGTCCGATCCATATACCAGAGTGGAATCGTACCAACAACTCTTGGGTAAGACCTTTTGGTCTTTGTTTGAGAATTCCGCTATAGTCAATGTTGGATGCGTCAGTTTCTACGATCAGAAAGGCTTGGGGATGTGGAATGGTTAGGCATGGTAAGGAATAGGTATATTGTTTTAGGGATTGCACAACCTTGGTGTGCTCTGGACTCCATGGTGAAGGATTCTTTTGTAATCTGGAATAAAGAAGCTTGCAATGTTGACGAAGCTTTGGAAAGAAATCTGAAAGATAATTAAGACATCCTAAGAATCTTTGTAACTGATTCTTTTCTTTGATCTCGTCTGAAAATTTGGAAACAAATTCCAAGCTTCTTTGGATTGGAGTAATGGTGTTTTGATAGATGTTGTGTCGAAGGAAACATATGTTAACCTGAAACAACTTCATCTTGGGTTTGGAAACAACTAGACCATTAGTCTTGATGACCGAATGGAATGTCTTGAGATGCTTAAAGTGTTGTTCAATGAAATCTGAAAAGACTAAGACATCATCAATGTAAACAATGATGAAAGTTGAATATGGTGTGAGAATGTCATTCTGGAATTCTGATGGAGCATTTTTGAGATCACTAGCTAACACCGGAGCATTAGTGTTTGCTTCCTTTCTTAAGGGGTGTAGCTATGACATCTCTGGGTAATTTGATAGTATTGAATGGAGGATGAATTGAGCTTATCTGCTCATCATTGTCTACTAATGTCCATTTCTTGTAAGGTATTCAAAATTTCGTATTATGATTTTCCACCTATGTTCCATTCATAGACAGAACCACCATCATATTGGGCTGAAGTAAATTTGGAGCGTTCTTCATATTGGATATGTGGAGGAGTAGGACGGGGATAATAATTTTTTGTAGTATGGAAATAAGAATCCATAGGTTTGTTCCGTTTGAAAGAACGTCTTGGGTTTACTTGAGAAGACATGAGTCGATAATAGACTCGATAAATAATGGAAATTTTTTTTGAAAGTTCTTCAAATTCATCTCCTTGAAGATGAACATCAAGAACTACAAAGATTTGTGGAATATCGCACTTCCACATACTATATCACAAGAATAGATCCATTCTCGGAGCTACCCTGTACAACAGACTACGAGTGGCACCATCGTAAACTCGAAGTCGAGCTCGGGGTGGAAGAATTAGTCTACAATATACATTACAGACTCAATATCTCAACAACAGACATGTTCGAGCATTTCGACAGGCCAAAATTTCCAGAAGATCTGCACTTCAACCAAAATCCGTACGATAGCAGTGACGATGCCCAAGCGCTGTAGGAAAATCGAATCAATAATTCAAAACGACCAACAATCATGCAAGGAATCTCAATTATTGCCTTTCTTTTTCAAAAGCAATATTATTAGTTTTACTTTTTCAAAAGGCATTTACTTTTCTAAAAGTAAATAGTGTTTCCATTATTATTTTCAAAACTGGACTAACCAAACCTTAGCCACAATAGCTTCTCAATTAGATCATCTTTCCATTAGCCTCCACTCAACTTTACCAGTAGAAAAATAGGTCAGATTTCCTTCTAACATTTCTCGGCCTCATTTTCAACCATCCATTACCGATTTCGTACATCCAGAAACTGATTTTCTTTCACGCATAATAGAAACCTTACAAGTATTACCTTCTTCTTCTTCCACAGCCAATAATCAACAGCCTCCAACCAACAACAATGGTATCAATACCCTTGACACTTGCCAGTGCCAGTCAAGTGATGATGAATCTTCCACATCATCTTTAAATATATCCCATATTGAAAATTAATTTACTGAACCAGAACCAAATGCAATCTCCAAAATCGCCACAAGAAACCCAAGACGTTCTTTCAAACGGAACAAACCTATGGATTCTTATTTCAAGACAGCCATGTTTGTCAAGACTCATGAGGAAACTTTAAGTATTCAACAACAATATCAAACAATACCTCTTCTTTCAAGATCTTCAATATTTCGATATTTGGAGCAAGGGTATAGATATGCCCACTACGGAATGATTCAAGTAGCTGTCAAGCCATTATTCAGACAAGGTATAGATGCCCCAATATTCATGGTGCTTAGAGACAAACGTCTCAAACGCTACAAATCTTCTCTTTTAGCCATGATTCAGACTAACGTCTGTAATGGCCCAATATTCTTCAATTGCTGTCCCAATTTCTCAGTGGATCTCTCAGATCCTCAGATTAAAGGTTACTTAGTTCTTGATGTTCATCTTCAAGGAGATGAATTTGAAGAACTTTCAAAAAAATTTGCCATTATTTATCGAGTCTATTATCGACTCATGTATTCTCAATTAAATCCAAGACTCAATAGGTCTCTGATCCCCCTTCGAGAAGAGACTATCCTTTTACAAATCGATGCTGAAAGACCAACAGTTTTTGTCCCTTAAAGTTTGCGATGGGATGAAATTACTATACCAGATCACTTTCAAATTGCTATTCCACAAGTTCCAAGAAACATCTCCCTACCACGGTAAATGATATAATCGAACAAAACGATGGAACTATTCTCCTTCGTTTCAATTCTTTTAGAGAACGCCAATGTTCTTCTTCCAACAGAAGCTTCATAGATGCAAGGTCTTCCTTTTCCGGAGTACCTTCTACACCTAGGAGCCAACAACCATCTCAACCAGAGATTAGGGTGGGTTTTCAAGCACCCATACCAACATATGTCCTTGAGGACAACGAATCCATCATCACTGAAGATATTATGGGTAACATCAATGTTATCCATTTCGCAGATTTTGAACTCAGAGAAGAATATATCTCTGAAAGAGAATCTGAACCAGAATATGAACCACAGAGAACATGCTTCGCAGATCTATCTCCAGATTGTCAACAAAGTCTCAGACAATATTGGCGCAACGATTGTCACAAGTTACGCTGTAACATGACAATCTATGATTGGTTGCCTTCATATACTTCCGTTCAACTTTCTCAACCAGATCCCTTTGAAATCCCTTCAATTAATGTCCAAACAAGTCTATACAAGAAATGGACATTAGAAGCCAATGATGAGCAGATAAGCTCAATTCATCCTACATTCAATACTATCAAATTACCTAGAGATGTCATAGCTACACCCCTTAAGAAAGGAAGCAACACTAGTGCTCTGATGTTAGCTAGTGATCTCCAAAAAGTCCATCATCAACAAAACTGGACTAACCAAACCTTAGCCATAATAGCTTCTCAATTAGATCGTCTTTCCATTAGCCTCTACTCAACTGTACCAGTAGAAAAACAGGTCATATTTCCTTCTAACATTTCTCGGCCTCATTTTCAACCATCCATTACCGATTTCGTACATCCAGAAACTGATTTGCTTTCACACATATCATAAACCTTACAATTATTACCTTCTTCTTTTTCCACAGCCAATAATCAACAGCCTCCAACCAACAACAATGGTATCAATACCCTTGACACTTGCCAGTGCCAGTCAAGTGATGATGAATCTTCCACATCATCTTTAAATATATCCCATATTGAAAATCAATTTACTGATCCAGAACCAAATGCAATCTCCAAAATCGCCACAAGAAACCCAAGACGTTCTTTCAAACGAAACAAACCTATGAATTCTTATTTCCATACTACCAAAAATTATTATCCCCGTCCTACTCCTCCACATATCCAATATGAAGAACGCTCCAAATTTACTTCTGCCCAATATGATGGTGGTTCTGTCTATGAATGGAACATAGATGGAAAATCAGAATACGAAATTCTGAATACCTTACAAGAAATGGGCATGGCAAAGAATGCCTACAAGATGCGAAGGCTATTTGAAAAACAAGCTGCCATCACCATCGTCGCAGGATTTACAGGCCAATTAAGACAATGGTGGGATCATCCTCTTACCCCCGACAATAAACAAGAAATCATGAACCATCAGGTTGAAGTCTTTGATGGAGAAGACAGATCTTCCATGAAAGATGATGCATGTGATTTCTTGATTATTACCATAAGTCTTCACTTTGTTGGAAATCCACGAGAAGAATTGAATTCCAATAAGATTCTGCTCACCAACCTTTGATGTCCAACATTATCTGATTACAGATGGTACAAGGACATGTACCTTACACAAGTCCTACAACGCGAAGACTGTATGGCTAATTTCTGGAAAGAAAGATTCGTTTCAGGATTACCTACAGTATTCGCACAACGGATTATCACCAAACTCCAGCAAGAAGTTGGTCAAGAGACCATACCTTGGGAAGCATAGCCTATGGTCGGCTTTTTGCCTTTGTCAAAAAGGAGGCCCTGAACTTATGTCAGGATCTCAAAATCCAGTCCAAATACGACAATGAAAAGGCCCAAGCACGCAGGGAAATGGGCTCTTTTTGCAAGATGTTTGGAATAGAGAAAATAACTCCTCCTTCCAAGAAGCAAATAGTCCACAAACGTTTCTCCTCCAGATCCAAACAACCTTATCGATCCAAACCACAATATCGTAAGCCCTATAAACCTTATCGTCAAAAAATAGGTCAAACCATAAACCTACAAGGTTTGCTTCCAAGAATATGACTCAGATCACATTTGGAATGTGGTCGCAAGGTCACAAGCAGATCAATGTCGTGTCAAGCAGAATATTAATGAAATCTTCGCAGACGACAAAGATCTACAAGAAAGTTTCTCCAAGCTTTTGCTACAAGAACATCCCAGTTCTCCAGAAGATGAGAATTACATTCACCAGATAGATCATGATGCTTCCAGTTCCAGTTATGAATCTACAGATGATTCTTCCGGATCTATCGATGTCATAACCAATGACATAGATTCAGCAGAACTTCTGTATGAACTCATTAACAAAATTTCCAATCCAGATGAGAAAAGGCAATATCTACAACAATTAGCCAAGTTGCTTGCCTCACAAGATTCCAAAAAGACGCTCCCTAAACCATTTAGTATCTCCAAAACTCTTAACAAATACCCAATAGCATCAAGCAGTAATCTATTTGGCAAGGTTCCGAGTCAAGAATTACAAAAGGATATTAAGATCCTCAAGCACGAAATTCAGGCGCTCAAAGCCGAACTCCATCAGATCAAATTCGATGGATTAGGTGTGCAAGCTCGAATTTCTCTTTTAGAAGCCGCAAAAGCTTCTACGTCAGAAGAAGATGCTTCTCAAGATCAGCAAATACCACACGAATTGGGTGTCATTTCCATAGCATCCCAAGTCCATCACCCAGAAACCCAGGCCATAAATATCATTGAAAGATTTCGCTTTCAAAAATGGTATTCCAACATCACGCTTGTAGTCGAAGGAACCGACTTCAGAATGACAATGGTTGCTCTTATTGATTCAGGAGCAGACCAAAACTGTATCCGAGAAGGATTAGTTCCGCACCATTATTGTTCTTCTACTCGAGAATGATTAGTAGGTGCAGGGAATGATTCACTCAAAATCATTGCCAAAACATCCAAACTTTTTGTTCAAATCAAGAATCTCCTTGATAAACTACAATTTGTAGTTATCAAGAATATTAGCCAAGACATTATCCTTGGCTATCCTTTCATTATCCAGTTGTATCCCTTTTTCATTGATCATAAGGGATTACATGTCAAGATCAATAGAGAAAAGTATTCTTTTCTCTTTACCGAGCCCATAATCCAAAAAGAACTTAATGTTCTTCATTCCAATATTCTTTACCAACAGATCAATTCAATTACCAGAAAAGAAAGTCAACTTCAGTTTTCTAAAACCCAACTCGCTCATATTCGAACAGCTGAGCGACTTCAAGATCCCAAAATTCAAAAGGGAATTCCTCAAATGGAGGAAACCTTTCAAGATGTTTACGCAGATCTACCCAATGCATTTTGGAGTAGAAAACGCCATATCGTTCACCTTCCTTATGAAAATGATTTCGATGAACGCAATATTCCAACCAAAGCTCGACCTATTCAGATGTATAGCGAGCATCTAGAGATTTGTAAAAAGGAAATACAAACTCTACTAGACAAAGGTCTGATTCGACCATCCAAATCACCATGGAGTTGCAGTGCATTCTACGTCATGAATGCTGTAGAGAAGGAGCGTGGAGTTCCACGACTCGTCATAAACTACGAACCATTAAACAAGGTTCTTCAATGGATTAGATATCCAATTCCTAACTAGAGAGATCTATTAGGCCGCCTTTACAAGGCCAAGATTTTCTCCGAATTCGACATGAAGTCTGGATTATGGCAAACTCAGATTTCTGAATCAGATCAATACAAGACTACATTTGTTGTCCCATTTGGTCATTACGAATGGAACGTAATGCCATTTGGCCTTAAGAATGCTCTATCAAAACTCTAGAATGTCATGAATGACATTCTCACACCATATTCCACTTTTATCATTGTTTATATTGATGATGTCTTAGTTTTCTCAGATTCCATAGAACAACACTTCAAGCATCTCAAGACATTCCATTCGGTCATCAAGACTAATGGTCTAGTTGTTTCCAAACCCAAGATGAAGTTGTTCCAGGTTAACATACGTTTCCTTGGACACAACATCTATCAAAACACCATTACTCCCATCCAAAGAAGCTTGGAATTTGTTTCAAAATTTCCAGACGAGATCAATGAAAAGAATCAATTGCAAAGATTTTTAGGATGCCTTAATTATCTTTCATATTTCTTTCCCCGACTTCGTCAACATTGCAAGCTTCTTTATTCCAGATTACATAAGAATCCTTCACCATGGACTCCAGAGCACACCAAAGTAGTGCAATCCCTAAAACAATTTACCTATTCCTTACCATGCCTTACCATTCCGCATCCTCAAGCCTTTCTGATCGTCGAAACTGACGCATCCAACATTGGCTATGGAGGAATTCTTAAACAAAGACGAAAAGGTCTTACTCAAGAGCAGTTGGTACGATTCCACTCTTGTATATGGATCGGGCCACAGCTCAATTATTCCACAATCAAAAAAGAAATTCTTTCAATCGTACTATGTATTTCGAAATTTCAAGATGACTTATACAACAAATCCTTTTTACTACGTATTCATTGTAAATCTGCAAAAGACGTTTTACAAAAGGATGTTAAAAATCTCGTTTCAAAACAAATTTTTGCCCGTTGGCAAGCTATTCTTTCTGTTTTCGATTTTCAAATCGAATTCATCAAAGGGGAGGATAACTCCTTACCAGATTTTCTTTCACGAGAATTTTTACAAGGGAAACTTTCAAAACAACATCATATATCACCAGATTCTCACCATAAACAATGTCTTCTTTCCACAGAAAATGAGTGACAAAATCAAGGGGAAACAACCCAAGCGTGAGAAGCCACAAACTTCTCAAGATTACTAGATGGTGCCCCAGCAGCACCCATCATACAAGAATATACCAATTGCGCCCTCACCAGCGGTCACCTCACAAAATCCATATGTACCATTATCACAAGACTTCCCAGTACCAACGTTTCTACAAGCATCCAAGACATCTACAAAACTTCAATCTACCAGATCCACACAAAACACCCCCAATGGCTACCATATTAAACCAATCCAAGAAAAAATTACCATCACCAGATATATCCAAACACAACCACAAGAATTAGCCAACAGTATTGCCAAAAGGATATTTCCTCCAGAAATACACTGGCAAACCAATATGCAACAGAAAACCCTCAAATACTATGAGCTTATCCTCATAGAAACCAGATCCATAGAATTAACCCATAGATCAAATCCAAATTCCTCACAAACCGATTTTTCCAGATATTTCATTAAGAAGGTAGTTTCAGCCAAAGAATGGGGACCAATCCATTAGCCCCGCTCTTTCTCTGTAACCTTCTATCCCAATACCTACAATTACGTCGATTACCAAGAAGCATGGTATCGATTTCTTTTACTACGACCAGGAACACACTCATGGTTCATTAATTTTCATGAGCAATGTGACAAAGATTTTCCAATGTGGTTCTACGATTGGTGGCACTATTTTGGAGGATCTTCAGATATTCTACCAAAACAAGTTCAGCCCAATTACGCCTATTGGCTCCAACACTACAACAGCCCACAATACACAAAAGAACTCCACTTTTTCGCCATATTCTGCGTCCCATGGATTTTCTGTTGGACGTACAAGATTGATCAATTTTTACCAGCACCATATCCATACTGTTTGGTTCGAGATTTTCGAATCAAATGGTGGTCAAAGTATTGGTCTAAGTTCTGCTCTTATGAGAACGTAAAGGCCTATACGACCACTGGCAAAAAGGTCATTACCTACAAAGATTATCAAGAATCTCAAAAGGCTCTTCCTAGCTCCACAAAAACACTAGCCATCCCTGGCCCAAGCCCAAAAGCAGATCCTTCCTCACCAACTCCACTGGCCATTTGTCCAGCGTCTCAACAGCCCAAATCTACACAACAGATTGAAATGTTCCAAAAGTTCCTGGAATCCAGCCCAGAACTATCTTTACAATATACCCAATTCAAAATCAACCAGATACCCGATGTCAAGGTATAGGCTAATGACAAAGAAGACTCCTCCTCTGCTGGATCAGTCTCCTATGATCCATTCGCTGGACCTTTAGCCCAGGATCCACACGGGGACTATGAAGATTTTATATAAATCAAGATTCAATAAAAAAAGAGTATAAAAACAAGAGCAACACCATCGTCCTCCTCAAGAAAAAGACAATGGCACCGTCTCAACAAAAGCCACCAAAATGGCAACGAGCTTTTGGAAACCTCAAATTCAAGATTCAAAAGAGCAATCCTAACAACACGTTGCTCCACAAGATTCTGAAATACCATACCTCCACAAAACTCACACAAATTCCCATAGAATTCCAATTTCTACCAGACGTTCCCAGAAATGGCTCGTAGTGGCAACTACGAGACCAACAACAACCAGTCCAGATGACGACATATCAACATCCTCCATACGATGGTCGTCAAGGTCAAACACTCCTCTGCGTTCAACCCTATGACCATCGTTTTTACTCCACAGATAGACCAATATATCAAAAACTTCACGGGTGGGTTCCTCTAAGGCACCTGCACCATAGTCTCCTTGTCTCCGCCGGCAAGGAACCACCATATTTCACCATTCGTGATCAAGAACTACAAAGATTTGTGGAATATCGCACTTCCACATACTATATCACAAGAATAGATCCATTCTCGGAGCTACCCTGTACAACAGACTACGAGTGGCACCATCGCAAACTCGAAGTCGAGCTCGGGGTGGAAGAATTAGTCTACAATATACATTACAGACTCAATATCTCAACAACGGACATGTTCAAGCATTTCAACAGTCTAGAATTTCCAGAAGATCTGCACTTCAATCAAAATCCGTACGATAGCAGCGACGATGCCCAGGCGTTGTAGGAAAATCGGATCAATAATTCAAAACGACCAACAATCATGCAAGGAATCTCAATCATTGCATTTCTTTTTCAAAAGCAACATTATTAGTTTTACTTTTTCAAAAGGCATTTCCTTTTCTAAAAGTAAATAGTGCTTCCATTATTATTTTCAAAAGCAAATAGTGAAGGCAACTAGTGCCTCCATTATTGTACCTCCAAGACCCTGTCCTCACCTATATAAGGGGGCATTCAGGCACTTAGCTAGGCACAAATTTTTACAAGGTTTAAGTAAGAGAATCTAGAGAGATAAGCTTTGACTTCTCTCTTCCAATATCAAATTCTCTATCCTTGTATCCATATTCTATTCTTTAATATCAATACAGGAAAAACTCTTAAGTGAGTTTCAAGATTCAACATCTTATGTTCATTTATCTGTTTATGTTCCTTTAAATTCAAGTTATTTATTTCAATATCGGCACTTTCAATTCAAGTTATTCAATATTTGTTCTTCAATATCTGTTCTTTACTTTCTTTAATTGTTATTTTCGATTCTCTTCAATATCTTCACCGATCCTGTTCCCTTCTGGTATCAGAGCTTATCTCTCTAGTAAGGAGTTATCCTCCCCTTCGATGAATTAGATTTGAAAATCAAAAACAGAAAGAATAGATTGCCAACGGGCAAAAATTTGTTCTTTCACGAGAATTTTTACAAGGGAGACTTTCAAAACAAAGTCATATATCACCAGATCATATATCACCAGATTCTCACCATAAACAATGTCTTCTTTCCACAGAAAATGAGTGACAAAAGCAAGGGGAAACAACCCAAGCGTGAGAAGCCACAAACTTCTCAAGATTACCAGATGGTGCCCCAGCAGCACCCATCATACAAGAATATACCGATTGCGCCCTCACCGGTGGTCACCACACAAAATCCATATGCACCATTATCATAAGACTTCTCAGCACCAACATTTCTACAAGCAGTAAAAGGCTCTTCCTAGCCCCACAAAAACACTAGCCATCTCTGGCCCAAGCCCAAGACCAGATCCTTCTTCACCAACTCCACTGGCCATTTGTCCAGCATCTCAACAGCCCAAATCTCTACAACAGATTGAAATGTTCCAAAAGTTCCTGGAATCCAACCCAGAACTATCTCTACAATATACCCAATTCAAAATCAACCAGATACCCGATGTCAAGGTATGGGCTGACGACAAAGAAGACTCGTCCTCTGCTGGATCAGTCTCCTATAATCCATTTGGTGGACCTTTAGCCCAGGATCCACACGGGGACTATGAAGATTTTATTTAAATCAAGATTAAAAAAAAGAGTATAAAAACGAGTATAAAAACAAGAGCGACACCATCATCATCCTCAAGAAAAAGACAATGGCACCGTCTCAATAAAAGCCACCAAAATGGCAACGAGCTTTTGGAAAGCTTAAATTCAAGATTCAAAAGAGCAATCCTAACAACATGTTGCTCCACAAGATTCTGAAATACCATACCTCCACAAAACTCGCACAAATTCCCATAGAATTCCAATTTCTACCAGACGTTCCCAGAAATGCCTCGTAGTGGCAACTACGAGACCAACAACAACCAGTCCAGATGACGACATATCAACATCCTCCATACGACGGTCGTCAAGGTCAAACGCTCCTCTGCGTTCAACCCAATGACTATCGTTTTTACTCCACAGATAGACCAATATATCAAAAACTTCACAGGTGGGTTCTTCTAAGGCACCTGCACCACAATCTCCTTGTCGCCGCCGGCAAGGAACCACCAGATTTCACCATTCGTGATCAAGAACTACAAAGATTTGTGGAATATCGCACTTCCACATACTATATCACAAGAATAGATCCATTCTCGGAGTTACCCTGTACAACAGACTACGAGTGGCACCATCGCATACTCGAAGTCGAGCTCGGGGTGGAAGAATTAGTCTACAATATACATTACAGACTCAATATCTCAACAACGGACCTGTTCGAGCATTTCAACAGCCCAGAATTTCCAGAAGATCTGCACTTCAACCAAAATCTGTACGATAGCAGCGACGATGCCCAGGCGCTATAGGAAAATCGGATCAATAATTCAAAACGACCAACAATCATGCAAGGAATCTCAATTGTTACATTTCTTTTTCAAAAGCAACATTATTAGTTTTACTTTTTCAAAAGGCATTTACTTTTCTAAAAGTAAATAGTGCTTCCATTATTATTTTCAAAAGCAAATAGTGAAGGTAAATAGTGCATCCATTATTGTACCTCCAAGACTCTGTCCTCACCTATATAAAAGAGGCATTCGGGCACTTAGCTAGACACAAGTTTTTACAAGGGTTCAAGAAGAGAATCTAGAGAGATAAGCTATGACTTCTCTCTTCTATAATCAAATTCTCTATCCTTGTATCCATCTTCTATCCTTCAATATCAATACAAGAAAAACTCTTAAGTGAGTTTCAAGATTCAATAACTTATGTTTATTTATTTGTTTATGTTCATTTAAATTCAAGTTATTTATTTCAATATCTGCACTTTCAATTCAAGTTATTCAATATTTGTTCCTCAATATCGGTTCTTTACTTTCTTTAATTGTTATTTTCGATTCTCTTCAATATCTTCACCGATCCTGCTCCCTTCTGGTATCAGAGCCAAATACGGTTCGTACCGGGTGAAAGCTATCCAAATTAGGGTGAAAATTAATTAAGCGTTGGTCAGACCCTGGTAACGTTGGTCAGCGGTAGAAAGAGCGTAAGACCGTGGTTCCGTTGTGGGTTGGTCCCGATTAATTAATCTATCCTTAATTTATATAGTCTAACCTGATATGCACCAATAATGGCTTCGAGACTTCGAAGTTGGCTAGATCGATCAAGATCTAAGAGAGAATCAATAGTAACATCACAAGAAAGTATTCAACCAGTTGATTATTCAAACTGGACAATACCTTCTCAAGATGTTCAACAAATATACCAAATGGGTCCTCTTTCTTTCAAGACAGCCATGTCTGTCAAGACTCATAAGGAAACTTTAAGTATTCAACAACAATATCAAACAATACCTCTTCTTTCAAGATCTTCAATATTTCAATATTTGCAGCAAGGGTATAGATATGCCCACTATAGAATGATTCAAGTAGCTGTCAAGCCATTATTCAGACATGGTATAGATGCTCCAATATTCATGGCGCTTAGAGACAAACGTCTCAAACGCTACAAATCTTCTCTTTTAGCCATGATTCAGACTAACGTCTATAATGGCCCAATATTATTCAATTGATGTCCCAATTTCTCAGCGGATCTCTCAGATCCTCTGATTCAAGATTCCTTAGTTCTTGATGTTCATCTTCAAGGAGATGAATTTGAAGAACTTTCAAAAAAATTTGCCATTATTTATCGAGTCTATTATTGACTCATGTCTTCTCAATTAAATCCAAGACTCAATAGGTCTCTGATCCCCCTTCGAGAAGAGACTGTCCTTTTACAAATCGATGCTGAAAGACCAACAGTTTTTGTCCCTCGAAGTTTGCAATGGGATGAAATTACTATACCAGATCACTTTCAAATTGCTATTCCACAAGTTCCAAGAAAACATCTCCCGCACTACGGTAGATGATATAATAGAACAAAACGATGGAACTATTTACCTTCGTTTCAATTCTTTTAGAGAACGCCCAAGTTCTTCTTCCAACAGGAGCTTCATAAATGCAAGGTATTCCTTTTCCGGAGTACCTTCTACACCTAGAAGCCAGCAACCATCTCAACTAGAGATTAGGGTGGATTTTCAAACACCCATACCAACATATGTCCCTGAGGACAACGAATCCATCATCACTGAAGATATTATGGGTAACATCAACGTTATCCATTTCGCAGATTTTGAGCTCAGAGAAGAATATATCTCTGAAAGAGAATCTGAACCAGAATACGAACCACAGAGAAAATGGTCCACAGATCTATCTCCAGATTGTCAACAAAGTATCAGGCAATATTGGCGCAACGATTGTCACAGGTTACGCTGTAACATGACAATCTATGATTGGTTGCCTTCATATACTTCTATTCAACTTTCTCAACCAGATCCCTTTGAAATCCCTTCAATTAATGTCCAAACAAGTCTATACAGGAAATGGACATTAGAAGCCAATGATGAGCAGATAAGCTCAATTCATCCTCCATTCAATACTATCAAATTACCCAGAGATGTCATAGCTACACCCCTTAAGAAAGGAAGCAACACTAATGCTCCGATGTTAGCTAGTGATCTCCAAAAAGTCCATCATCAACAAAACTGGACTAACCAAACCTTAGCCACAATAGCTTCTCAATTAGATTGTCTTTCCATTAGCCTCCACTCAACTGTACCAGTAGAAAAACAGGTCAGAATCCTTCTAACATTTCTCGGCCTCATTTTCAACCATCCATTACCGATTTCGTACATCCAGAAACTGATTTGCTTTCACGCATATCAGAAACCTTACAATTATTACCTTCTTCTTCTTCCACAGCCAATAATCAACAGCCTCCAACCAACAACAATGGTATCAATACCCTTGACACTTGCCAGTGCCAGTCAAGTGATGATGAATCTTCCACATCATCTTTAAATATATCCCATATTGAAAATCAATTTACTGATCCAGAACCAAATGCAATCTCCAAAATCGCCACAAGAAACCCAAGACGTTCTTTCAGACGGAACAAACCTATGGATTCTTATTTCCATACTACCAAAAATTATTATCCCCGTCCTACTCCTCCACATATCTAATATGAAGAACGCTCCAAATTTACTTCAGCCCAATATGATGGTGGTTCTGTCTATGAATGGAACATAGATGGAAAATCAGAATACGAAATTCTAAATACCTTACAAGAAATGGGCATGGCAAAGAATGCCTACAAGATGCGAAGGCTATCTAAAAACAAGTGCCATCACCATCGTCGCAGGATTTACAGGCCAATTAAACAATGGTGGGATCATGCTCTTACCCCCGACAATAAACAAGAAATCATGAACCATCAGGTTGAAGTCTTTGATGGAGAAGACAGATCTCCATGAAAGATGATGTATGTGATTTCTTGATTATTACCATAAGTCTTCACTTTGTTGGAAATCCACGAGAAGAATTGAATTCCAATAAGATTCTTCTCACCAACATTCGATGTCCAACATTATCTGATTACAGATGGTAAAGGACATGTACCTTACACAAGTCCTACAACGCGAAGATTATATGGCTAATTTCTGGAAAGAAAGATTCGTTTGAGGATTGCCTACATTATTCGCACAACGGATTATCACCAAACTCCAGCAAGAAGTTGGTCAAGAGACCATACCTTGGGAAGCAATAGCCTATGGTCAGCTTTTTGCCTTTGTCAAAAAGGAGGCCCTGAACTTATGTCAGGATCTCAAAATCCAGTCCAAATACGGCAATGAAAAGGCCCAAGCACGCAGGGAAATGGCTCTTTTTGCAAGATGTTTGGAATAGAGAAAATAGCTCCTCCTTCCAAGAAGCAAATAGTCCACAAACGTTTCTCCTCCAGATCAAAACAACCTTATCAATCCAAACCACAATATCGTAAGCCCTATAAACCTTATCGTCAAAAGTATAGGTCAAACCATAAACCTACAAGGTTTGCTTCCAAGAATATGACTCAGATCACATGTTGGAAATGTGGTCGCAAGGGTCACAAGCAGATCAATATCGTGTCAAGCAGAAGATTAATGAAATCTTCGTAGACGACAAAGATCTACAAGAAAAGCTCTCCAAGTTTTTGCTACAAGAAAATCCTAGTTCTCCAGAAGATGAGAATTACATTCACCAGATAGATCATGATGCTTCCAGTTCCAGTTATGAATCTACAAATGATTCTTCCGGATCTATCAATGTCATAACCAATGACATAGATTCAGTAGAACTTCTGTATGAACTCATTAACAAAATTTCCAATCCAGATGAGAAAAGCAATATCTACAACAATTAGCCAAGTTGCTTGCCTCACAAGATTCCAAAAAGACGCTCCCTGAACCATTTAGTATCTCCAAAACTCTTGACAAATACCCAATAGCATCAAGCAGTAATCTATTTGGCAAGGTTCTGACTCAGAAATTACAAAAGGATATTAAGATCCTCAAGCAAGAAATTCAGGCGCTCAAAGCCGAACTCCATCAGATCAAATTTGATGGATTAGGTGTGCAAGCTCGAATTTCTCTTTTAGAAGCAGCAAAGCTTCTACGTCAAAAGAAGATGCTTCTCAAGATCAGCAAATACCACACGAATTGGGTGTCATTTCCATAGCATCCCAATCCATCACCCAGAAACCCAGGCCATAAATATCATTGAAAGATTTCACTTTCAAAAATGGTATTCCAACATCACGCTTGTAGTCGAAGAACCGACTTCAGAATGACAATGGTTACTCTTATTGATTCAGGAGCAGACAAAACTGTATCCGAGAAGGATTAGTTTCTCACCATTATTGTTCTCCTACACGAGAACGATTAGTAGATGCAGGGAATGATCCACTCAAAATCATTGCCAAAACATCCAAACTTTCTGTTCAAAACAAGAATCTCCTTGTTAAACTACAATTTGTAGTTATCAAGAATATTAGCCAAGACATTATCCTTGGCTCTCCTTTCATTATCCAGTTGAATCCCTTTTTCGTTGATCATAAGGGACTACATGTCAAGATCAATAGAGAAAAGTATTTTTTCTCTTTACCGAGCCAATAATCCAAAAAGAACTTAATGTTCTTCAATCCAATACTCTTTACCAACAGATCAATTCAATTACCAGAAAAGAAAGCCAGCTTCAGTTTTCTAAAACCCAACTCGCTCATATTCGAACAGTTGAGCGACTTCAAGATCCCTGAATTCACAAAGGAATTTCTCAAATGGAGGAAACCTTTCAAGATGTTTGCGCAGATCTACCCAATGCATTTTGGAGTAGAAGCGTCATATCGTTCATCTTCCTTATGAAAAGGATTTCGATGAACGAAATATTCCAACCAAAGGTCGACCTATTCGGATGAATAACGAGCATCTAGAGATTTGTAAAAAGGAAATACAAACTCTACTAGACAAAGGTCTAATTCGACCATCCAAATCACCATGGAGTTGCAGTGCATTCTACGTCATGAATGCTGCAGAGAAGGAGCGTGGAGTTCCACGACTCGTCATAAACTACAAACCATTAAATAAGGTTCTTCAATGGATTAGATATCCAATTCCTAACAAGAGAGATTTATTAGGCCGCCTTTACAAGGCCAAGATTTTCTCCAAATTCGACATGAAATCTGGATTCTGGCAAATTCATATTTCAGAATCAGATCGATACAAGACAGCATTTTGTCCCATTTGGTCATTACGAATGGAACGTAATGCCATTTGGCCTCAAAAATGCTCCATCTCACACCATATTCAACTTTCATCATTATTTACATTAATGATGTCTTAGTCTTTTCAGATTCCATTGAACAACACTTTAAGCATCTCAAGACATTCCATTCGGTCATCAAGACTAATGGTCTAGTTATTTCCAAACCCAAGATGAAGTTGTTTCAGGTTAACATACGTTTCCTTGGACACAACATCTATCAAAACACAGTACTCCCATCCAAAGAAGCTTGGAATTTGTTTCCAAATTTCCAGACAAGATCAAAGAAAAGAATCAGTTACAAAGATTCTTAGGATGTCTTAATTATCTTTCAGATTTCTTTCTAAAGCTTCATCAACAGTGCAAGCTTCTTTATTCCAGATTACAAAAGAATCCTTCACCATGGACTCCAGAGCACACCAAAGTTGTGCAATCCCTAAAACAATATACCTATTCTTACCATGTCTTGCCATTCCGCATCCCCAAGCCTTTCGATCGTCGAAACTGACGCATCCAACATTGGTTATGGAGGAATTCTCAAACAAAGACCAAAAGGTCTTACTCAAGAGCAGTTAGTACGATTCCATTCTGGTATATGGATCGACCACAGCTCAATTATTCCACAATCAAAAAAGAAATTCTTTCAATCGTACTATGTATTTCAAAATTTCAAGATGATTTATACAACAAATCCTTTTTACTACGTATTGATTGCAAATCAGCAAAAGACGTTTTACAAAAGGATGTTAAAAATCTCATTTCAAAACAAATTTTTGCCCGTTGGCAAGCTATTCTTTCTGTTTTCGATTTTCAAATCGAATTCATCAAAGGGGGGATAACTCCTTACCAGATTTTCTTTCACAAGTTTTTACAAGGGTTCAAGAAGAGAATCTAGAGAGATAAGCTCTGACTTCTCTCTTCCATAATCCAATTCTCTATCCTTGTATCCATCTTCTATCATTTAATATCAATACAAGAAAAACTCTTAAGTGAGTTTCAAGATTCAATAACTTATGTTTATTTATTTGTTTATGTTCATTTAAATTCAAGTTATTTATTTCAATATCTACACTTTCAATTCAAGTTATTCAATATTTGTTCTTCAATATCTGTTCTTTACTTTCTTTAATTGTTATTTTCGATTCTCTTCAATATCTTCACCGATCCCGCTCCCTTCTGGTATCAGAGCCAAATACGGTTCGTACCGGGTAAAAGCTATCCAAATTATGGTGAAAATTAATTAAGCGTTGGTCAGACCCTAGTAACGTTGGTCAGCGGCAGAAAGAGCGTAAGACCGTGGTCCCGTTGTGGGTTGGTCCTGATTCTTTGGCTGAAACTACCCTTTTAATGAAACATCTGGAAAAATCAGTTTATGAGGAATTTAGATTTGATCTATGGTTAATTCTATGGATCTGGTTTCTATGAGGATAAGCTCATAGTATTTGAGGGTTTTTTGTTACATATTGGTTTGCCAGTGTATTTCTGGAGGAAATATCCTTTTGGCAATACTGTTGGCTATTTCTTGTGGTTGTGTTTGGATATATTTGGTGATGGTAATTTTTTCTGGGATTGGTTTAATATGATAGCCACTAGGGGTATTTTGTGTGGATCATATATATATATATATATATATATATATATATATATATATATTTGTTCGATTGTAACATTATCGTGAGGGATAAGAAGGCTGATTGAGTTTGCTTCAGCTTAGGTTTTAAAACTATCTTGAAGAGAATGTGCAAATATATATATATATATATATATATATACTCTCGCTAGTTGTATATCTACCGAGAAGAAAATGGAAGGAAAATGTATGTTCCTATCAGTTTCAATATTACCGATAATATTACAGCTATATAATAACTATATTTATATGTTATTTTATACTTAACAATTTATTAATTATACTACCAGCTCATTTCATTTGCAAGTTATGTTACCATCTATTCACTCAATATTTATAAATATGGCACCTTTTTTTATTACTACCGGTTTAACCGAAGTTTCTTTATTACTAGAAACTGTCTTTCATAGATTTAACCGGATACAACCAACTGAGCAACAATTTGTCTTTGACTCTAACAAGTCCTTATTAAACAGCAACATACAAGGAGGAAAAAAAACGGTAGCACTGTTCTAAATGTCTATGCTGAAGTTTATACCCCATCCAAGTTCAAGAACAGCTGGTACACTTTATACGCTTATTGTTTGATTCACATGTGCAGCAGAGGAAATTAAACGCTTTTATTGTTATAACAACACTTTTTCTCTTCAAAAAAAAAAAATTGTTATAACAACAAGTTCTACACTGCTGCTTATAATTTTTTTTTGTTTCACTACCACAACAAGAGAAATTTAACTAATCAATTGTTATAACAACACAGCATCTTAGTTGTCATGTGAGTCATCTCTTTCAGAGATGGAACTCCATCTTAGTTGGGTTCGTGCACGACATTATCCATCACCAGCAGCTGCAGGTGCTGCAAGCGTGTATGTGCTACTGCAGCATGATAAAGCGACTGTGTGTCGGACAGGTATACCGTCTTTCTCCATCTTTTGGTGTCTACTTTTATATAGTTATTGAATCAGTAAGTATTTCTTTTATTGCATACTTGAGGAATTGTGATCTGTAGGATTGAGAATAGGTTCATATCTATATAATGTTACAGATACTCATGTTATGTTGGACATAGTACGTTTAGTTTTTTTTTTCTATTTGATAATCAGAGCTACAAGCAAAAGCTACGGGGGTGGACAGAAATTGAAACAAAAACAACACAACAAATGTCTCACACCTAATTAATCTATATATTTTTTTAATCAGAAACAACATTTCATTGTAGTTAATTCCTTGCCCATAAGACAAATTAGACCTCAAAATTTAGCAGGGGAAACCCAACATAATCTTTTTAGAAGCTTGTAAGGGAACACCATTTTATTTGGACCTTGTACACAGAAGAGATACTATTGCTGGTGCAGCAGAAATTAAAAGCTTATACTGCTGTAACGACAGCAGCTACTACTTATTTATGTTGTCATTTGTTTCATAACGTGAGACAGTCTCTTTAATTTCTAGTAGCAGCAGCGTAAACTAATGCTTATATGCTGATCTGCTCACGTCTGCCTCATTGTACAACAGAACCACACCATAAATTTTATTTTAGTAGTTAAAGCTCAAAGTATTACGTATAAGACTAATCGATTACACAATTCCCACCGTTTGTCTTGCAATTAATACAAGACATTACAGCTGAATTGCAGAACTAATATTTAACTACTTAACTTATTCTTACCTTTCCTTAATACCTAATTTATAACTTAATGGATCAATAAAAATATATGCTATCCTTTTTAGAGTTTATCTACCAAAGTTACAAAACACCAGATTAACATTTTTAGTTACAGTTAATCGAATAAGCTTTAGGCTAGAAAACTATCCAAGACTTATTATTAATCACCTTGGTTTTCTTGCTGTCAACTCATTTTTGGTTAGTACACAACAATTAGGAATTTGTACTAGCCTTAATTCCTCTTTTAGAACTAATTTAATCACAATCTATAAAGAAGCTAGTAGTAATTTGTTTAGAAATTTTGACCTACAATTGAAACTTCCGATTGACCGAAGGCATTGGCCTTCTTGAGTTCTCGGTCTTAAAAGAGAGAAGAAACAAAGATCAAAATCTTGGTAATTGAGCTCAAGAACAGATGCTGAACATGGGAATTCCAAATCGGCAGAGGCAGATTTATTTTCTAGTAACTTACTCTCATAATACACTTGAACCGGGTAGGGTGTTTCCTTGTTTCCTCTTTCAAATTGGGCAGAAATAAATTTCTACTGCAGATTTGAAACGCCGAGAAAAGAGGGAGGAATTAGGACTGAACAGAAGTTGAACTGCAATTGGAGGAATCATATAACTTGCTAAAGAGAGCAAGGCCTTACCAGAATTTAGGTTTTCTCACGGGGGTGGTGCTTCCAATCTTTGTTTCTGGTTTCCCATCAGCCTTTGGCCATATTGCCTTCGTTTCTGGTGGATTTACAAACTTGTAGATGGAGGAAGCAAAGAGGAGAAGGTTATGGATGTTTTTAGGTTGAAACCAGAAAGAAATTCGCATGTATTACAACTCCTTACCTCAAGTTTTCAGATCTAACTGCTTCCATGTTCCTTCCTTAATCTGGTTACAGTTCCAGTGGTTAACCACTACAGAAGAATTATCGCTAGAAGGGAGTGAAGACAGGCGCAGGTATGCATTCGCCGGTTCTGGTTGGAAAATGACAGAAACGAGAGTTATGCAGAGAATGGAAGCGGTGGAGTTGAGAAAGAGTTAGGGTTTGTAATTAAAGGAAGAAGAGGCTTAGAGTAGGGCATGTAAATTGTGCGCTAGTTGGGTTCTGGTTGTGGTTACCCACTCAATCAAAGCGAACAAAAGAGATGAGATTAGAGATTGTTAGTGTACTGGCTCACTATTATTTAGATAATGGAATGTGCTTCTAATTTAATTAGCCCAGAAAAGTATTAGGGTATTATTATTAGTAATAATGGCCCAGTAGTAAATAGTTAGGACTTAACAACACTTGTGCTGATTTAATTATCCATATAGTTAGAATTTAACAAGATTCTATATAGAAACCTATTAATTAGTTTACTATTTCATGAAGTATGTCACTTTATTTATATATTCCTTAGATATACTCTCAAATCTAAAGGTATATTTTATAGTATAATCAAATCAATTAACTATTGTTTCATTTTAGTATATCCTTTAATATACTATATTCCATATAGTATACTTATATTATACTTATCTATTTATTATTTTACTATTTTACTTTAGATTATTTAGATTGGTTTGGGGTTTAATACACCCCTTTTAGAAGCTTATAAATATTAAAATACTTAATTACAATTTAAATAAACTCCTTTAATCATAAGGAAATTTGTTTGTATATATAATGAATTCTAGCAAACCATTTTAAATTATAAGGATATTTATTCCTATAATGGAATTTAGTAAACCTTATAAAATGATATATTTACTACATGATCCCTAATAAGACTTAATAAATCTTTTTAAATTAATGATCACTATTTTCATACCATTTCAATAATGTCCTTGTTATTATTTTATGTACTTCCTTGTACATATACATTATGTACACTATATTATATCATTGTTGATATTTAGTTTCTCTATTTAAGGTGTGTAACAATTCCCCTTTAAACCCGTACATACAAAATGTATAGTTATGGTTAAATAAACTTTTTTTTTCCTCTTCAAATCATTTATATTCTATTGTTCTTTTTTACATATTAAGATATTTAACCTTTCATTAATCACCCTCATCTAATTAATTTATTATTAATTATGGCTATTAATATTTGGGATATTTCAAGTTGTCTGTAGTTTCTCTGATCTCAACCACTCGTGCCGTTGCGGTGTAGCTTCGCGTGTTTTCTTCAAGTCCGGCCGATGATGAGGTGTTTGGCTTCCAGGCGCAACCGTAAAGGAAACAGGAAGAAGTGGAGGAAGAACGGAGATTAGGTCGATTCAAGTTTCAAAGAATCCCAAAAGAAACCGCAAAGATGAAATCAAGAGGAAAACAGAACACCTTACCTTGTTCTTTGTTCCTTTATGAATCGGGACTAAGTGTTCCCCGTTTGGCGTTGTTGGAGATGATAGAAGAAGGAGAAAGGCACAAAGTCGTGATCCTTGTTTGACCGTGGCGGAAATTAAAAAGGGAGAAGGGAGGCGTAGTGTTCACCGGAGTTGGTGTTCCAAATTACCGTAAGTTGAGGGAATGAAGAGGGGCACGAGTAGTATGTTCTTGTTAGGTTAGGGTTGTTTCAGAGGACAAGAGAATGAAGATGGAGGCGCATTATTGGGAGTGAAGAGAGGCGTGGAGCAGTATATGTTCCTCGGTAGTTTAGGGTTGTCATTACCGTGAGTGAATTAGAATAGGAAGTGGGCTCTATTTTTTATTTTTTTGTCTGGGTCTAGAACTACCGTGGACTAGTGAAGACTTGGCCGGCCCAGTCTTTTGGCTGGTCGGCCCATCTTTTTTTTCTTTACAATGTTTTATTTAATATGTTGTTTATAACTCGTCTTATACTCGTTTTTCATATCGTTCGCGACACATGGTCCCGTATAACGAGATGGGCCTCTTTATGACTCCAAATTTATACTTTCAAAAAAATTATTGTTATTTAGAAATTATTTTAGTTAGTATTTAATACTAATTGGTTTATGTTTTTCCATTTTAGGTGAAAACGCTATGTCTTTTATTCTGACTATTTAACCAATTTTTCAATGCCTATAAATTTCCCATATAATATATAAGGTATTTAAGACCTCGTATTTACTACTCAAATGTTTGAGACACATTTTTCAATGTAAACGATTAATTTCACTTCTATTAATATTTATTTTATTTGTTATTTTATGCGAGATTTATTAACCTCTTTAAATCTTACATCTGTTTATAAAATTAATTCCTTACGTGTATGAATTTAAGTAATGCACCTGAATAATGTTTCTATCCTTAATTATATATATTAACCTTCCATTAAACACTTCCATTTAATTAATTTAGTATATTTAGATAATTAACATTTGGGATATTTCAATCTACCCCCCTTAAAAGGACTTCGTCCCGAAGTCATATTCCTTAAATCACAATCCTAGGAAATCCAATCTCGATAGGTTGTGCATCTATCAAATGCTACTCTAATAACACATATATATTCGCTATAGCATTCACAATTATTATACTATGCTTATACAACACATAGCCCTCATGTGTGGCATTCACTTAATCGTACATGGGTATAGGTGATCTAATCAGCACCTTAGTTCCTATCAATGCTAATACCTTGACAACCTCCCTGAGGTGTTCATATCCTTTCCAATGTACTTTTCCATTTTCCATAACCATATGTGTATATCTATGTTACTAGTATCTCTAGGATACTCACACATTAGTACCAAGTGCATATATGCACGTGTAACCAAATATCTATAGCTACCCGTGGGGAGCGGTCTTAGCGACGAAGGACTCTACAGTCCACGGCCCCTTGGGTAGTGTCACATGATCTTAACAATTCCTAAGTTCATTATCTACACATATCTGTGTCCACTTAGAGGGAGTTTTGAGAATCATCCCCCGACGTGGTCAGTGTCAGTGTTGAACTATCTTTTCTCCCCAATTTGTGTCCAGTTTCTCTTGATCTGACCAGGATCAAGTTTGACCTCCCACGTCAATTTCAACCAACCAATTTAGTTAACAAGTTCTAATCTTATACTCTCTTAATCTTGCCACATTATGTCTAGTCGATACACAGGTCTAACTAGTATAATTAATTAGTCATAGGTATGAGGATTGTATAAATCCTAAGCCATGGAACTAAGTTCCTTTAATTCACCACTCATCCATTTCCTAGAGGTTTTAACTTCCACTAGGCTACCAAATGGTTTCATACCGATTCTCATATCCAATTTTTATACTTGGTTTCCTACCGAGTCACAAATCATTATACCACATAAACCTACTCGGTTTTATACCGAGTTATAAATCATGATTATCGTTGGGGTTTCTACTCCCTCTTACTTGTATTCTCACATCGAGGCTAACAAGTTTGACGTTTTATGTCAAGTATATGAGTATACATATCAAAATACTATACATCATAAGCAAGTGTATAACCACATGCAATCAAGTATCTCATAGGATACTTGATACACATACAAGTTCACCAATGCATATACCAATACATAACTAAGTATGCCCCGCATACCAACACATACCAACTACACAGCTAAAGTATGCCCCGCATACACACACGCCAAAATCTAGTGTACACATGTGTACTGTCAAGAGGCTCTACCCCCTTTAAAAAGTGTTACGCCCTCGTACCCCATAAGTATACAACAACATCTAAGCAAATAGTGTTGGATACTTGGCTCTTATAGCGTTCTCCAACTCCCATGAGGCTTCTCCCGCCTCATGATTCGATCAAAGGACTTTGACCTTTTTAAATGGTCTTGTTCCTGGTCTTCCTCATTTTTGTGTTGAAACTTTGAAGTGGAGTCTCCTCATCTCTAATAGACGGGTCTAACTCTAGCCACCCGGGCTCTAAAATATGTGAAGGGTAAGGCACGTACTTCTTCAACTGAAAAGCATGGAATACTTTGTGGGCTCTCCCAAACACGTTCTAATGGGCTCACTCGCTCCGTAATGAGGTGCAGACCCATGAACATAGGGCTCAGTTTGCCCCTTTTTGTTCTCGTTGATATATTGTAGATTGTTTATTAGTAGCAAGTTATTGCTGACCCCTTCCAGTGTGACGGTACTATACATAGTCTTTCATACTTTTATAAAAGAGGTATCTTAATCGGTCGGTATCGTTAATTGTACGTGCACACGATTATATCTAAGTTGTATATCCTGATGTTCTGGATTATTAGCGCACAAGCGTGTCATGTATTCTTTGTCTTCAATCACTGACTTTTAGTTTGGGGTGAAATATGATACTGGCTATTGTTGGTATTTAGTACTCTTTGCACTTGTCTCCATAATATTGAGACGCATCAGCCTATATTTTCACGGGGTAATCTTTGTCATCCCGTGTCTTCAGGTTGTTTTGCTCCAGAGTAATATGATTGTTGTAGTATTTACTAAGTACTTCATGTTGATGTATATCACATTTTCCGTATGTCGGTCTAGCAACAATGTTCGTATGGTTCACCCTGCTTTCTATCAGGGGAAATCCATTTAATGTGCTCATATTTGTGTTCTGCATCTTTCGGTATCTGATATGGGAATGCTCTTTGGCAGTTGAGGCATCTGCCCCTAGGTATATTTAGTCTCATTTTCTTTGTTGATTCTCCAGGAATGTACTTATACATTTTTGTGTCTTGCGTGGTTGTATAGCGTTGAACGTTGTATACATTTTGGAGTGTCTCCTTGAATGCTCTAAACTATCGTATAGTCTGCCTTTAATTTTGTTTCTCATCGTTGGGTTCTATGCAAGTTTCACTCGTCTATTTTCCGCCAGCCTATTTGTTTTTGATGGCTGCTCATGATGGTCGCTTCTGCACGCACCATATTCTAGTCGATTTGACGGTTATCAGTTATCAAAATGTTTACTTTCTAGCTTAGGGCATCCGCTAGCATTCTAGCTCTGCCTTTCTTTAATTGCATAGTCGTGTGTTCATGTTCAGCCCTATTTGGGTGAAAATGTACCAATGCT
This sequence comes from Limonium bicolor, assembly GCA_023374045.1. Lineage (NCBI taxonomy): Eukaryota > Viridiplantae > Streptophyta > Magnoliopsida > Caryophyllales > Plumbaginaceae > Limonium > Limonium bicolor. The sequence goes on along the minus strand of CM041783.1, from coordinate 53,903,700 downwards.
CTTGTGATTTGATCTTATGGCTATTGTCACATCATACGATATTACATTATGTTTTTAGCGTGGAGGACGGTACTCTTTATGTCTCTTTCTTGGGTAGCATATTCATATCATTCAATAGGTTCCTTCTGAATGGCAATAATTGTGCTAATATAAGCGGACTCTTGATCCTTATGAGGGTTTCACACATTTTCTCATCCATTTAATGGGTTTTCATGCCTTTGTCATTACGTTGACTCTTGGCTTTCTCGTCTTTGGGAAATTTCCTCTAATACTATTGTTTACTAATCACCCCTCTGTGGGGTTACAACTTTGGTCGTATTATATTCAAGATTCTTGGTTCTTCTAGTGTTGTTAGTTTAGCTGGAACTCTTCTCGTCAATTCATCCGAGGTAACTGGTTGCACTGGTCTGGGGTTGTATCACTAACATTGGTATAAAGTTGACTACTTCTCGTGTTCCTTACACTACTCGTCAACATATATGGGGTACCTTAATGATACATTAACACTTACCTAACTAACTCATAAATGAGTCTGTCAGGCCCACAAGCCCCTATGGAGTGCGGTCGTCCCACATTTCATTTCTGTATACTCGCAGTGTAGTCACACGATTAATTAAGTGAAGTATTATTTTGTCAATCTCCTTCTCAAACACATTTGGGGTATCCTAAAGGAATTTTTAGGTTCCCTGAGTCCCTTGCCCAATGGGCATGCTTAAGTATCATCCGTTCGGTAGGTGTTTACGATATTGCACCCTAATAATGAGGTTTACATTGTGTAATGGTACGAGGGTGGTTTTCTTCTCTACCATTGGTTTCGTTATTGGCACATGTTCACTAGCATTCTAAAGGAATTGTGACCACTTGTGTTGACAAGTCATTGTTGGTCTACGGCTTGATAAGCTCTTTCTTGGGTTGCTTGCGCATTGGCTCCACATGGTTGTCATCTACTCCTCATGAGCGAGGCTTAGTGCTTTGTTCATTGCCCCATACTCTTGTATGCTCGTAAGTTATCCATGTCGTTCACGGTACGTATTTATAGTTCTCTAACTTTGCCCAGTCTCTTGGGTTACACCCCTTAGTGTAGTCTGGGACTCCATGATGAGGGTTCATTCTCCCCTTTTTATGGAAGTCCTTGTTGTAGTCTGATGTTGATCGGTTCTCGTTATTTGCCATCTCGTTGTAGGTGTCGTTGTCCTTGTGGCATACATTGGAAAGGTAGTCGGAGGCGGTATTTTCGTTCTCCAGGACTCGTGTCCTTCTAGTGGTACATTGGATACTTCCATTTAGGCTAGTGCCTTACAGTGTGTAGACTTAGTGTCTTGTATCAGTGATTAGGCTGTTGCCATTGTTTAACTTACACAATCTCTATCACTGACAGTCAACACGTTAGTAGACGACATGTCCTAAACACGTATGCCTCTTTTTGTGATCTATTGTATGGTGGGATACCAATGGTAATAGCCATTCTCTTCACGTGGGAACTTCCGTCCAATGATCAGTGTGATAAAATGGAATAACAATACATATTTCTATCCCGGTATTTGTTCGTCCTTTGTTGGTTATGATACTCCTTTGTAAGGGTAGTGCCTTGGGTGTTAATTGTTTAAGCAGTCCGTCAGAGTTTGCGTTTATGGCTGCAACTGGTTTAACTAATTCCTGTGTTATGGTAGAATATGTTCAATCTTTCTCTTGTCGTGGTCATAGTGCCTCCCAACATTTTGGCGTGTGCCGTAATGGGCATAGTATTGGCCCTGCTCATTACATGATCATATCTCATCTACAATTTTTGTTAATGCAAGTTTTGTTTGACCAAACTCAGTAACAGACACAGAGATCCGAGTCTTGAAGTTTTGATTGACCAAACTCAGTAACAGACACAGAGATCTGAGTCTTGACCTGACCAAGGGAGGTGCCGTCAATAGAAGATCTTGCAGTATCTAACCGCTTCTAGATATATTCTGCACAGTTTTTATCTTTAGTAGATTATCTAGAGAATATCTTTTCTGTTTGATATCTAAGTCGGTTACTAGGATTTTATCTTTAAAGAAATTATATCTTTAAAGATATTGTTTTATGTAAAACGATAACTATATATAGGAGATGTTAAGAGAAGGTAGAGGCACGTTTTTTAGGTGAGAGAAAAGAGGTAAAAGGAAGTATCTTTTGTTTAAACACCGGTTGAATCATTGGAGAGTTGTGAGATCTAGTGTTTTACGTGTTTGTACTTGGAGAGCCTGTTCTCCTAGTACGTGAGGGTGTATCAAGTTCTTGATACGTGCTAATATAGTGAGTATTCACGTGTATCTAATATCTCACTCTCTGTTGCTATTTCTTGAATATCAAGTTCGTCGTCAGACTGTTACTCAGCACCTAGTTCCTCGTGAGTAACAACCTCACTGAGAACAACCGTTGTAAGATCCTACAATTGGTATCAGAGCAGGTTCCCTTTTGGTGTCTAGGAGAGAAATCTTCAAAGGGTGATCAACATGGGTTCTTACAACGTCAAAGCACCGAAGCTTACAAAATTCAATTATGCTTGCTGGTGTGAACAAATGGGACATCAACTGATGTCGATAGACTATGATCTATGGACAGTTGTAACCGAAGGCGATTTAGTCCCGCAGGTTACTGAAGATGGAGTTACCAAGCCTAAGGAGAAGAAGGATTGGAATGATAAAGACAAGAAGCTACTCAGTAAGAACAAGCAGGCCTTGAGAGTGATTGTCTCATCACTTTCAGAGGGTGATCAGCAAAAAGTTCTTGGCATACTAACTGCTAAAGAAGTTTGGAACTTTCTGAAAGTTGCCTATGAAGGAACAGATTCGATCAGAAAGGCAAAAGGAAAACAGTTCAGAAGACAGTTTGATAATTTCAGAATGCTTGAAGGTGAGTCTGTTACACAGACGCTTGAAAAGTTTGACAAGATTCTGAGTGATATGAAGACTGTGGGAGTCACATTGGATAATCTAACTATCAATGAAAGGTGTCTGGACAGTCTCGGAAAGGATTGGCTGCACTATACAACTTTGCTAGAAACAACCAAGGATTTGTCAAAAATGTCCCTCGAGGAGTTAGGCTCTGAGCTGATGGTCTATGAAGGTAAGATGAAGGGAGCAATCTCTTCGCCAACAACATGCAAAGATCTGGCCTTGAAAGCTTGGAAGAGTAATGCTGGTACAGATGAAGAGGAATTGAGTGAAGAGGAAGAAATTATCAAGATAGCTGATGGTATTCGAAGGATTTTTGGAGGACGGCGAGGTCAGAATTCTAAGTTTAATCGTAACAAATCAAAGAAGGGTCCAATAATCTGTTTCAGGTGCAACAAACCTGGACATGAGGTCAAAAATTGTCCTTTGCCACAAAGGGATAATTTTCAGGAGAAAGTCAAGAAATTCTCAACAACAGCTGCTGCGGCTTGGGGAGAAGATGGTTCAGGTACAGACTCAGAACCTGAGAATGAAGATCAAGTGTGTATGACAGCAATTGTCCAAGAAGATGAGATGAGTTTGGACACGGAATTCTGTTTTATGGCGGAAGGAAAGTTAAACAAGACTCTCCCAGAAGATGAGGTATGTTTAACTCATGTGAAAGAGTCTTTTGATTCTATGTCAAAGACACAGTTATTTGATCTTTTGTCTGAAGCATTGATGAAACTGAAATCGCAAAAACTTGGGTATGAGGATAAGATAGTTAGGATGGAAGACAAGATAAAGAGTCTTGAAAGTCCTACTAGCTCCGATGAGGATTTCGACGTAGATGAGTATGTTACTGAGATCAGAGAACTCAAAGCTAAAGTGGAAGATTTGAGTAAGTCTTCAACTGACAACAAAAACTGCGTCAAAGAGAGTCTGGATAAGCCAAGGATCAACTTTGTTAGTCCTTTGGAGACTAGAATTCTCACTCTTCCATGTTGGGCACAAGAAGAAGTGAATTCTCTTTTAGATCGTAATAAATCACTAAAAAGGGAATGTGAAACTCTCTCAGGCATGTTAGCTGATGCAAATCGGAAGTTAGAGCTTCAGACACAGACTAATCCCACTTGGTATACTGGAAAGACAAATCTGAATCAGATGTTGTTCAAAAACAACTCCAATAAGTGCGGTTTGGGATTTGAACTAGAGAAACCCACTCAATTTAAGACGAGAAAGTTGAAGACTCAACCTGGTCATTCTAAGTCTACACTGAACTCGTGCTGGTACTGTCATCAACTAGGACACAAGATAAGATGGTGTCCCAAACTGTTGAGAAAACAATTGCGGGAAGAATCATCAAGACAGAGCTTATATAGAGCCAACAGATTCCACACTAAAAGATGGGTTCCTATAATCCAGTCTAAGTGTGTGCCTACAGTTGAGCCTAAACAAATTTGGGTACCAAAGTCTAATCAGTCCTATCAGTTTCGTCAAGAAGGCATTCTACCTCTTTCGGATTCTTTATCTTGTTCTCAGTGATCAGTCCGTGACACACCATTACCCCCTACTTATGAAGGTCATGCCTTAGTTTCTTTTTGATTCGGCAAAAGGGGGAAAGATGTCTTGAACACATATGTGTGTGTGCAATAATTCAGGGGGAACGTTCTGTGCAATAATTCAGGGGGAACGTTCTCAGTTCCGGACATAAGATTTTGAGTGACGACAATGGATGATTACAGAAAGCAATGAAGCAGCAGTTAAGGGGGAACATACATCAATTCAAGACTCAGAGTTTGCCCAATCAAAAAGGGGGAAATTGTTAATGCAAGTTTTGTTTGACCAAACTCAGTAACAGACGCAGAGATCCGAGTCTTGAAGTTTTGATTGACCAAACTCAGTAACAGACACAGAGATCTGAGTCTTGACCTGACCAAGGGAGGTGCCGTCAATAGAAGATCTTGCAGTATCTAACCGCCTCTAGATATATTCTGCACAGTTTTTATCTTTAGTAGATTATCTAGAGAATATCTTTTCTGTTTGATATCTAAGTCGGTTACTAGGATTTTATCTTTAAAGAAATTATATCTTTAAAGATATTGTTTTATGTAAAACGATAACTATATATAGGAGATGTTAAGAGAAGGTAGAGCACGTTTTTTAGGTGAGAGAAAAGAGGTAAAAGGAAGTATCTTTTGTTTAAACACCGGTTGAATCATTGGAGAGTTGTGAGATCTAGTGTTTTACGTGTTTGTACTTGGAGAGCCTGTTCTCCTAGTACGTGAGGGTGTATCAAGTTCTTGATACGTGCTAATATAGTGAGTATTCACGTGTATCTAATATCTCACTCTCTGTTGCTATTTCTTGAATATCAAGTTCGTCGTCAGACTGTTACTCAGCACCTAGTTCCTCGTGAGTAACAACCTCACTGAGAACAACCGTTGTAAGATCCTACAATTTTCTATAAAGTGGGGAACAAGTTGTTACGTTGGGTACTCGTATCTGGTACCCCATCTGTTAAATTGAATGTATTCTAGCTGTTTAACAGCTGGTGTATCACGATTTTTTGATTTCCTATCATCATTAAGGATGGTGGTGCATCTGGTAAGTGCTATAAAATTTCATATGAGGTCGTGTTTGTCCTAAGGACTAAACATTCATCACTGATATTGATTGGCATTTATGCCAGCATATGTTTATGGTGTTTGGCTCTTAAGCCGATGTAAATGGTTCATCAATGTTCAACAGGTGTAGTTGTTACAGGCCGGTGTATGCCCTTTAGTTGCAGTGGTCGGACTCATCGGGTTCTTCTGAGGTTTGTAGCCTCATGCTTTAAGGCTTGTGTGGCCCTATTTGTGATGGGTGGTATTTACGGAATTTGTACGAAAGTTGTACGAATATTTGATGATTACCAGTGGCCATGGTATCATACCCTCTGGTCCACACGGTCTTGTAGAATTTGGTTGTAGGTGCAGCACTTGCTGTGGCAAGTGCGCCAGGTAGGCGGAATTGTTAATATATTGATTGTCATAGCGCTTGCAGTAGCAAGTGCGCCATGTAGGTTGAGTCATCGGTATTGTAGTTATTGGTACCATTGATGCTTCGGTCATTTGAGTATGGTTTAGATGATTTCTCTTGGAAAGGGTAGTAGTGAAGTTGTTACGGTCCGTTAAGGTATAGTAAGTTCTCTAGGGTAATTCTATTCCTAGATTTTCTGAGTTGGGTTCTTTTATGAGTTTTGTTTTGAACTTCACCATGGTAGAAGGAGGTTTTTTTTACACATGTGTTCACGCAGTCAAGTAGTTAAGTTAAGGATTGGCATTTATCCAGATCGCGCTGAGTACTAGTACCAACGCCTAAGGTTCCCGCAAAATTCGAGGTGTTCTGCCCCTGGTGACTCTTCCCCTTCTACTTGTACCAGCTGGGGTCTACCCCGTATAGTCACCTCATGGTGTTCTGGGTCTAGCAGATGGAGTACTTGATCGTCTTTGGTATGACATTCCTTGATTGGGTGTTGTGTTGCAACAATCTAGGTGAGTTACGTTTCATAAGCTCATAGGGTTATCACATTTACAGGTCAGATCTTCTGAACATCCAATGTTGTATCGACTTGAAATTATCCCTTTTTGGGAAAGACTTCTAAGCAGTTATTGGTTCCGTATGTCATGCATTTTTAACAGTCGTCTTAGACTTGTTTTCCATTCTTCAATCATCAGGTGCACTTGTCCGTGCTTTCCTTTGGTTAAATTGGACAGAGTTTCGGTGTCTAATTACAAGCCGACCCGATTGTCCTATGAATTTGTATCCTTCTTCAAAGTGAGGTTTATTGTATATTCTTCACTACGTATAAGTACACTTTAAGATAGTACGTAACTATCGGGACCCCCGGTCCTTAGTGATTCATCGCATCACAAGCTCTTCTGTCTGTCTTGATGTCACAGTGACTACTACAACCGCATCGGTCTTCCGAATAGGAGGAATTCTTTTGTCTCTTTGGTGTCATCCATTACATTGCCTCTATAGGTGATACTCGAGGTGTGGGCAGTGGCGGGTGGGGTACCACTGCCGTTTCCCGGGATGTTCTTCTATCAAGCTAATGCGGCAACTGTAGTCTCAACACTATTCGGGGTTTGCAGGACCTTCATTACCCCCGACATGCCTCACCCTACGTAGTTTCTATCTCTTCTCGACACCCGTAATACGCTATGTCGTATCATCACTCGGTAGTTTACCGTATAGTAATCAATAACATAGATATGCCATTAAGGCTACTATTGTTACACATTTAGCATTACTAAGACACTGGTTTGTTTAAGATGAGACGTCTCGTACCTCACAACGTTTCCCATATTCCCATAATCCTAAGCTCACTGTCTTAGTCCTAATCTCTCGTCATCAGAGCGGAGTGTTTTGTAACACCCCTCACATTAAACACGTAATAATCACTCTCGTAGCATAATTAAAGACGTCTTACAGCGGAAGCTAGAAACTAATAATTCTCTCTTGGGTGTCACCTGCCATTACTCGCCCTTGCGAGTAAAGAAGCAGAGAAGAAATATAATAAAAACAACGACAATAATTAACCACGGTGATGACAAGATATATACTACATCATCCTAAGTTTAAACTGATACATAAGGTAAGTGGGCATCTAAGGTTATCCCAATGTTTACATCATACTAAATATAACTAAGTCTAAATGTGCGATAATTACATGGCGTCGTCGACTACCCCGAAGTCCCGCACTCCTACTTCATAACTCGATAAGTTCCTGTAATGAGGTGCCATATAGGCTCAGCCAACTGCTGGTATGCTAAATGTGATCCTAGACCCTTTAGGCCACTTAGGTTGATTAGTCATCTTGCATAACATGAGATTCGTTTCATGTTGTTCCGTTTACATGCTCATAAAAAACTGTAAATGCGGAATTAAATATACAACAGACACTTAATTATCCACACAACAATTCACAATAGTCACATCATTAGCAAGATATCAACCAATGTAGTTAGTAAGGATCACTAGTTAGTTTAACTGAATTAAATCCACTTGTTCCATTTCCATCATACGAAGCCCCGCTTCCAACAAACCTCACATAATCATACGGGTGTCATATTAAGGACAATTTCCCGTTTAGCCTCACCCATTTACAATTTGGATAGTAGTCCCATGCCATACTACTAGTGGATAGATGGACTTACTTATCTACAGTGGTAGATGTCCATTTGGCTGAAGCCATGGTGCCAATAGCAGCACACTCTGACTAACGATTGTATCTGGCTCATTAGATTAACAAGAGTAGACCCTAACCGGGTACGAAACTCTAGTGATCACTATGCGTAACCTGTTGGAACAAATGCAACCCAGGATTTACTAAACAATGCATCATTAATTATCACACTCTTATTTGTTAGTGTATTTTAATTAATCTCCTGGATATTTAATCTCGTTATTGGAGAGCACATTCATTGGATGCCCTATCGAGTCTTACACGTAACCTAGAAGTTTGCTAGGTGATGTTTACAGGTCAAGTCAACGCTCTAGAGACGGTTAATACCGGGTCTCTAAACAAAGTTCCTCACTTAGTATTTTAGGAGTAGTTTACACTCATAAGTTAGTACTAGGAGTCCCTCCTAATGGTTCACACACAAGTTAGGTGATAATCAATATCACTTGTCCGATCGACGTGCGCACACAATTAATAAACGCTTGACAGTCGAGTAAATAATTCACACACATCATGCATATCACACATATCGCTCTTAGGCAAATAACAAATAATACCCGAACCTGAGGAAAACCTCAGAGGTTCAGACCACACATTCACATACCGTACACCATAATAATCGCTAGCGTGAAGATTCATGCTCGCCCTGTACTCCTCGTAGCTCGTCCTCTAGCGCACGTCCTCTAACGCACTCAACTCTGGAATACAAACTATATATTAGCTCTATGTAATATGGACTAACTCGGTATCCTGACTAGTCACTAATCCTCCTAGTAATTACCCCCGTGATTGTTCAAAGGTCATCATTCAGGTTTTAGACAGTTTGGGATTAGTTAAATAACCCTCTAAGTATATTGTAATTAAGATGTAATATTTATGTACTACTTAGGATTTAATCCAAATAACCTATCTCATTTGTTCATAGGTTTGTTATCTATATATAATACACACCTCCATATAGTTTGTTACTATATGTTAATTATATCCTTGACTTAGAAACCTTTATTTCTCCTTTCAAGTTATGAGTTGGCCAACTTGACCTTTTTGGTCAATTGGGTTGACTTGGCCAATTGTGTTGACTTGGTTAGCTTATCCAAGTACATAAGTTTATATATTTCATATTATAGCTCTTGTATTATAATTCACTCACCATTTAATACGTTATACTTTAACATAAGAACTTTACATATAATGTGTTATAATTCATCTTCCCATCTCATAACATCTCTTATGTAATATCATATAGGTTCCCAACCATATCATATAACCCATTCACTTCATATATTCTTGCATATATATATATATATGAATTATAAGACTCATTTATTAAATGATATATCTTATCATTTTATGTAAGGTAATTAACCTTACTTAGTTGTGTTATTTTACACTACCCATTTTAGGATTATAATTCTAATGTTATGTGACATTATATAGTATATCATTAGACCCCCAAAGTCTAATTAATATTTCACATTATTTTATAACCTTATTATTCATCACGTGTACTAGTTTCATTTCTAACGACATTAACACTTTATAATGGCTATAACTTTTATACATCATAATCATAGTCTAAAATTCTTTCCTACAACTTTGTATTGTACTTATAATACATAAGTTTTATTGATTGCTAATATCCTTAATGGTGTTACATTATTTAGCCAAGTAACTTTCAACCTTGGAATTCGAATTCAATTGTGCTATATCTTATAAGTTGATTCCTCTCTTATCTAGTATACCATAATCCTTCTTGTCTTTAGTTTACTAATTTGTGTGTGTGCGTGTGTATATATATATATAATTATAATTATAATTTCCCTTACTCCACTAACCAAAATCTCAATCCTTTGATTATATATTCCTATATATATAAGTATACTCATTTCGAATTAAAAGTCATACTAAGTGACTTTCATCCGCTTAACCTTGGTGTATTATAGTGACACATTTGTTCCTATAATTGTTATCGTTATTAATAACCTTATATCAATCCCCCAATAATTCTAACTTTATAGTCCAATCACCATTATAATTTCCAAACCTTTAGGTTAATTGTTCACATTCTCAAATTATATACATATACATATGTATACACTTATGAGTTCGTTTTGCAAGGTCATCCTTTTACTATGACTTAAGATATAATCCTTACTATGTATATGTTCCATATATGAGTATGTTCCCATAAATATTAGTGTTACACGAATATATACATTCGTATCCTCCTAACCTTTAATCCACCAATATTTATATACACCTATATATATTATCATATATTTAATACTAACATTAATATCTTTACAAATCAGTACTAATCTCATAGGAAAAATTCTTTAACTATTTTAGTCCACCACTTAATAAACTTACTAAAATGTTATTACCCTCACTTACCATTTACCGATTTACTAATTAATCTCTTAAAGTTGGACAAATATAATATTGGTGTTTCAATTCACCTTTAACTTAGGTTAAGTCCAACAAATGCCTAGATTATTCTCTCATCCTTATTTGGGCCTAGCCCAATTAGGATTCTAAAATATTCCTAAGCCCATTTCAATTTCGGTTTCAATTAACCAATGTTAAACCAAATATAATTTTGACTAACCTAACCCGATTTTGACAAGCCAAAGTCTCCAATTCAAGTTTCACCTAACCTATTCCATTTTGACCATCATATTTCAATTTTTGACCAGATCAAAAACCCTAAACTGATTTGACTAACTAATTTCAACTTTAACTTGTCAAAGTCCCCAATTTGACCTAATCTCAATTTTGACAAGATTCTTAGTTTGACCAAATTGATTTTCCATCCATTTCCGATTTTCACCAAATTAAGTGACCAATTCCAGAATCTTCATATCACCTCTGGATTTTCTATAATTCACGTTTTTTACCTCCACTTTCCAAAATTGCATTTTTCTTTTTTTTTTGTCCCCAACTTCCTCCTAATAACCATTTCATCCTAAAGTTTGCCAAATATTAGAATTTTGCCCCAATTTTATTCGAACCCTAATCAAATTTCAAAAACCCTCAATTCAATTTCTTTCTCAATCTATCGTATCTATCCGCATATTCAGTTTCGTTAAATCTGCCACCTTAACGCATGAACCCATATATACGGTTAGCCATTATTCCCAATCTAAACCCCCATTTTTGAAACTACAAAGTGCCACAAGCATCTTAATTCAAAATTGATAACAACATTTAGAACAAAACTCCATATATCCATGGTTGTAGTTAGTTTCCCTTTTATTTTCGATCTAGGCAGAATAACCAAGACTTCAATGTTCGAATTCAGCAAAAACCCAAACCTATCCAGATTTAAGAAGTACCCGAACTCCCAAGGTTAACACAAATATTTGGATTCATCAACAACCACAAAACTCCAGTTTTACGCACCCCAAAATACACTAAATTAGCCCTACATTTTGGACTAATTATAACATCAACTAAATCCAGATTCACACACAATCATGGTCACAAAACTCATATTTCTCTCTATTTTTTTTTCGAATCCATGTTCGACGCCTAAACACTAACATTCTCAGACTCAGAACGAGGGAAGCTTGAGGCTGAAATTAGCTATTATTTCGAGATTAGATGTAAAACCTTCGGCTCCAAGAGCTGTCTGTAGTTTCTCTGATCTCAACCACTCGTTCCGTTGCGGTGTAGCTTCACGTGTTTTCTTCAAGTCCAGCCGATGAGGTGTTTGGCTTCCAGGCGCAACCGCAGAGGAAACAGGAAGAAGTGGAGGAAGAACGGAGTTTAGGTCGATTCAAGGTTTTGGAAATCCCAAAAGAAACCAAAGATGAAATCAAGAGGAAAACATAACACCTTACCTTGTTCTCTGTTCCTTTACAAATCGGGACTAAGTGTTCCCGGTTTGGCGTTGTTGGAGATGATAGAAGAAGGAGAAAAGCACAAAGTCGTGTTTCTTGTTTGACCGTGGCGGAAATCGAAAAGGGAGAAGGGAGGCGCAGTGTTCGCCGAAGTTGGGGTTCCAAATTACCGTAAGTTGAGGGAATGAAGAGGGGCACGAGTAGTATGTTTTTGTTAGGTTAGGGTTGTTTCAGAGGACAAGAGAATGAAGATAGAGGCGCATTTTTGGGAGTAAAGAGAGGCGTGGAGCTGTATATGTTCCTCGGTAGTTTAGGGTTGTCATTATCGTGAGTGAATTAGAATAGGAAGTGGGCTCTATTTTTTTTTGTCTGGGTTCTGAACTACCGTGGACGAGTGAAGACTGGGCCAGCCCAGTCTTTTGGCTGGTCGGCCCATCTTTTTTTTCTTTACAATGTTTTATTTAATATGTTGTTTCTAACTCGTCTTATACTCGTTTTTCATATCGTTCGCGACACATGGTCCCGTATAACGAGACAGACCTCTTCATAACTCCAAATTTATACTTTTAAACAATTATTATTATTGTTATTTAGAAATTCTTTTAGTTAGTATTTAATACTAATTGGTTTGCGTTTTGCCATTTTAGACGAAAATGTGATGTCTTTTATTCCGACTATTTAACCAATTTTTCAATATCTCTAAAATTTCCCATGTAATATATAAGGTATTTAGGACCTCGCCTTTACTACTCAAATGTTTGAGACACGTTTTTCAATGTAAACAATATATTTCATTTCCATTAATATTTATTTTATTTTGTTATTTTATGCGAGATTTATTAACCTCTTTAAATCTTACATCTGTTTATAAAATTAATTTCTTACGTGTACGAATTTAAGTAATGCACCTCAATAACGTTTCTATCCTTAATAATATATATTAACCTTCCATTAAACACTTCCATTTAATTAATTTAGTATTAATTTGGGATAATTAACATTTGGATTTCAGCTGTTTAGTGGTATTTTGCTGGTTGTTTTGTGCTGGTTGTTTTGTGGTTATTTTGAAAACTGTTGTTCGGCAGTGTGGCGGTTTTGTCTAGCGTATTTGAATAAGTTAGTTACGTGTAGTGCGTTTACGGATGTCTGTGCTACAATTACAAATTTTATATTACATTTTAAAACAAATTTTTTCAAGATGTAAATAAAGAAGCTACTAACAAATATATAGATTATATATACATAATTTATAATTAGAAAACAACAAAGTTTTATTACAATAAACCATTATTAACATTTCTATTTATACAAATAACTTAACTATTATCAAACATAATGCTATCAATGGATAATAACAATTGTAACTATACATGGTTTTAACACACCGGGCTACTTGTCCACATTTGAGTAAAAGGAAAAATATAATAATTAATTAGTGAACTTTATTATTGTTTACATCATAAAAAAATAAACAATTTAGTTGTTAAAAAATATAACCTATATATTAATATATGTGGATATAATTAAATATTCATATTTTATACCTTATTTTTGCAATATAGTCAAAAGTAAAACTGATTGTTATGTCATTCTCGGTAATCATGTACCCCTCCTATCCATAATACAAATATTTTTTTAGTTTTTATTACTAATTCTATAAATTAAAAAAATATTAGAATTACTCAAAATAATTTTTAGTATAAGTTTCTAGAAAAACACTACTAATTTAAAACTATTGTTCTATATATAATATCATTTTCAAAATATAATTATAAATATAAAAAATTCAAATTAATTTTTAAATATTAATTAAAATATTCTCACCCCCCCCACCCCCTAATTACAGTTTTCTGGCCGCTTCTCTTTACTGTATTTATTCTCTTTGCAGCATAAATTTCTGGTTGTTTTGAAAATTGTTGTTCGGCGGAGTGGCGGTACATTTATACCACAAAAACTGTAGGAAAACATATAGATTAGGGTACCTATCTCTCGAGCGCAGCGGAATTATATGTAGGATCGTTCTTTCTGTTCGTTGTCAACCGAACCGCCCTTCCCTTGTTGTCAATTTGATAAAGCCTTCGCGTCTACCAGGTGGAGGAAGCCACAGCAGCACTCCCCACGCTATCCACGACCTAAGAACCCTAACACGGCTCTCTCTCTGTGTGTATTTTGTGGGAACTAGCGATTATGTATTTTTGTCTGTCATTGGAAACTAATTCCAGAGTCTCTATATATAATAATAACAGAAAGAGATAAGAATAACAAATATTATTATCAATATTATTTGACGTTGGTTGTAACTAATATTTAACAAATAAATATTATCTTCTATTTATTACTTAAATAAATATAACCAACATCTCCCACTTAACCAAAGGTCAAATACTTGAGAGCTTTCGTGTTTCATACAGGCAAATAGGCCATGCGACCTGGCAACACACCTGCAATGTGGATAACTCCAAACCAAACCTCTCAGGCCAGAATGAAGCATCCAAAAAAAAGTTGCCAGCACCTCAAGTCCAATTTCTGTTCAACTAATCCAAACTCAACCCAGATCCTTCAACATATGGATGAGCAGGATACTGTGACCAATCACTATAACTACTAAAGTTACTGGCGCTAGCAATTGTCACTTCAGTCTGAACTACTCTTGTAAACTTTTCCTTTTACTTGACATTGTATCCTAATGGTAATAATCGCTTTCCCAGAAGGTTACACTAAAACCGTAAAAATCATGAAATCTTGGTAATCCTTCCAAAGTAGCAGCATCATTACCACTATTACAACCCAAGTCAAAAGGTCAAAAGGTGCATATAACAAATATTGACTCACATAGCGAAGGAGCAAGGATCAATCCATACGCTTCAATGAGGTCGCTAGCACGTACCGTATGAAAGTACGTTGTGGGGAGTTCTCTTACATAGAGGATGTCAACTCCCACCCACACGAGTCTAAAAGGTTCACATAGACACCTCCCACTCGGCTAAAAATGAACTTACATGGGTACAGGAACCTTTATTAAATATCCCATGTGGATTAACCAATAACCCTTTTAATATAGACTACAAAAGTCTCCCATTAACTTTGAGTCACTAAGACAAAGTTAGCATTACTTCATGATAACATATATCCAATGAAGCTGGCTACTTGTGTGAGAAAGTATGCCTTATAGTTCATTGACATTAATACACAACATTATATTTTGACAAACAAAATATTGAAGAGAATAAGCATTCTTATATCCAACAAGGTAAAAATTACTGTGGCCTTAGCATAACACATAGTTTGTTGTGCTCTAAAAGTAAAAAACTTTTGACAACTTCCAGTGTTCAGGGTGTAACACCCCATCCAACAACAACACACTTATCAACTAACTGCAGCGGAAAACATACTTCATCACATTACTTATCTCGTTGGTGTTACACGCCGTTAACCACCCACGTGGCTAACAAGGCTATTACATATACATTGTATCGGTCTGATGGACTAGATTCCCGAGCAACTGTACATTACTATACCTTTTCATTAACAACAACCAACACACATAAGCCTTCCAACTGTACCGAGTATTTACAAACTGATGCCGATAACAATTTCGGTCTTACTACACCTACAATACATACACAAATTTAAATGGCTACCCATGTACAAACGACTACCCCGTCCTACTCTCGAACGGCTTCCAGCTCCTTGTACCTGAAATAGAATTGGAAGAAAGGGTGGCCCCCAAGGGGCTCAGCACCTTTGCTGGTATGGTAATCCCGCAGCCCGCATGCTACCGGGCCACACACAACTATTTGTCGTCTTAGCATGCGGTTGATTACATTTAAATCATGCACGTAAACTACAAACACACAACACATTACACTGCACAACAATGGCTCAATAAAACAACCAACACATCTACACTTAATAAATCACCCATTGTGATCTTTAACCCCTAGAGTGTTTCTCCTTTAATGGAGTTATTTCCTTAATAGACGACACTTACCCACAGGG
This sequence comes from Limonium bicolor, assembly GCA_023374045.1. Taxonomy (NCBI): domain Eukaryota; kingdom Viridiplantae; phylum Streptophyta; class Magnoliopsida; order Caryophyllales; family Plumbaginaceae; genus Limonium; species Limonium bicolor. The sequence goes on along the minus strand of CM041783.1, from coordinate 53,887,723 downwards.
CCGTCTTTGAGGGTGTGCAAGTGGTGCTTTGGCACAGGGCCCCACTTATTGGGGGCCCCATATTTAAGGGTTATGTTATTTTTTTAGCTAGAATCAATTTATTGTTAATGTATATAAAAAAATTATAAGTAAACAAAATATAAATAAAATATGATACTTTATTATTAAACTTTATATTGTATATAAAACAATAACTAATTAATAAAAGATAACATGTTAAACTAATATTCAACAAAGTTTTTATTAAAAACATGTATACAAATAAAAATAACTAATAAATTAATAAATATTGAGTAATGAGTATCACTTAAATTAATTTATAATGATTTTTTTAATTTATATATGATTTAATATTTTATATATGATCATGTATCTAACGGGCACAGGGCCCCCTAATTGATTGAGACGGCCCTGCTTACCCACTAATCGGGTTAATCCTTAAGCGCCTCTTATAATAAGCGGAATTCGTGTCCCGATCCATCTCCACATCTTACACATATATACATCACATCGCAATAAGAATTGCCACAACAATACTACAAACATAACGTGAACGGTTCCCTTTACGAACCAGCCCAAACATAGTTAGTTCACTTGTAGAGCCTAGAGAATGTTGCCAGACTCATGATAAGCTCGTTACATAACTCGTTACCATCTCGTTAAATGAACGGATAACTTAACACAAGGTGCGTCGGATATGTAATCCAAGCACACCGAACAAACATAGTATGCCCCTGTGGCCCGACGTGAGTCAGTAAAATAGCCTTGGTTAAGCTAAAGGAAGGTTGGAAACCAAAAAGGAAAACAACCATAACATACAGAAGGATCGAACCTGATATGACAACGACCCCCATACTCATACGCGTGGCCGGAACTACCGAACTCCTACACTCCCTTTAGCACTTGTTAGAAGTCTCATTATTGGACTTAGTAATTAATTCACAATCAGGTGGTTAAGTCTAGTTAGCCACACACAAGGAAGTGAACATATTAACACGCACAAACAACACTAACTAACTCACGCATAGCCGGTTAGAATGTCCTTAGGTTGGAAATGTTATTACCGGATGCCGTTCTCTTATGTTCACCTAATATGGTTAACTAGCCCTTTCATGCGCATTCGAGGTTACCGGTATCGGTACGCAACGCATAACAACAAAACGACTGTAACTCGTTTCATGATTTCTTATAACGTGGCAAACATACAGAAAACACTTTGGCATACAAGCCGGTAATCCGTAGGACACAGGTTGCAAGAAAACCATACCTGTCACCGAGTCCCACTCTATCATGTCCACTTATGTTCCTCGAACAACCTCGAACAACTGGTAATTACATTTACTTTTATTAACATCGAGGTACATGATTGTTTTAAAGTCTAATGCTCATAACTTATCCCCGTTAACTAGTTAAATAACTTGACATTTTTAAACTTGTTTTACTCTCACATTTTATTACAATTTTTCCACCCGCTTAATTGTCTTTATAACCCACCTAACATGTCCTTAACAACCTTATAACATCATTACTTATCAATCCCCATCATTACATATCATTTTCCAACCTTAAACAACATTTTTAGAGTGGTTCGGGACTTGGTCCTTGCAGAGTGGATTATCGTGATGATTAGTACTGGTGAAATTGATAAAGAAGAAATTAATACTCAAAATATCCGTCGGGCTGCAAATAAAACCCGGTCGCAGTAGTATAGAAGACAGAAGCGGCCGGGGTCAAACCGTGGGACTTATAGCGAGATAAAATAGTTCCTAAGCTTGTCACAAAAGGGGGGAAGTTAATTGACTTGTTTTAGAGAAAATATTAAGCAGATTAGAAAACTGAGTGCAGATGAATTAAATGGAACTCCGGGTTTAGGTTTTATTAATCTGATTAATTTGCTATCTCTACCGGTTTAATTTATTAGTTTGGCAAAATTCCTGTTATTATCCTAAGGACTAAGTCATAGACCCTTAAGAACTCGTTTACCAGAAAATGCTCGGTCTAATCAAGGTTCAAGCAATACTATGTAACGGACGTTAAATTCGAGGAATTATAATTGCATCTGAAAATACTAACCTATTAAATCATAATAGCTTTCTCCAGATTTACGGCTTAATTAACCTGTCTATTTATCACCTGGTCTGATCAAAATAGACTTAGGAAAGCATTTTAATAAATTCATGTAATTTATTAAAATGGTGAGAGAAAACCTTTAAGCGTAACAAACTGTATTTATTTTAACCGGTAGAAATATTGATTACATAATTAAACAAACCATAATTAAAACCCTTGCCCGGCAAATCCTCCTTAGCCTGACATATTAACTGGTAATAAGTCAGACAGAGGTTGGACGTATAACAATACGAGATGCGTGGATGATGAATGAGAAAATGAGAGAAGAAGAGTGGAGCGAGTACGTAGGATTTTTGTAAATGGAATGAGAGATTTTGAGTGTTGAGTTTGGGGTGGAACATCTGTATTTGTTTGAAGTAGCAGTGGTATTTTATAGAGAGAAGAAGAAGAACGACTGCAGACAGAGGTGGAAGAGCATTGATTGCTCAGGGGACAGAACACGAAGAGTATATAGATAAGTTGCAGGTCGACGGGCGAAGTCGACGGCGAGAGAGAAGAAAAAACTGTTTTGCGTTCGATTTTAAGCCGTGTCCGCCTCTGCGTCCGCCTTAATCCTCACGCGGACGTGACTGTCGACCTCGCCTTGTCCGCCCGGTCACTTGTTCTTCCGCGCGCCGCGTCCCCGTCCCTCGACGTCCACTCACTCCTCCGCCCTGTCCGCCCAGTTCTCACGCGGACGTCTCTGTCGACCGCGCCTCTGTCCGCCTAGACTCAACGCGGACGTCATGTGGTCGTGACTTATTTCTTCTACAAACTTTGACCGGCTCTAGATTCTTCGTTTGGACTCCGTTTTCTGAGCCGTTTGTCTATGCGTTCGTCTTTCGTCTACTTTACTCCCAGCTTGGTTTTCCTCATGTTTAATAAATTTGTGAGATAACAATAAAACATAAACTAGAGGAAAACTAACCGAAGTGGAGAAATGAGCAAGAAAAGTGCTAATATATATATGAAATACACCTATAAATCATGCTCATTTGGACACTTATCACACCCCCACACTTATCTTTTTGCTTGTCCTCAAGCAAAACCACGTACCCAAGTAAGTAGGGAATGCTCAATACTAACAAATATTATTATGAAGGGTAGGATAAACATGATCTTTTTAACTTATTGAGGAGTGTGATCCATCTGCTGGTGGCATAGGTGTGCTCAGGTAAAAATAAAATATAGAGTTTCGGGGTATGATCCAAGGTACTTCAATGTTTCTTTTAGGTGACTCTGAGAACTTTTACCATGGCCAACTTCTCTCAAGAATGGGCATTGAGGAGAAAACAAAAGGAAAAATAGATTCATGCATTTGTTTCACTTTTGCATAAGAGATGAGAAAATGTAGGCATCACGCCTTTGTATTTAAGAACACTCAACTCTCTTTGTTGGTTACCAATGGTGTCTCGCAAGTCCCTTGTTTTTTTTTATTTCTTCTTCTTCTTTTTTTTTTAACAGAGAAGCACCCCTTAGCAATCCCTAAGAGAGAAGACAGAAAGAAACCCTGAGCAATAAAATCCAACCATTGCAGATTATTTGGTCACACCGCATATAAAATGCTCCTCAAAAGTAATCAAAATTTTAAAATTTGTACCATTTATCCCACAATTCATAACAGTATTTGTTTTTAAAGAGAACAACCTACATTAGCAGGGTACATAATTTTAATTTTTGAACAAATGCAAGATAAGCAGAGAGATTCAAACAATTAAAGCACAAAATGCCCTAAAAGGCTCTTCCCCCACACTTAAGCTTAAGCAATGCCCTCATTGCGTAGATGAAATAAAATTAATAGGGCATGCAATTAATAAAGAGAGTGTACTCCCCAGATTTCGTAGAGTGTGTAGAGCTCCCCCACACTTGAGTGCAGCTGTGGAATGTCATGATTTGAACCTGTAAAGAATATTCTACACAGCGAGAAGAACTCAAGTGAAACCTGCATTTTATTATAACATAATAAAGGGAAATATAGTACAAAAAGGAAAACAACATTAAATTTAAAGGAAAGATAAAAGATAGATAGTGGGTTGCCTCCCACCAAGCTGCCCGGGTTTAACGTCTCTAGCTAGACGTATTTGACCAAGCTTTAGTTTGGAGAAGAGTTCGAGGGCGAGTTGTCCCGCTGTTCTTGGACAAAATAAGTTGCAGAGATTTTGAAATATTAGAATGAGAATTATACCTTTTAAGACGTGCCCCGTTGACCTTGAAAGTTTCGCCTTGTTTGTTCTGGAGTTCAAAGGCACCGTACGGAGTCACACTAATAATCTGGAAAGGGCCGGCCCAATGAGACTTGAGTTTCCCAGGGAAGATCCTTAATCTTGAGTTATATAAGAGAACCCAATCACCAATTTCGAAGTCCCTTTGAGGATCATCCTGTCATGGAACTTTTTGGTGCGCTCTTTATAAATCTTTGCATTCTGGTAAGCCTGATCTCTCAGCTCTTCTAATTCGGAAAGTTGGAATTTCCTTTTCTCTCCCGCAGAAATTAAGTCAAAGTTTAGGGCCTTGATTGCCCAATATGCCTTATGTTCCATCTCTACAGGTAAGTGGCATGCTTTCCCATAGACCAGCTTAAAAGGAGACATCCCGATGGGAGTCTTGAATGCAGTGCGGTAAGCCCAAAGCGCATCATCCAGCTTAAGTGCCCAATCCTTTCGTGATGAGTTAACCGTCTTCTGGAGGATCCATTTTAACTCACGGTTGGAAACTTCTGCTTGGCCGTTTGTCTGGGGGTGATAAGGTAAAGCTACCTTGTGACGTACCCCGTACTTAACCATAAGCGCTTCAAATGAACGGTTGCAGAAGTGAGATCCTCCGTCACTGATAATAATTCTTGGCACGCCAAAACGGGTAAAGATGTGCTTCTTAAGGAACCTGGTTACTGTCTTTGCATCAGCATGATGACAGGGTATGGCTTCTACCCACTTCGACACGTAATCAACTGCCACTAGAACATATTGGTGGCCCTGCGAGGAAGGGAACGGTCCCATAAAATCAATGCCCCAACAATCAAAAAGCTCCACTTCTAGTATCCCTTGTTGTGGCATTTCATGTCTCCTGGATGTGTTACCCATTTTCTGACAATTATCACATTGTTTGCAGAATTGGTACACATCTTTATGAAGGGTCGGCCAATAAAATCCTGAGGCCAGGATCTTAGCTGCGGTCCTTGTGGGTCCATGGTGACCTCCGGCTTCCCGTGAGTGACAAAAATGTATGACGCTTGAAACCTCATCTTCTGGGAGACATCGTCGAATCAACCCATCAGCACTAACTCGGAACAAATACGGATCCTCCCAGAAATAATGCCTGGAGTCAGAAAGAAATTTCTTCTTCTGGGAGTAGGATAGGTCATAGGGTACTGTTCCAGAGACTAAATAATTGGCCAGGTCCGCATACCATGGCTCCTGTACCTTGGTGATTGAGAAGACAGTCTCATCGGGGAAGAATTCGTTGATAGGCACACTATCCTTAGGAGTCACCAATCTAGAGAGATGGTCAGCGACAACATTCAATTTTCCGCTCTTATCTTTGACTTCGATGTCAAACTCTTGAAGTAGAAGAATCCAGCGCAACAAGCGAGGCTTGGCTTCTTGTTTTGTAAATAGATATTTGAGAGCGGAGTGGTCTGTATGCACGATGACTTTGCTTCCCCATAAGTATGATCTGAACTTATCAAGGGAGAAAACTATAGCCAGAAGTTCTTTTTCGGTGGTCGTATAGTTTTTCTGGGCGTCGTTTAGTGTTCTGCTGGCATAAGCGATCACTCTCAAGATTTTCTCTTTTTTCTGGCATAGAGCTGCCCCCACGGCGTAGTCACTTGCATCGCACATGATCTCAAACGGAAGAGACCAATCAGGTGGTATGACAACAGGTGCTGACACCAATTTTTGTGTTATAGTTTGGAAAGCAGCTGAACACCTTTCATCAAAATGAAACGGGGCATCTTTCTGTAGCAGGTCGGTCAATGGTTTGCTGATTTTGGAGAAGTCTTGTATAAACCGCCGATAAAATCCTGCATGCCCTAGAAACGCTCGTATGTCTTTAACAGTAGTTGGTGCTGGTAACTTCTCGATAACCTCTACCTTGGCTTTATCCACCTCTATTCCTTTTGCTGATATTTTATGTCCAAGGACGATCCCGTCCTTGACCATAAAATGACATTTCTCCCAGTTTAAAACGAGATTCGTATCCTCACACCGTCTTAGGATCAAATCCAGTTGTGCCAAGCATTTGTCGAAACTAGAGCCATAGACTGAAAAGTCGTCCATAAAGACTTCTATGCTCTGCTCGATGAAATCAGCAAATATTGCTTGCATACATCTCTGGAAGGTAGCAGGGGCATTGCACAGACCGAAAGGCATTCGTCTGTAAGCAAAGGTACCGTAAGGACAAGTGAAGGTTGTCTTGTCCTGGTCCTCTGGTGCAATTGGTATTTGGAAATACCCCGAGAACCCATCTAGAAAACAGTAGTACTCTTGCCCTGCTAGCCGCTCCAACATCTGGTCGATAAAGGGGAGAGGGAAGTGATCTTTCCTGGTTGCCAAATTCAAACGCCGATAGTCAATACACATGCGCCATCCTGTGATTTTCTTTGAGGGATAGCTCTCCCTTTTCATTAATAACAGCTTCGATGCCCCCTTTCTTGGGGACAACTTGAACAGGACTGACCCATGGACTGTCAGAAATTGGATAAATGATGTTCGCGTCGAGGAGTTTCAGAACCTCCTTTCGAACTACCTCCTTGAGGTTAGGGTTTAGCCGGCGTTGGGTTGCCTGATAGGCTTGTAGTTTTCCTCCATATAGATGTGGTGCGTGCAATAGGAGGGGTCAATTCCTTTGATATCAGCAATAGTCCACCCGATTGCTTCTGTGCTTCTTTAATACCTCGTAACCTTGTTTCCTCCCCGGAATTCAGAGAAGAGGAAATAATGACAGGCAAATGGTCATTTTCAGCTAGGAAGGCATACTTGAGGTTAGAGGGTATTTCTTTAAGCTCGAGTTGGTGGTTGTTCCACTGATGGAATTGATTTTTGAGGTTTTCTGTCGAGTTCTTCGATTGGTGGCCGGTAGCTTGATAACCAGCCCTTCCTTTTCTACACGCCAGCATGGCGTTAACTTCCGGATCCTCCACCTTTTCTTCTAGAGAAGTAAATAATACTTGCTCTAGCGGTTCAGTTTCAGCTTCCAAGATGGAAGATGGGGAATACATGTCCTCATCTGTAGCAAAATCGCTTTCCTCCTCCTCATCTGTGAATCCCACTGTCTTAGCATGAGGAGAAAAGTTAGAGCTTTTCTTCATCATTTTCTGCATGTCGAATTCAATCGTTTCATCCTCGTACCGAAGAGTGATTTTCCCATCATGGACGTCAATGATGGCTTTGGCGGTACTCAGAAACGGTCGACCTAGAATCAAGGGGAACCTCAACATCATCATCCATTTCTAGAATGACGAAGTCAGCTGGAAAGATAAAGCGAGATACTCCAACTACCAGATCTCGGACTATGCCCATGGGCTTGATCTCTGATCTGTCTGCTAGTTGGAGTTTGAAAGGAACCGGTTGCATTTCTCCTCCTTTTACTTTCAAGAAGGTGGCGTATGGCATGATATTAATGCTGGCTCCTAGGTCGCATAGACCACTTCCACAGTCTACCCCACCTATAAAACACGGGATCACGGGATTTCCCGGATCTGTTTGTTTGGGGGGAAGTGCTCGAAGAAGGGCAGCAGAGCACTCCTCTGTGAGATGCACTGTTTCTTTTCCAGGTTTCTTTTTCTTCTTTGTCAAGAGATCCTTTAGAATTTGGCGTAGTTAGGCATCTCTTGCAAAGCATCAAGTATAGGTATGTCGAGAGTCAGTTTCTTGAAAATGCTCAAGAATTTGGAGAACTGCTCATCTAGGTGTTTCTTTTTCATTCTGTTCGGAAATGGGAGTTCACTGTTTTTATGAGTGGAAGTTGGGATGTCGAAGGTAACTCGAGATGGAGGTGGAGTAGCAGGAGTAGGAACTTGGATTTCTGAGGGAGGTGAAGTTGGTTTGATGGTTTCTTCAACATTGATATAGGCATCTTCATGATTTTCTTTTTCTTTTCCTTTGCTGGCGGCAAGTTCCCTTCCACTCCTTAAGGAGACTGCACACAAGTTTGTTGATTGAAATGTGCCATCGTCTATAAGGATTGAATTCGCTTGTTCCTTTGGATTGGGGTTAGTCTGTGAAGGGAATTGACCAGGTGGTCTTTGTTGAGTGAGTAACTGTTGGATCTGAGATTGCAAGGCTTTTTGGTCCTTGCGCAAAGCGGCAACCTCTTCTTGCGTATCTCTGGATTTACCCATCATAGCCTTGAACATCTCTTGCATTTGAGACATTTCAGACTCAGGATTCGAAGGAGGTGGAGCCGGTCGACTCGAAGAAGCTTCATTGCCATAAGGCTGTTGTTGATATTGCCTTTGGCCTCCTTGGAAATTGGACTGAGGTCTGTAGTTTTGGGATGTTTGTAGGGTATGTGGGTTTTGGATATTTTCTGTGTTTGAGTAGCGAAGGTTGGATTGCATGTTACGTTGCCAAGGTTGTCTGTACCCTTGATTGTTGGTGATGTAGTTTGCCTCCTCCGCTGCTTTTAATTCTTGTAGTTGGGGGCATTGTTCATAGTCATGAGGCCCGCCACATTGCGTACAAGAATTAGTTGGAGTCGATTGGGAAAGAGGTGCATAGCCTGGAGGGATTGTAGATGATCGGGAAATCATCGACTTAGCTTGCTGGGGGAAGGAATTCATAGCCATCTGCTCAACCACTTTTTGCAGAGTACTGACTTTTGTTGCCTGCTGAGCATTGCTCTCCATGAGTTGCTCATGGCTTTTCATCAATTGGTCGAACTTGTTATCACTTTCCCCAACATGATATAATCCTGGAGTACCGCTCCTTGATCCACCGGAGGCCCAGTCTCTGATTTCCTCACAGAGAGATTCCATGCTGTTCAGAAATTGTGCTCCTGGCTTTTTCAGAATGTCAGCCCCTAACGAAGATAGCACCATTGTTCTGCATGGACCGATCAAACCCTTGTAGAACAATTGTGATACTTGTTCTTTCGTCAGACCATGGTGAGGACAAGTAAGTAAGACCTTTGAAACGGTCCCAAGTTTCACAAATATTTCCGACCCAGGTTGCTTGAAATTATAGATTTCAGCAATCATCTCTAATGTTCGGCTCGGGGGTAGGAATTTGTCGTAGAACTTGGTGGCCATGTCATCCCATGTACCGATGGTACTTGGTGTTAGGCTATGATACCACTTGCTCGCGTTTCCCGTCAGGCTGTGTGGGAATAATGACAATCTTGCATATTGAAGTACTGCGTCGGTCGCAGTAAGACTGTTGGCATGTTGCAAGAATTTTGTAACATGTAACAGGGCTTCGTCTGGACTGGTGCCATCAAACATGCCCAACTCTTTCACACATCTATTTGATGATATGGCTTCAGTTTCTGCCACTCATCGTATTCGATGGGCTAAGGTGAGGAAGGATGATAGCAGGCTGTTGTCCTTGGTTAGACGGCCTGTTGATATTTCGAACTGTCGCTGGTGTAGATGCCATGTCAGTTTCCGGGTCAGATTTTATCATCTGTGGTGGTAATGTTTGTTGAGTTCGTCTCTGCCTTAGAGAGCGCAGAAAGGTTCTCTCGATCTCTGGATTGTAACCAACCGTGTGATTATTAATATTTTCTGGGAGACTGTTTGACCTGGTAAAAGGCATTCACCACTCAAAACAGAGAAAAGAACTGGTTATGGGTTAGAATAATAAAAATGTTAGGAATTAGTAGACAGAAATTTAAAGTTAGTAGTTAGGGACAATGGAAAGAAATAACAGAAAATTGAAATGACAATGGAACGAAATGACAATGGAACGAAATGACAGGAAATTAAAGTTAGTAGTTAGTATACTGGAAATTATAAGTTAGTATACTTGAAATTGAAGGACAATGGAAATTAAATGTTAAGGACAATGGAAATTAAATGTTAAGGACAATGGAAATTAAATGACAATAATATAAAGAGTTAGTAATTAGATGTCAGAAGTCAGAAGTCCGAAGTCCAAAGTTAGATGTCCAAAATTAGATTAACAACAAATTATATTAACAGATTATTATAATATAACAGGTGAATTAACCGGGGCTTAGGGACTAGATTAAATCAAGTCCCCGGCAATGGCGCCATTTTGCAGAGTGGATTTATCGTGAGTGATTAGTACTGGTGAAATTGATAAAAAAGAAATTAATACTCAAAATATCCGTCGGGCTGCAAATAAAAACCCGGTCGCAGTAGTTAGAAGACAGAAGCGGCCGGGGTCAAACCGTGGGACTTATAGCGAGATAAAATAGTTCCTAAGCTTGTCACAAAAGGGGGGAAGTTAATTGACTTGTTTTAGAGAAAATATTAAGCAGATTAGAAAACTGAGTGCAGATGAATTAAATGGAACTCCGGGTTTAGGTTTTATATAATCTGATTAATTATGCTATCTCTACCGGTTTAATTTATTAGTTTGGCAAAATTCCTGTTATTATCCTAAGGACTAAGTCATAGACCCTTAAGAACTCGTTTACCAGAAAATGCTCGGTCTAATCAAGGTTCGAGCAATACTATGTAAACGGACGTTAAATTCGAGGAATTATAATTGCATCTGAAAATACTAACCTATTAAATCATAATAAGCTTTCTCCAGATTTACGGCTTAATTAACCTGTCTATTTATCACCTGGTCTGATCAAAATAGACTTAGGAAAGCATTTTAATAAATTCATGTAATTTATTAAAATGGTGAGAGAAAACCTTTAAGCGTAACAAACTGTATTTATTTTAACCGGTAGAAATATTGATTACATAATTAAACAAACCATAATTAAAACCCTTGCCCGGAGCAAATCCTCCTTAGCCTGACATATTAACTGGTAATAAGTCAGACAGAGGTTGGACGTAATAACAATACGAGATGCGTGGATGATGAATGGAGAAAATGAAGAGGAAGAAGAGTGGAGCGAGTACGTAGGATTTTTGTAAATGGAATGAGAGATTTTGAGTGTTGAGTTTGGGGTGGAACATCTGTATTTGTTTGAAGTAGCAGTGGTATTTTATAGAGGAGAGGAAGAAGAAGAACGACTGCAGACAGAGGTGGAAGAGCATTGATTGCTCAGGGGACAGAACGCGAAGAGTAGATAGATAAGTTGCAGGTCGACGGGCGAAGTCGACGAGCGAAGTCGACGAGCGAAGAAGAAAAACTGTTTTGCGTTCGATTTTAGTCGCGTCCGCCTCTGCGTCCGCCTTAATCCTCACGCGGACGTGACTGTCGACCTCGCCTTGTCCGCCCGGTCACTTGTTCTGTCCGCGCGGCCGTCCGCCCGGCCACTCACTCACGTCCGCCCGGCCGTCCGCCCAGTTCTCACGCGGACGTCTCTGTCGACCGCGCCTCTGTCCGCCTAGACTCAACGCGGACGTCATGTGGTCGTGACTTATTTTCTTCTACAAACTTTGACCGGCTCTAGATTCTTCGTTTGGACTCCGTTTTCTGAGCCGTTTGCGTCTATGCGTTCGTCTTTTCGTCTACTTTACTCCCAGCTTGGTTTTCCTCATGTTTAAACAATAAATTTGTGAGATAACAATAAAACATAAACTAGAGGAAAAACTAACCGAAGTGGAGAAATGAGCAAGAAAAGTGCTAATATAATATATGAAATACACCTATAAATCATGCTCATTTGGACACTTATCAGTCCTTACCTTAAGCCCCGGACCAACACTTAATCTAACTCTCGGGTGGTTTTATGTAGTGGTCCGGGACTTCATACAGAACTTAGGTCCCGGACCAATATAAGCTAGAAATTCTCGGGGGTAAATCAGGGGGTGGTCCGGGACTTCCTACAAGACCTAAGTCCCGAACCAAGGTAGTGTAAGAACTCTCAGCCCCTTTTTAATGCATGGTCCGGGTCATCTTCCAAAACCTAGTCCCGGACCGTTGTAACAGATTCCCATATTTGACATTTTCAAGTCTTGTTTCATCTATTCTTTTCATCCTTTGATTACCCAAGCTTCCCATATGATCTTAGGTATATTCCAATGCCAAGATATCATCTTGAACCTCCTTAAACATTGTCCCAACTTGTTACTCAATTTCCTTACAACATCTCTTAACACTTGTAATGTTTTTTCCTTAAGTTTTCTAAGTGGTAGTTTCATGCCTACAACTTCATTAACCAAAATGTTACCTCACCACTATCACCACTACTCCAAGGGCATTATTTCACACATACACCTCCCATACACAAACTCCTTCCATTTTCCACTAGTTCACACTTAGATCTCCACAAGGCATTATTTTTCCTTTGATCACCAAAACTTGCACAAGACTTAGTACTTCACATACTGAACCTTGGTGTGTTTGAAACACCCATTGATCTCTAAGTCCTCCAAGACAATGCCCTTGACATCTTAACACCTAAAACATCATAATTCACTTTCTTTCACCATCTTAACACTTAACAATTTCCTAGTACCTTCTAGGTCATAAAATCCCATTACCACACATAAACTCCTTTGTTTATCAACTAAATTTTTGCCATAGTTTCTCCTGTATATTCTCACACCCAAACACTTAGGTTTTCACCTTTTCACAACCAAAAACACTTAATCACTTAATACACATTCCTTACACACAAAACTTCACCAAATTTACACTACATCACAATATAGTGCATAAACTTAAATTGCTTGGCACTTAGGCCCTTAAATAACATGACTCTTAAGCCCTTAAATTGCATAAACCTTAAACACTGAATTTCCCACATAAATAATGCCTTTGACCTGCAATTACATACAACAACACATATGCCCTTTAATAGTTTCCTTGAGAGCATTTTACTAGGTCATTCACCATTGGCTCCTTAGGTATTTTATTAAGCAAATAAAGCTCACTTTTCCTAAGGCATTTAAACTACATTGAGATAGTTTGTTTACCTCTTTTCCTCTCAAACTTCTTTCTTGTTTCCTTGAACCGAAAATCAGCAAGGAGTTTGATCACTTGTCAACTTTCTAATCAATATACATATAAGGGTAATGAGCTTAAGAATTCATACTTAAACTCATATACAAACCCTAGTTTAACATAAGTGTTTTAATACACTAAAATGATATTTACCTTTGAATTTGAAAGAGAGCTTGAATATGTAACAAGAGAGGTTCCCACCAAGACCTTGAATGATTGGAATGAGCTATGAATGAGCAAAAGAAAACACCATTACATGGTGAATTTTCGATCATCAACAAAAGTGAAGGAAATGAAGTTTTCTTTGGTTTTTCCATACCTTGAGGCAAAGGTGATCAACAAGGCACAAAAATATAGACTCAAGCTCCTTACGTGGTGAATCTCCATGGCACTGAAATGAGGCTTTTGAAGATTTGAAAGGATAGAAGTGTAGAGCTTGCTCCAACTAGAAGAATGGTGGTCTTGAAATTGAATTTGGACCATGGAGCTAGGAGTTACAAGCAATGGAAATTGGAGATGGTATAGTTGCTGTAGCAAAACCGGTTGGAGCTTGGGAGAAGATGAAGAAATCGGTGGGGATGAGAAGGAATGAAGAAAGGTGAGGTGAGAGGTAACTTTAGAAGATATTTAAAGTTGTAAAGTAAATAGTGAATTTACTTGCTTTTTCCTTTCTTATTTGATTCATTAGTTAAGTGTGACGAGTCACACTTGGAAAACCGGCCCCCTTTACATACTAGGGCATATCATGGTCTTTGTTGACCAACTAACTCACTTATATTGACTTATGTTATAAACTAGCTTAATTTAGTTACTATTCACAAAACAAGGCACATAATTGTGAAATTTTTGATTTCCCATTGATTTAGACTTCCTAATGTGATACTAAGTAGTACACATGTTAATTAAAGAGTAATGATGGACATTTAGCCACTCCAAACTCATTTACAAGACAATTTTTCAAAAATGTGCTTTAAGACTCCTTAAAGCACATTTTGTGTTTTAACTTGTTTTCAAGCTTGGTTTTCTTTAGTAATTGATTTAATATGTTCATTAACATATTTATAAGGTATAGGTATGACCTTTAGGTCTTATACAAATTTATCCCAAGCTTAGAGCACATTTCTGCCCTTATTGACTTTAAGGTATTTATTTGTGTTTTGTTTGGTTTAATTGTCTACCAAGGTTTCCTAAGGACTTATTTAGCCTTATTAAATCATAACTGAATGTTATTAAGTCTTGGTAGGCTCTTTGGGTCCTAACCAAGTTCACTCCAAGCTTAGAGCATGTTTTTGCCCAAACTGTCTTTTAGTGCTTTACTGTTTTTACTATGGTTTAAATTGTACACTGATGTTTCTAAGACACTTTTTAACCTTTAAATACCATAGTTTAATGTTTAAACAACATATCAAGGTTTGGGGTATTTCACAGGGTCTGGATTTGTATGGAAACGACTAACAATTCCAACTACATAACAGATATCCAGCCAGGTGTACAACATAGCATACATTAAGCTATCAACATCACTGAAATATGGTACATTATTCATATAGGCTACTTCTTTTAAGTTAGGTCCATACCCGCACTAAGCATAAAATCTTTTTGGTTAGAAGAGTCATTGGGTATACAATCACTAAGATGGTATATTTTCAAAATATTATTAAGGTAAGGTAATTTTCTTGAGACAAACTCAAGATCTTTATCTTCGTATTATTTAATATTTTGACTCCTAGTACATAACTAGTTTCACCCTTATCCTTCATGTCAAACTTGGACGTCAAACTAGCTTTCGTAGAAGAAACTAGATCCAAGTTGTCATTGGCTATTAGGATGTCATCTACATACAAAGTTAGAATGACAAATCCTTTTTTTAATGTATAACTTATATACATACAATGGTCTTCATTTATAATGGAAAACTTGTCCTTGACCATTGCCTCATGGAATCTAATATTCCATTGTCTGGATGCCTGCTTAAGACCATAGATGGATCTATGAAGACGACATACCTTCTTCTCTTGACCCTTAATATCAAACCCATGAGGCTGGTCCATATATATCTCCTCCTCAAGATTTCCATTGAGGAAAACAGTCTTTACATCCATCTGATGTAATTCTAAGTCCAGACGGGCAACAATAGCCAAAAATAGTAGAATGACCCAAATCTCACTGCAAGTGAGCATGTCCCATCATTATCGACTCACTGCTTTCGAGTATAGCCTCTTACCAAATAGAAGATCACCCAAGTCCCAAACTTGGTTATTGATCTTGGACACTAACTCTTCTTCCATTGTTTTTATCCATTCAGATCCATAAAACCTGAGACAGCGTCTAAAAGTCATAGGCTCACGTCAATTGCGTTCCTCCTCCTAAACTTGAGGATTCAAAAGAACATCTTCAACAACCATATCATTCTGATTACTTAAATCTGGTTGTTGATTAGGATCATCTAGTTCATAGAACTCTTGATCCCTAATTGGTCCATAAATGGATGAATAATTATTTACCAAGAATGTGGCATCATGAGAATCAGTCTCAATTCTTCTCCCAATTAACTTTGAGAGTTAATTTATTCTCTACTTCATTCACGTAACAAATTCGTGTGAAGTTACCAATGAATGTGATAAAACATCAAGCACCAAGCTTGACAATCATACTCATTAGGCCACAAATATTTGAATGAATTAGCTGCAATGGTTGAGTAGTCCTTTCATCTATAGAAAATGGTTTCCTAGTAGATTTTCCAGCTAAACAATGCTCACACTTAGCGAGTTGTAGCTTCTTGAGTTCCACTAAGGAGCTCTTCTCTTGCTAGTCTATTCGACCGATCAATACCAATATGACCAAGTCTAGCATGCCAAAGGTCTGAATCATCAAATTAATAACATAATTGAATGAATATGATTACTTAAACCAAATTTGGCATTAAATACTATACGAAACCATTCAATAAAGAGTTATTACTGAAAAATGTACCAACATCAAACAACTCTAAAGTCGATCCTTCAAAACAAATTTGAAGCCTAACCTAAGAAGAGATGGGAAAGAGACTAAATTTCGCCTTATTTTAGGGGCTTACAAGTCATATAAATACAAAGATTGACCACTATGCAAAACTAATCTGCAGGTCCAATCTTGTGCACATCAATGCTGGTATCCTTCCCCATGTAAATATTTGGCTTCCTCTTCTAGGAATCCGGCAAAACTCTACAAAAGATGTTCGATCCCAAGTCACGTGCTCTGCTGTTGCTGTGTCTACAAGTCCACATAGAACATGTATTAGTTAACACATAACATGAAGCAACAAAACAAGAGGAAAGGTATAAACACCAAGTAAATATCTCAAGCTCTAGGCAATCTTTAATAAAGTGCCCTGATTTCCTACAATTGTAGCAAACACCTTTAGACTTGCCTCTAGCACTACCAGCTTTTGGCTGGTTCTTTGGATCTTTACCACCATTGGCATTGCCTCCCTTCCTTTTCTTCCACTGCCCGTTCTTAAAGTCACTGTTACCATTATTCCCTCTTTTATGCCTATGATTCTTATGACCTCTATTGTCAGAATCAATAGCATACACCTCATTAGCTGGTTTTTCACAAAGTAACCTATCCTCTTCCAACTCAAGATGACGAGCAACATCATCAAAGGTGCGTATGTTATCATCATGGCTTAAAGTCTGCTTCAGAGAATCCCACTCAACACTCCGAGGGAGAGATCTGATCAGAGCTTGAACTTGCTGCTCATCAGACAACTCATGTCCTACAGCTTTAAGCTCATTAACCATATTAGACATGGCAGTAATATGTTCAGCCATAGTCTTATCAGACCTCTTTTTGTAGCTATCAAGACGCATTTGTAATTGTCTTCTACGAGTAACAGTGCTTCCTCCAAAGTTCCGCTTGACTGATTCCCATACTCCATTAGCACTTTGATGGGTTTCGAAGTGCAGCATCAAGTCGCTTCTCATACTACTTAAAAGTATGATCCGGGCAGTGCGACTCTTCCTCTTCCAGGCATTATAGGTTTCTAGCTCCCTACGTGCCTGGGCGGAGTTTCCCTCAGCAGACGGAGCCTCCATGACTTGTAGAGTTGCATCCAAAAGTTCTTGGTCTTCCAAGACATACTGAACTTTACGACTCCACGTGTCATAATTTCGCTCAGTTAGTTTTTCACCCTTGTTAAGATCTGCTACTATACTCTTTGATACAACATCCATCTTACAAAAAAATGATTTATTGTTGTTGTGTCTTACACGTGTACATAACACTACTCGTTTATAGTATTATTAAAATATTTATCAAAGTATAAGAAACAAAAATATGCTCCGCGCATACAATCAATTTCAGTACTTAGACTTACAAATTAACATACCATAAACACGCAACAAATGCATTTATAATTTCAAAACAAATTTGAAATTACGACGGTTCCATTATCAATGAAAAACAAATTTCCAGTATTATTATTCCATTAATAAATTCCTACGAAAAGAATTATTTAATAAATTAGTGTCTACTAAAAACAATCTAAACAAACTAGATTAATTGAAATTATATGAACAACTAATGTTCAAGTGATTAAATTATTTGATGTCTACTAAAGACAATCTAGACAAACTAGATTAATTTAAATTATTAATTTAAATTATTTTGAACAACTTATGTCCAATTCTAATTAATAAAATTATTATTCGTATCATAATAGAATAACAATTATTAAAAACATGGAACAATAATATTCGTCACAAAAACGAACAATAATATTAATCTTAGAACTGCAAGAATTTAATGTTACAAAAATATTTAACAACCTTTATATGTTACGAAAACATATATTTATGGTATTATATAAATATTATTATGTAACTTATACATAACCTCATTAGATTCGATATAATTATGCATTAGAACATATAACATTGTAGTTGCTCACAAAGAGAATTAATATATCGCATAATTAATAACCCTAATTCGGAAGTACAATAATAATAAATCTCAAAATATAGGAATAAATCCATGTTTTGAGAGACAAGGAAACAAATTCCCATCCTTTTATTCCATTTCTTCTATGTAAAACATTACCCATAATATAAGAAATGTTACTAATAAATTTCTCAGAATCAATTATATTCTTCCTAAAATAATAAAAGTAGATCCACACTGTGAGAACAAATCCCTCCATAATAAGATCCTTAATTTTCTCAAATTTTTCTATTGGAAGATACTGCCATTGTAATTGATGAACTCATCATCAGTTCTTATAACCAGATAATATATAAGATAGAACGAATCGGTAAAGAATTGGGAAATAACCGTTCATTCAAAAAAAAACACGCAACAATAAATATGTTTATTCACACATAACGAGAAGATCGCAACTAATAACAATCGGTATTGAATTCACATGACAATTAATCATGTCTACATTGCATCCCATTCATTGTTCCTCACGGTAAGCCATTTTCTTCATCCCCTTGTTTCGCTACTATTATTCACCCTAATTCTGTGGGGGGTTGTTTTATTGAACGACCTAAATGACGAATAAAACCGAGTGACCAAAATTATTTTGTTCAATTGATTAGAAAACCGAAAGGTATTACTACCTCGAATTGTTAGATCAGTCCACATCTTTAATATCTTATCAATGGTAGTAGCTCGTACTTGTTCCATGAATATCGGTTAAAAAAAATGACAACTAATATATATATTGGGGACATAGCCTTGGTTTACCGTATGAAATCAAGCACTCACAAATCACCGTGTAAAAAAAATTTCCGAACCAGATCAATTATTCAACATAGCAGATCTATATACCATCGGCAACAATCAAGCAAAAAGAACAAACCTGTAGCTCCGATACCACTGTAGGAAAACATATAGATTATGGTACCTATCTCTCGAGCGCAACGGAATGATATGTAGGATCGTTCTTTCTGGTGGGCCCACTCAAGCTTAGAGGCGGGCACTATTGTATGAGACGCCAAGACCGCATTTGTCTTGACATATTTGTGACATACTTGATGACATATTTACAACACATTGAGGTGGTCTCCTTCTGCAGGGGCGAGCCAGAAATATAAGTTGAAGGGGTCAAAGACAGAATTATAAAAAATTAGGGGGGCGGGGGGGTTTACTAAATTTTTCTAAAAAAATTTTTTTTACACTACAAATTTATATAATTTAACAAAGTTAGGGGGTGTTTCTCTCCAAACAAAGCCTGCCTCCGCCACTGTCCTTCTGGATCCCGCCTCACTCCCACGTGAGTTATGTATTATTCTCCAATAAAATATTATCACATACAGAAGAACCAAAACAAATAGATTCAAAAAGATACCAAAACATACACAGCTTAAAGGGCGGTGGTAGTGGGTGTGACCAAAGTGATGGCTCCTCGTGTTGTTTAGGTCCTGGTACTACAGGGCTAAGGCTTGCAACCAATATTGGGTTTGGTAGGGTCAAGGTTAATCCTGTTTTTTTTTTTGGAAAAGAATAGGGTCAAGGTTAATCGACTACAAAGTGTTAGGTTGATTTTAGTAAGAATGGATCCTGACCATGGAAGTGTCATGTTCGGCTACCTATCGGGATCACTACATTACGGGGAGTACAACGGCATTTTTTCGAGAAAAAAAAAACTTCACAGCACATATGATGGCACATATGATTTTTGCTAGTACGGGGTTTTCCTTAAAATGTAACTTCGTTGATTATGAGTTTAGTGGGAAGTCTGGGGTTTTAAAAAAAAAAAAAAGACAGCTGGCCTTTCTTATTGACATAAAGGACTTGTGTAAGTCACTTGTAGGGCAGGCTGTAGCATAATACATAAATCGATGAATGTGTTTTCCAAAATCATCAATCTTGAACGTTTCTGCCTCTCTTAATGGTATGGCTCTACCCAACTCAGACTAGCTAGTGAGGTGACCTCTTTTTGAGTATAGACACTTGGTTTACGCTGCTTAAGTCGATGATTTTCCCCTTCACAATATAAAAAGCTTTGATTTGAGAGTGTTTCCCTAAATCCATTCATTTTGTCCTCTTCTTGCCTCCTCCCGAAGGTAGCTAAAAAACATATAGCATTGTTACGTGTGAGCCTGTCTTTGGAGCAGCGTTTTGGTGAAAAACGGGCCGAGGGAATTGGAAGGACAGCTACGCTTCTTCTGTCGATAGCAGGCCAACAGATCCATAATTTCTAGATGGCTAGCCGAATGATTAAAATAGACGAGATCGTTCCTCGAAGCCAAGTTGCTAGAAATCACAGCAAGACGGCGTACGTTAGCAGGAGAAATTTAAACTCACTCTTACACAATGAGACTTTGGAAGTCTTTTCTTTGGCAAGTTTAGAACATGCTTTATTAGTCGGAGATTGGACTGACAGGTTCACTTTCTAATTAATCGAATTATGAAATGAATCAGTCAAATATACTTTCTCGCCCAACATGGCATTCCAGAAAAATACCAGGCTAAATGTCAATCCACAAGTTGTTGAGGGAACTGGGAAAAAGGCACAACATGGTAATTCATTGTGTGACATTATTCAGGAAGCTTACATCAGAAAACACGTGTAAGCTCAGTCGGGACAAACAGATCTAAGAAAATAAAAGATAACAAACCTAATTGTTTCTTTTCTTTCCTACATATAGTGAAGTGAAGTGTATCAATTCAGGCTTCTACACCGAAAACAAAGGTTCAAATGACTACCATCTGTCAGTAACTAAATATCATTACGGTACGCATCTCGTATCACATTTCACCACTGAATTTCAGTACTGCTGGAACAAATCCACCCAATTCCCTGCAAATGGGAAGTATCAAGCGGGAGTGATAACAAACAACTATTTGCTAGAAATCCTGTCAACTCGAATATGATATGAACTTTGCAACATCGCGGAGTCCTGCTTCAATGTAGCAATCCGCAACACGAGGCAAGTATTCTTCCCATGCCCCGTCAACAGAAGCCAAATTCAGCAAAAGAGCTGCTTCGTCTAATGCAATCTGAAAGAAAGAAGACCAAAAAAGGTTCAACAAATTCCGCAATGAGGTTTTATATGATTCACACTATATTGCTCACTTCTCTTAAAGGAAAGGGTCATGGAGACAATAGGTAAAAAAATTTGACAGATACCTGAACAGGGTCTTTTCCTTTACTCAGATCTGCCTCCTTGCCTTTATCAGACACCTTGGATTTGATGCTTTCTATTGGCTCATTATCCCACTGTGCTATTTTAGCAACTTCCTACATATACCAGTACAATAAAACTTCAATTGGAAACTATGCAACAAAGAATCTCTTGATGGAGGGTCGATGGGGGTGAGTCAGGTACCTGATATTTACGACCCAACGTCCACCATGGGGATTTCAGAGCACCTCGAGCAGCATCTTTAGCTTCCAAGTTTCGTCCCAGCCTGAAAAGTTTTCATTTTTTTCAGCACATTATTTAAAGTAGCAACATTTGGAACGACTCTGCATGAACAAAATAATGAAAAAGGAAATATGAGAGCCATACTTTAGAAAGACCTCGGCATTAAACGCAGATGGCCGTCCAAACCCAGGAAAATGTTCCTTCCTGATATAGAATTCCCCAGTCGCCAAAGCTGAAACCTTGGATGAAGAAAAACCATATAAAAAGATATTAGGAATTAAGTACAACAGCACAACCAATAGTAAAATCAATCCACTGGTGCAATATGTGATCACGGGGAACAGTAGTCTTTACTCACATGATCACCTTGATCAAGACATTGCATGATTTTGCATTCCAAGACATCTGGAAATAAACCAACCTGAAGAGAGAGTCTTTTCACCGTGCAAACATTACGATAAACGAGCCACACTAACAAACGTATATCAAAAGGAAATACAAAGCACATATATGTTTCCAGGACTTACATTTCTCAAGAGATAAGAATTGAGGTTCACACCATCTGAGTTTGAAATGCTTCCTTTCTTGTAGAGCATCGCCCCGGTTTCAGCTGAGGCATCATATAATGGAGAGTTGATCTGCTCACTCAATGCCACATCCTCTTCTACCAGAAGTCTATGTATAATGACCACCTATACTTAACTATATCTTGAACCGTAATTCTTGTACTAGAAGAGGCAGTATAAATCTCCAGCATACACGTCTATCCCATTGAACATGAAACTTGCAGATAAACTTACATTTCTTGATAAAAGCCACACTCCATGTTTTTGCACTTCTACAACAGGCATCGCCATCCTATGAGAATAGTGAACCAGATAATAAATTATATAGGAGTAGGAGAAAGTATTGATACATAACAGGTTTTACTCCTCTCTATTTATACCAAGATGGTGCAGTAGGCCAGCGTAGCAATGCTGTCAATGCACCTGAGATGGGAAAGCGATTATTCAAATATTAAAGTCCATCATCAGGATACAAAACGACCATGCTCAAGGCTGAGATTGAGGTACTATTTGACTTCGATCTAACCTGATTCGTTTCTAGACATAGGAATAGCAAGGGGAATCACCCCTCGCCTATCTTCAGGGGGCACAATAGAATCACCTGCGGCAATGCATCAATTATAATGCCTAAATGATTGAACATCGAAGGAGACATTAATGCTGTGCTTACATCAAGCCACACAGATAATCTAAGATTTTGAATCCAAAACCAAAAGAAATAAACTGAGTCAAGTACTGTTACAGTCCCAATTCGGATACTAAAACAGCATAAGGCGCCCTACAGATAAGAAATACAGAAAAAAAAAAAAAGCTCAACTATACCTCTTGCTTGTAGCATTTTTAAAAGACAGGGAAGATGCTCGGGAGGACTCGTTCCAGCAACTTCTTTGATGAACAACGCGTGACCTGTATTTTAGAGGATACAAATTAGTGACTTCCAAGAACCAAGTAATTAGCTAGAAAAGGATATGTGAGAGGCACATATATATTGACTCTCGGGTCAGGGGTGAGCATACTGTACGATACTGGTTGATGAGCCAAACTATAAAAAGCCAAAAGTCGAATCATAATAATTTTTTCCCCCAGATGAATATAACACATGGAATCGGCTTCCAGTTCACATATTTTCAGCGAGGTTAATATACGCATTGCTCATTGCAAGGAGCTCCGGCAGATCTAGCTCAGGGATCAATCAAATACAAATTTAACCAGTTTCCTCAAACTCCCCAATTGGTTTTCCGCTTAACCGTGTAAAACTTGATTACTGAATAGGAAATCGTTCGGTAAGGATTTGTGGAGACATGCAGACCACTTTGAGGATGAAAGATCTTGGACAGCACAGATCATATGAAACGAGGAAAGACTGAAAGAAAGTTGGAGATGAGGAAAGAACAGAAAGGAACCATGCGGCGAGGAAGAAAAACAACGGAAACGCCCTTCGCCGAGGAAGAAGCGCGCCGTCGGCTGTCGACATCCGTATCTCATCTCGTCGGCCCCGTTTTGACTCCCACCAGTTAGAAGTCACTCCATGTGGTATACGGAAATTTATTCAAGTTGAAGTGGCGAGAAGTACATTACACGTTAAACCGTTCGGCCCTGGCCCCTGAGCTTAGGTCACCGACCTTTGAGAAAAAGGGTAGAATAATCATTAATTATATGTCATCAAGCAGGCGAAACGTGCCCATGAATAAGCACAGATAACTATATGTGTTTTTTTTAATACTTGGTGAAATACCCCTAACTAACCTAACTAATAAAATATTGATTAAACATATAATCAATTAAATTAAGGCATAAACATGCCTTACAAATAGATTAAACACAACAATGTTTAATAGAAGGTAAGAATTGCACCCTTTGATCTTTTAGGGTGATTATATGCCCAAATGAACTCCGTTGGACCTAAAATTTTGCCCTAAGCCTTATAACTCATAAATGAACACATTAAAACTGTTTCCAAGGGAAACCAAGCACAGAAACACTTAGGCGTTAAAAACGCACCTAAACTCCTTAAGGTCCAAAAACGTGCGTTAAGCCGGACCTTGGGTTAACCAAGTTATATAAGCTATAAAACTCATACAAAGTCAACTAATGATCATGATATGACCTTTAGGACATAAGTCCTAGGTTGGATTTACAAGAATACACAAAATGCCCGGGAGAAACGCTTAAGGCACAAAAAGGTCCCGAAAGTCCCGGGAATGTCTCGGAAATGTGTTTTGGGTCTATATAACCCAATGAAACACCTATAAATACTCTAATAAATATATATATACTCATTAATATCACATTGGTAACTCTAAATCCAGAGATTTGCAATGTTCACAATTTTTACATTAAAATATTAATATAATAATAAAATAATGTAAAATTAAGTCTCCTTTGACTAAATTGGTCAATGTTGACCATTGACCCCAATCAATCAGATAAGGGGGCGGCAATATGGCCACTCACCAGCACTAGACAACACAATAATGTTCCATTAACAAAACCATTTTAGCTTTAATTAAAATAAAGTAAGATTAGTACACTTTTAGTATTTTAATCAACCAAGCCTATCTACCCACTTGACCCTCCATTACCGTATTATCAAGGCTATTCCCCTTGTTATGTGGCTGATTCCAAGCAATGGAATGTGACTCACCATTGTTACTTTACTAAAGTGATAATAATGCTTCCATTATGTCATTAATTAATCAAGACCCATCCTCCTTACCTAGCCATTATTGCCGCCTGCCTAGAGACTCCATTCTCACCATTAAACAACCTAAATTATCTACTAATGAGTCATCAAGCATAATGTACGGTATAAAACGTATCATCAGCAAGTGTACTGGTCTGTCGTAGCAAGTTTTCCTAGGTAGTATTCTCTAGGTTATCGAACCAAAGGAGGTTGTGTCTAGTTTGAGTCTTTAATCTAACTAACTAGAAACTAAAGAAAAAAACAATAATAAATTGGGGGTTTGATTGCAGAAATTAAATAAACAAATTAATTAAAACAAAAACAATTAAAAGTGATTGTCTGACAAATCTAAAGGGTGAATCCTGGTTTACTACTTTTCCCTAGTTTATCAATTCCCTTCCTGAGTATTTCTAAATTCTAGATTGTAACCTCAGATCTAAATTAATCTAAAACCGGTCTCCCGCAATATAGATTCTTACTAGCAATTCCCAAATCCTAACTCTCGTTATGAATTTACAAATTAACTAATAGCGTTAACGATGCATCTGGTTTCTAGTCAGCTAATCCCCAGGAATTGCCATCTGTAGTTTCACTGGTAATATTCCTAAGGTCTAATGAACGCCGCAGTTCTCACTTGTAAGCAATTCATACCAAATAAAATCAAGCAATAATGAATCACAAGAGAATTCAATAATAAACTATGAATAAAACTGCAATCTGTATAGAACTGATATTTAACAACTCAGGAAGCAAAATAATATACTAGTTGTCCATAGCAAACCAGAATTCTAACGACTACTCAGACATTGGAGACAAAGAAATAATAACAATAATTAAGAGATTAGAAAACATCATCTAATTGTGGGACGATGACGAATCCGGTCTCTATCTTTTGCTCCGGTCTATCAAAACGGACTGTTGTCTCCCCTCTATTTGTTGTCTCTGCTCGCGGCTAGGGTTTGGAAATTATTCAATCGTAATCCCTTGTCAGACCGTATTTAACGTGTATATATATGCTCCTCTCTGTATTCTTGTTTCAAAAGATAAATATATATGTATATCTTGTGTTCACGTTCATGAAGCTACCTCCATCGATATGCATATTAATAATCCGGCCCATTCTCACGTGCAATCTGTCTGTTTTATCCATAAGGAAAACAATATGATGCATGGCCATGGATGAATCGGCCCATACATACTGTACTTCTTTAATAAAAGATTGAAAAAGTAGATCCAAGATCTCACGTAACAAATACCCACGTCAGGAGAGTCTGCGCCCCTGTTTAGTCGAGAGTGCTTGGCCCAGTACATGTATGTGTGCGTGGGTTCATGATGATGTGGCCCATCTGCGCCTCTGAAGTAATTAAGTAGTTGTCGGCCCTGTATCATGCCACTGAATTAATCTTGGGTTCGACAAAGACTGTGCATTCCGTCAGCCCATGTCATGCTCGCGTTTTCATCCGTTTCTTGGTCCGGGTACGTGTAAATCTGTAAACCCGGACCACTCCCAGAAATAGACAGTAAGTTCCGTTCTTTTATGGTCCGGGTTTATAAACCAGTATATAAACCTGGACCATGATGTAAACTAAGCAGAAAGGTTGTTTTTGCTCCTGTTTGGTCCTGTATTGACTGTTAAATTCTTGACATATGTTTTTAGACCTTTTATTCAACGTTTTTAACCTGTTTTAGCATAAAATCACATGTGAGGAATAATCTAAACATTTAACATAATTAAGCATATAAGTAAGGAATTTATCATATAAACCAATAAATATTAATCACATTGAGCATAAAAACATAGATAAATTCCGCACTTATCACATTATACATCAAAGTAAGCATTAAAAGTCATAAAAGGCAAAAATGAGGATTCTTGTCTCACTCACCTCCTTCCAGTCGTGAGTTCAACATCCAAATCCTCTCTTCTACTCCTCCTTGACCGTAAGGAGACACCAACCCAGCTGGTGTGAGCTCTTGCTCTAGGTAAGCTTCTAAGGCATGAAAATGTTCATTTTCTTCATCTTTCTTTCCTCTTTCCATTGAGCTAAGCTCCAGCCATTTCCATCCATGTATGTAGTGTGTTTTGAAGGTTTAAAGGAGGAGGATTTTCGGCTGTAGCAAGGGAAGAAGGAGGGAAGTTCTAAGCTTGACCATTTAAGGTAAAAACATGCTTTAAGCATGGTCTTCTTCATCCCTTTCATTTCCAGTGGCAAACCTTGGTTCCTTAGACTTGTTTTCTTCTCCTTTTCATGTGGATTCAGTTGGTATACCAAGATCTAAAAGGAATAGCCATATCCATGCCAAAACACCTTTTTTGGCATCTTAATCAAGGTAATGGAAGGTAAACCGTATTAGATTTTTGAAATGGAATGAGTATTTTGTTGCTGAAAAGAAAAAGATTTTACTTCCCCTTATAGTTTTTCTTATTACATGTTTCCTCTTTTTTCTCTTTTTTTTTTGTTTTTTATTTCTACAAACTTGTAATCATCCCGAAGGACTTACTATGATCTAATTCTTGGTGGACCTCTTATTCGATCTTAGCTCGGGGATGGTAGTTGATGCTTGCTCTTTGAGCCCCGGAATACGGTCTTCCCCTCTTCTCCATTTCATCAAATTTGTTGAGCTCTTTGGATAGTGTTGTGTAGTTAGCCGTCCTATGGCTGTAATGGCCATGGAATTCACAAAAAGGTACTAGCACTTCTCTGGGTTGGGGCTTCTTTGGCTGGAGTAGATGTCCCTATTTACCTGCAGTTGCTTTCCTAAAGAGGCTTCTCTATGCAATCAACTTAAATAGCTTCGAGCCTCTGGCAACGAGTTAGTGGGGTGTGGCCAAGTGGTAAGGCAACGGGTTTTGATCCCGCTATTCGGAGGTTTGAATCCTTCCGTCCCAGAGTATCTTTATTCGCCTACGACTTTCTCATCAGAGGGGCGTAGCGAGGGGCGTAGCCTGCAATCATTCTAAAGCAAGAAGCGAGAAACTTGACTTTGAGAAGGCGGTCAACCTTCCGCTTAGTAAAAGTTATACGTTTCTTGGGCGATCTATGGATAGGACAAATTATTCATCGATAGAAAAAAGCAGAAAAAGAAAAAAAAGCAGAAAGAGAAAAAAAATGAAAGAGCTGACTGATAAAATAAGCACAATCAGAAATGAAATAAAAAGAATGACAAAAGACAAGAAACGAACTCGAAAGAAAAATAAAAGAAGAAATGCTCGATTCGAAATGTTTGAATGTCAGGTCGTCGCCTTGTTATCAAAAAGGTAGTTTGGTAAAACTCCCTCCTTAAACGAGCACCTCTTCCCTCCGTTGAGATTTGAAGGGGTTTTTGCCTAACTCATATCACGTGTGGAAACTTTGCGCAGAGTTCCATTACTATTAATGGCTGGCTCCGTGATTTCTTATGGGCACAGGCACATCTCCCCGATTGATATAAATGGTCTTTGTCCCAAAATAGGTGGGATTGGGAGCTGGTTGATTCTCAGAGTAGGGCTTGTACTTTGCCCCACCTCCCTGGTCACGATCCTCCTCCAAAAAAATTCCCCCGGGTCCAGATTTCTTCTCCGTCGGGGCAGTGACTTTAAAACTAGCTTCCAATTCTTTGGCTTTGTTTAAGCAATTTCTGATTTGAGAAGCTCGTGGAGCATGTCCACGAGCTCTTCATGAGGCCTTGGTTCTATTTTCCTCGCAAACTCACGGGAGTCAGTCCGTCACCAAAGGCTTTGAGTGTTTTTTCAGGGAATTCTCTCTATGTGTCCTAGAAGGTCCTCTCTCTTTTTGCTGTCCCATCCTTACTTGGTGTGATGAGGCGAACACTTTTCTAAATTGCCAACACATATGAGGGAAAGTAGAGAATGATTGAAGATAGAGAATTACTGCAAGACTCATATCGTGTCTTTATTATGTGGGGAAAACCCCTACTTATATATTTCCTTACAATGCTTTCTTTACATGCCAGCCTATCATATTTCTTACTTACTAAAATGCATCACTTCTTTCTTTCTTTCTTTACATATCCTATTATTCTCTTACTATTTCGCCCGACGAAGGTCTTCTAGATCTTGCTTGAGCCTCCCGGTCGCTTCTTACATCGTCTTGGGGTATGTCCCATTCTTCGCCCGAGCTTGACTTCTTTTTATCGCCCGGGCTCTACTTTCCTCTGCTCGGTCCATCCGATCTCTTTTCCCGGGGAAATCTTTCCTCATTGCCCTCTTCACCTACGTATACAAAAAAAGAAGGTAATTTGGATAACATTTTTTCCTAACTTTCTTTGTGTATAGTCATAGTCTTTTTATACCTTCTTTCTACCACATATCTTGGTTTAATTTTTAGCTAAACTAAATTAGTATCTGCAAAAATTTTGCTAATTTCTACTCCCTACCATTTTTTTAAAGTTTAACTTTAATTACCCCTAATATTTACCAACTATTAAAAAAACTAACAGAGATAAAAAATATTAGAATTACTATTTCAAAATCTAAAAAGATACTAGGTATCTCTTTTTGAATTGAAGATCATAAAACTAGGAAATCTACACTAACTAATACCTAGGATATTACTGGGGAAAATCAAGAAGTATTTTTATTATGGTAATTATTTAAACTATAAAAGCTTGCATTTCGAATCGAAGGGAATACTATTTCTTAAGTGAAAAGGAAGATGGAACATGAGGTCATTAACTTTTTTTTATTTGCTCTTGTGCATTGCAATTCCTTTTAACGCCTTCTTATCTACAAAACCTCGACAAGTTTCAGCTAAATTAGTGTCAATACCTTTTATGTTTGAAACATACAAAATTTTCGTTAATCTCTACTATAGATGAATTTTACATATTTGGAAAGGAAAAAGTAGAAATAAGATCATGTGCACGTAAAAATATTGCTTCCCATGTTTTTGTGCCTCGTCTTCATTCATGTCACTTTCTTTCTACTATGAGAATTTGGCCAATTTCAACTAAACCAGCATTGATGTTGACAGTTCGTAACGTGACTTCCGGTTTTCTCAGTCTTGAACTGAGTTCTTGGTGTTAACTACCGTAAAGAATGCAATCTCGATATAGAAGAAAACTCAGCCACTAATATATATTAATAGCGTGAAAAACTCCTCACCTGATCTGTTCAACACCTTGAACAATCACTCACTAATCTATCACTCTTCGAATGATAGTCACACTCCTCAATTCACGAATAAAGAATCACTCTCATAACACTCAATGGGTCTCGCCGTAAAAGGGTGTAGATCTGTTCTTAATACCCAAAAGCGTAGCCCTAAACTATATCTGTAACACCCCTCTCCATAATCACGTAATAATCTCTCACGTAGCAATAAATAAAACGTCTTACAGCGGAAGAATTAATAACAATAACAATACTCACTCGGGTGTCACCGGCCATTACTCGCCCATGCGAGCAACGAAGCCAAACTACATCCAACTTCCAACATAAACAAACTGCTAACCGCCGTGATAACGAGAAAACTCTTATACATCATACTAAGTCCACAAACCATAACGTCGACAAGTGAGCGTCTACCCAAACCTGAATATACATAACTGTACCATAATACAATTCACCATCTTCATTGTTATACAAATAAACTCCCTGTGCGGTAATCAAAATAAACTCTAATTACCCTATTCCCGCACTTCGGCTTCGACAATAATCAACAACCTGCAATGGTGTAGTATCAGCGATAGACGCTGAGTATGCCGGGCCTGGACCCTATGGTCACTTAGTCATCTTAACCATCTTATTATTAGATTGGTTTCATGCTTTACCATTTTACAGTTATAAACAATATTGTAATAAACATGCATAATGAACTTAATCATCCATCTAAACATTCATAAACACTTAACCATCCATCCAATCCAATCATTCATAAAATATCACAACAACAATTGTATATCGAACGTATCGAAATGATAACAGTATAATGTACAATGTACAATCGCCGTAGCGTACAGTTTCCATAGTTAATTTAATTTGGCCTTTAAGGCCCCATCCATCCAAACCATATTAATTAATTACCAGTTGGGCGTCATGTTAGGACAACCTCATAACCTCACCATGGACAGTAGTCCTCCTGTACACACAAAGGTGCTCATTTCGCCAGAGGTCCGGAGGCCCCTGACTATTCACTTAGCCTCGTAAGGCGTCCATATAAAAGGCCGTAGCCACCTGACTCACGATCCAAATAAGGCTCGTTGGGTATAAACCTGGAGCGGAACCCGATCGGGAACCCCTCAGTGATCACAAATGCACAACCAAGTAGTTCATAAACTACCGGGATTCCTCACCTCAACTCATACCATCTCTCTCTCATAATGTTTAAGATATGCTCTTAGTCTTATGGAGAATAATTATTAATTAGCTGCCCAGTGGGTCTCACGCATACCTAGAAGTAATCTATGTTATATTCATGTTCGAGATCCATGCTCTAGAGACCGACAATGTCGTGACTCGTTCCTAAGTATTTTACTTAGGTTACCATATACTTAATATTAATACTATGGTATTATATCAAGTAACCGTCATGTCATCACAATAACGTATATGTATGCTTATATAAGTCGATCTATAGTCGACGTAGTGTTAGTCCCGTAGGACGCTCGTGCATAAATAATTAATGCAGTAACACTTAATCACATACATGTATCCACACATATAACACACAAGTTATATCAACCAAATCCGAGCCCAAGGAATTCCTTAGGACAACCCGGATCAAACCCCTTTACATATCGTTCACCAAGACCTAGGATGCGCATGTAGTCCACTAGCTCGTCAAACGTCCTTGTCTGAAGTATGATCTAAACGGTATTAAAACTATAAGTCAGTCTCCATGACTAACTACATCCGGTATTTCCGAATAACAAGTAACCCCGACAGTTCATCCCCGGATTTCTCCAGTTATTTGTTACGGGTTTCTCTAAACCGGTCGGCTTTGTTACTAAAACTCGTATGTCAAAATATTTCGACTGTTAAGTTAATTCATCATATCTCTTTAATCTTATCCATCATTTAGTTTAGGTATATAACCTATAGTTGCATGTATGCATGCATGACTTACTATATTGCATTATTTTTCATACTGTATCATTTTCCCACCACTCATCATAATACCTTGTATTATATAATCCATTATCCTAGCAAATTATATTTGCATTCAAAACTCATAACTTATAGTTTGTAACTATTTTTCGTAAAACCACCACCATTATATTATATGGTTTCCAACCATAATATATATCCATCCTTATATACATTATTCTTGTATATGTATATATTTACCAATATAGGTAAGTTCCATGAGTTATAAAACTCTTATATTATATGTTACATTTTATCATCTTATATTAGATGATTATTCCCATTAGTTGTATTATATCATACAACTTAGATTAAGATTATTATCCTAATATTATGTAACAATTTATGTTGTATAATTACAACTCCTAAGGTTTATTCAATAAATACCTTAGTTTATAAATCTTATTTATTTATAGTTTGTCACATTATTTAATGTGAATATCCTTACTTATTAATTCCATTAAAACCACATTAATATCATATAATTGTTATAACATTTATAACATAGTAGACCATAGTCTAAAATTCATTTTCCAACTCTTAATAATTCGGTACAGCCCTTTATTTCCTTTAAATTCCATTTCGACCACATAACATTATGTAATGTTATTCCATATACTAATATCATATAATATGATATTTTATTTCCTTTAATTTATAACCTATAGTTTTTATACAAAACTATTTAATATTGCCGCATAGGCATATACATTTATACCTTATTCTTTCCATATCCCATAGTTTCCTTTATTTACAAAATCACCCCATAATTTATACCATGTTATATATACCATATAATATAACATTTTAAACCTTAATATAAATATAACATATGGTTATATATACTATTAAATTTCAAACAGACCCACCAAGTTTCTATAATTGCCATTTGGCCCAATTTATAACATATAGTTTTATCATATCATTAAAACTATATATTATACACATATCTTAATAAATACTCTTATATAGTTCTAAAAATCACCAAATTTCACCAAAGGGTTATAATTACCCTTATTAACCATATACTTTCGGTATATTACATTTCCACCACTTCTTTTATCCCAAAGTGTCATAATGACATAATAACTATATATACCACATATGTTATAAAATTGTTACAATTAAATACTTATCTTATTATAAAACCTTAAATAAGTTATTTAACTTATCTAATTTGGTCAAAACCTACAATATGGTCAAGGTTGACCTCCTTAATATTTCCTTGACCATCAATCTCCATATATTACGGTTTATACCCATATCTTTTCAGAAATTACCATTTAACCCCAAGACTTTATAAAATCTTATAATTTTTATTTAAACTCATTTAAACCTCTTATTTTCGGCTTTATTAATATATAGCCCCCAAATTTAATTTAATTACACTTTAACCCCTTATAATATGCGGTAATGCATATACTAAACTTAAATAAAACCTTATAAATGCATAAATAAATTGGCCTAAAGTACATGGCCTTATTACAAACATTGGCTTATAAAATAAATTACACATAAATGCCCAAAAATGCATTAAACTCTCGGCCCTTACACATATTTTTCCATATTTACCAATTTCCCACATAATGTCTTAAATTTGACAATTATGTTAATTAATTACTTATATAAATTTACTAAACCATTCCTTAATCACCTAAGGTCAAAATAAGACCTTAATAAACCATTTCACTCACGGCACAAATATATATATATATATATATATATATGTATAAGCACATATTAATATACCAAGTGAAGGTTTAAGTGATTTATACCTTATTTTTGCCAAGATTTGGCCTTGTTTGGCCACGGCTGTTTGGAGATTAATTTCCCACAGCTTAGTTTACATGTTTTCAAACAGCAATTAAGGCATGGTTTGTCTCCAAGCAAGATCTAACCATAAGAAGTGTTTTAATGTATATTTCAAGGTAAAATTTACCTTAGAATAACAAAGTAACCAAGGGTTGTCTTCAGCATGTTTATACAGAAGGTAAAGAGCATCAAAAGAGCTACTAAACCAAGGATTAAAACCGGCATAACTCAGATTCGAAGATGGCTAATTTTTACCTTGTTTAAAATGCCAAAATGGTGTTTTTGGCTTAGATCTGGCTATACCTTGAAGCTCTTGATAGATCCACTGAATAAGTATGTTAAGAAGAAGATTAGAAGGCTAAGAGAACAGGTTTTACAACCGGAATGGAAGGGAATCAAAGGATAAGTGCTTAAAGCACATTTTTATACCTTAAGAACAAGATTAGATTTCTCCACCTCCTTCGCTTGTTACAACCGATATTTTCCCATATTTTAACCTCCAAAACAAGCTAGATCCATGGATGGAAATGGTTGATGCTTAGATCCATCGAAAGAGGAAAGAAATGTGAAGAGAATGAACATAAACTAGCTTAATAAGCTTACCTAGGTAGCAAAGTGTTCTTCTTTAAATATGGTATGCTCTCCACGGTTTAGAGAAGCAATTAGAGAGGATGGAGCTGCTGGTGTCGGCTGGGAATGAAGGAAATGAGAGAATAGGTCAAATTTGTCTTAAAACACATTTTTGACTTGTTTAATGAATTTAGTGTGTGATGACTCACCAAGGTTGGGTGGCATCAATTATTGGAGGGGAAAAGGGGGTCTCACACTTTTTTTTGAAGGCTTAGTCAATCAAGGAGCCAAAAGTGTGTATTGTTTAGACTATAATATAAGAAAGGTAAAAGTGGTCCCTTAAATCATGGAAAGGTGTTGGAACCTTGTTCCTTGTGTTGCAAGTGGCGAAATTAGGCTCCCCCTGCTTGTGGCTGTCGAATCCATGGGATCCAAGGGGTCAACTTTGACCTCTTGACCATTCTTAGTCAATGTTGACTCAAACGGGCCCCCTTTTAGGGTTTTATTAATATTTTAATATAAAATTTGTAAAAATTTGTAAATTTCTGGATTTAAATTACTAATATGATATAATATGATATATTATCATATTTAGAGGTAATTATAACCTTTAAGCCCATTAAAACCAATTTAGAAGGCGATTACACAAAAACGTGCTTTAAGGTGTTTTAGTGCACATTTTGTGTTGCAAGGTGTTTCTGAGCTTGGTTTTCTTTGAGAACGGTATTTTTGTGTTCCTTACATGATATTTGATCATGGAATCCAATTTTATATCATTTAGAGGTCATTAGACCTTTAAGGTTTCCTTAGAGCACATTTTTGCCCTACTTGACCTTGAAGCCTGTAAATGCTTGTTCTTTGTGTTGGAGTGTTGTCCAATGATTATAATATGTTTAGTTGTGTGTTAAAATGCTTAGGACAAAGTTTTAGGTCCTAAGAAGTTCATTTGGGTATTTATTTACCCTAAACAGTCAAAGGGTACAATATCTTGCTTTGTGTTGACCACTGTTGTTCTCAGTTGACTTTTAAGGCATGTTTAGGCCTTAATTAATGTGATTAGATATTTAATCCATGTTTTATTAATTTGGGGTATTTCAATATCTATACAGTGTATATATACAAAAGGAATAATCAAATACGTAAACAAACTCACCAATAATAACGAGAACTAAGGAAGATATATCTCTTCTCCAATAGTACCGAGAATAAAGAGAGATATATCAGAAGGAATCTTAACAACCTATAGCAGCATATAATGTCACGTGAGCAGCTCCGCTTTCTGTTGTAGTCAAGATGAATTTTACCAAGATAAATCATATGCTGAGTACAAGACCGACACTACATATTTGTCACACATCAAAAACTATAAGTATGTGTCGCCCACATACATTTATAGTTTCCCCCTTTTTTGATGTGTGCAAACTTGGTCATGGTGAAATGAGATACCACGTCTATCATATTCCCCCTGAAATGTAGATTCCCCCTGAAACATAGCTAACTAGATCAACAGCCAAAATACTTATAATCACCATGTTTCCCCCTTTTGCGCAATCAAAAATGGTACAGGCCTAGAAACTCACGAAATGTAAAAAGACATACTGAGGAACACGGAATAGCATTTTATACAATGTTACTTGCAGGAAAGAGTCTCAGAAAGTGGCAAAATAGCAGGAACAACCAAATAACAGTGCACAAGAAACAAAGGACATAGAAGAAAAATAGTCTGATAGAAGCACCAACAAAAGAGGACTACACCAACAACCTAGGTCTGGATGACAACAACATCGCTAAGGGAAGACAAAACAGGACAAGTAACATGAGGAGAAATTAAAGTCGCACCCCCAGATGAGCTTCAAGATGTGCCAACCGTGCATTCACATCCTTGACCAAGGACAGAAGTTCTTCCAACTGGTGCGAAACACTGCCAAGATTCTCTGAAACAGCTTTAGGCGGCTGTTTAACAATCCATATATTCCCAGCCAGGGCAAGCCCCATCTTGGATAAAGTAGTCTGTGAAAGCTCATGATTATGATCCAGGACTTTTGCAGAGTCAGTAGAAAGATCCACAGAGAAGTACTCAAAGATTGTCGTCAACCAGGCAGCATAAGGCAAGGAGGAGGTACACTGAGTGATAGCATGATGGATATGAAACAGCATAAAGTGAGGCAAGCTTATAGGACATTTCTGAATAAGACACCACATCAAACAGATGTCCAGGAATGTAACCGTCCCACGCTGATCATTCCTGGGAGCTACGCCTTGATAAACAATGATATGGAGCAATCGTCCAAGCACATCAAGCTGCCTTTGAGGAGCATACCGAATCTTTCGGGTCTCAGGTTCAATCCCAAAGAAACCGAAAAGATCCTCATCCTTTTGAGAGGGAGCAAAAGTATTAACCTCGCGAGAAAAAGTCTTAATACCTTCAAAAGGAACATCCAGAATCATGCCGATCAAATTAGGAGTTAACTCAATATCCACACCTTTAACCTTGGACCGAATCTGAAATACCCCTAAATTAATTTAAATTAATTTAGGGGATTTCTTTTATAAAACCCTAAATAATATTTTTTAAACACTAAATTAGTGTATGGTATTATTTAAAAATTATTTAGGGGACTTCTTATATTAAATTCTAAATAATAATACAATTTAAATTAATTTATTATAAGGTATTATGAATTTAATAACAAGATTTATAAGTCAATAAATCTTGGAAAAATTCCTAGACACTCCAATTATATTATAAAGATTTTAGAAATATTTGGAGCATTGATTTGAAGCATAAAAACCAATGTAAAATTCTAGAAACCCTAAAGCTTCTTAAGCCTTGCAAGGGTTGACTTTTTGAGAATGGTCAAACCATCCCATGAAACCTATACCAATAAATAGTTTATGGAAAACCATGAAGATCGATAATAAGAACGTCAAAAACGGATCAACCTAGCCAAAGTTATGATAGAATGAAGTTTAGAGCTAAAATTTTGAAAAGTGCCACGTGTCAAGCTCACACGGGTTGCATGTACTTAGCACGAAAATCGGCCAGAATCTTAACGGCCAGCAGTGTTTTTGCCCTAACTTTAAACACCTATATCTCACTTGTCTTTGAGAATTTTTTAGTGCCGTCTTCTCCATTCTCTTCCCCTACAATTCCTCTTTCCAACCATAACTCATACACAGCCTAACTCCTTCTACATCGACAGCAAATTCGATCTGAATTAGCCTTCCTGAAACTATCAACCCAAATTTCCAAAACAAACGTGATTAATCTGGTAACTTCGTCTCGTCATAACTTCTTCGTTTCTCATCCAAATTTCGTGTTCTTTAGCTTGTTTTGAAGATCTCAAATCCCTCTACAACTTTCATGTTAATCACCAAGGCTGATTCGTAACCGATTGGGAGAGCGAGGCTTCTAAAGTTACCTACTCGATCACGTCGGGTTTTGCCCAGAATTTTTCCAGAAACGACATGGTAAACTCAGATCTTTATGGATATGTAACTTTCTCCCTAGTTATTCGTTTACCATGATTCTTCCACCAATGTTTAAAGTTACATGTCTTCTTTAACATGACGTAGGTTTCATGGATTGAATCCATCTCAGTTATCCCGAGTTGATCCGCGAAGTTGCCTACCTGAACAACACATAAAATACTAATTTTCCAGAAAAACGAGTTCAAATTGCCTTGCCGGCGCATCTCCGATACGATTCCGACCAAATTATACCTATAATGCTACTCGTTTTTGCATTCCCGTTCATAACCCTCTATCAATTTGACATATAACGAATCTTACAGAGAGAATTTGGCAAATTAAGATTCGAACTAACATAAACCCTAACCTCCTCGAACCCAGAAGCGATCTTGTAGAATACTGAGTGTCAATGGATTCGTTTTTCAATTTCAAATTCAATGGAACAAGAATCAACGAATTTGGTTCTGTGAGTTGAGAGAAAATATTGATTTAGTACTCGAGTCGAATCTGGAGTTGCTGAAGAACTCAGACGATGTCGGCCATCCGATCGTAGTTAAAATAAACAGACGGCCGAGATTAAGACGTTTCAGTTTAAAAAGTTTAAGTTTTTATATTAATTCCAGAATTAAACCCTAACTTGTTGAATTTATTTAAATACCTTCCCGAATGTATTTTGACTTGAAATTTTAATCATAGATTCCTTATAAAATCTAGTTTATTTTGATGTAAATTAATATGGTTTTGGAGTTTTTAAACGTAAGTTATTATTTTTGCAACTTACGGGTATTATGGAATTATTTGGTTAAAAAAATATTTTTATGAAATAAAAATTTTATAATATGTCTAAAATGTTATAGTTACTATATATTAAATTTGTGAATTTTTGGACATGGGTAAATGGGTCTAAAAATTGTGTTTATGAAATTTTCATAGATTATCCTATATATATGGTTTTTAATGTAACAAAAATTAA
Organism: Limonium bicolor; assembly: GCA_023374045.1. NCBI lineage: Eukaryota > Viridiplantae > Streptophyta > Magnoliopsida > Caryophyllales > Plumbaginaceae > Limonium > Limonium bicolor. The sequence continues at coordinate 53,849,065 of CM041783.1, read as the reverse complement.
ATTATAGTTTATTAATAAACTTTATAGGGTGGGATAATATGGTAAGACTAAATTAACATTTAATAATAGTATTTCATTGAATATTTTGGGTATAAACTTTTAAGTGAAGTAAAAATTATATACTTATATGAGAGAAATAAAAATAGAAACTGATGTTAAATCAAGGAACTAAACTGATCTACATTTAATTATTATATAATATGGAAGTTAACATTCTTAATTAAAACCAAGGAAAAATATATATATTTACACATATATAAAAGGGAATTAAATAGTAGCTTAGGTTAAATCAAGGGATTAAATTAATCTTCATTTATATTAACTATATAGAATTGAAGTTAATATACTTAATTGGAACTAAGGAAAATACTTTATTTTATAAACCATATATTGGATATAGATAAGTGTAAAAGTTAATATAAATAATTAAATGCAATAAAACTACATAAATAATGTCTTGAATAAATCCTAGTATATATATATATACTAAACATAAATAAAAGAAATAAAATACCTTATAGAAATATAATATGAAGGAATTAATGAGATAAACTAAACCTCTACATAATACTAATAAAAGAATATTATATGAGGCGGCATTAAATTATGATTATTAAACTTAAAGAGTTATCTTTGAATTTCTAAGATTTATATAAACCGTGTTAAAATACATGTATAGTATTAGTCAACGACCATAATGTAAGTCTATAATTGGGTTAAGTAATTAATAAGTTAACACTTAGGAAAATTTGTAATTAGATTTCACAAAATGTTACACAAATAGATCTTATAACATAATCAATAATAAAGTAAATGAAATACTTTTATCTAAATGCGAAGTGGATTTATAAGTCTAGATTTAATCATTTCATAACATATTAGTATTGAATAATGACTTAATGTTTTAAGATAAAATCATTAAAAGGATTATGATGTAAAACTATATTAACTATGATTAGGGAATTATCTAGATAATAATCTTTAAGTTTCTTAGAAGCAGATAAGCCACATAAAATACATTTATAACATTAACTACCAATATTTAGAATGTAAGTTTATAAATAAGTGTTGTAGTTAATAGCTTGAACTTGTAAAAAGGTTTGTAATATAAATTAGATATATTAAACTTTAAATTTAAACCTTTAATCAGACGGAACTAAGTTACATAAGATATTATACTGATATACTTTATGGTAATGGGGAATATTGATATGTTATTTGAATGTAAAATATGAGAATTTTCAGAATAGATGATCTTATTAAATAATTGGCAATTTCACTTATGAATGGGGATTTAATTCTTAGATAAATTTTACCTTATGTTAAGATATAATGTTCATCCTAAAACATAATAAAGGAAAATAATTTATTACGTTACTCCTTTGAAACCTTAGGTTTTGTAAATAATTTAAAACGTTTTTAAGACTTAAGTTTTTGAGGTGTAGTATAAAAGGATTATACATAGTCTATGGAGGGAATGTGTGTAAAATAAACATTTAGGAAATTAAATGTAAGCAAGGATACATAAAAGGTTATCTTAAAACACCTTATTATATAGTTAATGATAAAGTAAATAAGATATCTTGTGAATAATTAATGTAAGAGTTCGATAAGTCTAAGTTAATAATAATATAGTTATTTCAATATGAGAGGTAATTCAACATCTTATGACAAGATTATTAGAAGGTTATAATAGAAAGTCATTCTGAACTAAGGATATGATAATTGAGTTTAGGGGCTCAATTAAGTTATAATAAAATGTATCTACAACACTATGATTCCAATATACAAGATGTAGATCTTAATTAAGTTAAGGGGAAAAGTTAATCATAATAGGTCGGCTAGTAGATGTTGATAAGAATGAATAATCGTTACATTGTGGGATAATAATATAGTATTCTAAGACAAACCTATCATGGGTTATGATACGAAGTTATTCTAAATTAAGAGTAAGGGTATTGAGCTTAAGAGTTATTATTGACATTCTAAGATAAGTCGAAGGTTATACGTAACATTTAATTGAGACTTAGAAATAAGAGTGAGGAGTTTATTTAAGCTTAACGTAGGCTACAAGTGATTGATGATGGACTACCTTTAATATTCTTCAGAGTACTGTTGATTGTTTGCGCAAGTTGACTAGAACTGCTACAGCGTTATCCAGGTACGATTTCTCGTACTCTGATACTTTTACTGACCGACTTATGAGACATTTTTGAAAAACGCTAACTTAGTTTAAAGGATTTCCAAAAGGAAACGGTTGTGCGGCTAACTCAGCCTGATGTGACTAACTGAGCCTTGAATGTGAAACTTTGATGGTTATTGGTTCCTTCTGTTTGGTTGTTTCATTAGACATTAACTACCTAGGGTTTACGCTTCTGCACTCTGTAGGACTGAGTGTTTTGGTATTGCTCTGGTGTAGTTAGTGATCTAGTGGAAATATGAAAAAGGACAATCTTGGTAATTCTTTCTTTGACTCTGGATATTGTTTCATCCATGAGCGGAGTCTTTTGTTGTGACGTGCGCGCGTCTTCACTGGTAACAGCATGGGGCTGTATATCCCTCGTCCACAAGGACATTTATATCAGACAGCAGGGGGTTATATATCCCTCGTCCACCAGGACATTTATATTTGACAGCAGGGGGCTGTATATCCCTTGTCCATAAGGACATTGATATCTGGCGGTGGGGGCCATCTCTCCCAATTGGTTTTATTCCACTCTTGAGTTGTTGGTTCTTGGATCTCTTCTTTCATTCCTAGTCCTTGTGACTACTTGGGTCTTTCTACTCCTAAATGGAATTGAAGCTAACTTAAGCATTGGATGTTCACTGACTCATGGTGTGACTTTGATTGACTAACTTCACCTTTCAGTTATTTGTCTCGTTCTTTAACTTGTTATCTTTGACTTGGTGATTTTTAAAGTGTCTGGTTCTTCCGGTTTGTTTTACGAGTTGATTTCAATTATTGCTTATTTAAAAGTTATGTTTAAAGGTTTGTTTTTGGAGAATTGTACCAGTTCCATTCCAGGGAACTGACTCACCCCTCCCGGGGTGGGCTGCTTGGTTTCATCTTGCAGGTACGAATTGTTTATACAGGTGGCCACGAAGAGCATGAGTGATTGGGATGGGAATTAGGAATTGTGGAGAGTTATTTTGTTTTACGTTCAGTTTTGTTTATGTTGTTTTCTTGAGTTCAGACCGTAACTTAGATAATTGTAATGATTGTAATTGGTGAGGTTGGTACCGGGTGTTTGGAACTCGATGGAATGTAATTGCCTTAGTATTTTAATTCCGCTGTAAATACGTTAAATAGGGGCGTTATAGAAATTGGTATCAGAGCGTAGTTACGCTCTGAACCCGAGAAAACAAGCCGAGTGAAATACTTAGAATATAGGTGCACTTAAAACTGGGGAATTGGGGTATAATTGGGAAGTGAGGACTCCAGTAAGGTACGACTCCTAACCCTTCTTGGAATTGTAAATGATTCCTTTACACACTTTTCTTTTATGAATGTCTGTTGAGTGTGGTGTGTTGTTATACCATTCAAACGTTTAACTACAGTAAAAAAAATATAAAAGTTTGGAACATCGTATATTGAGTACGATAAGATTTTGGTTGGGATAAATCAAATATTAAGCTATTTTTCAAAAGCATACTTATGGAGAATACATTGCTTAAATGCAATCCTTTAAAAGCTAGTACACATGTCCCTCGAACTTTAAAGAATACCTTTGGTTGAAAATAGTATACAAATGGAGCTTTGAATAACTAAGTGATAAGTACTTCAACTTCTCTAAAGCTTGAAAATAAATCTCATGAACTACTTGGTACCAATTTATTACCTAAAGATAATGTTTAAGATAAATCTTAAGTCTAGAAAATTATTAAGCTAACAAGAACTAGTAGCATATTAGAAAAGATCAACATCTGAACCTGTAAAACACACTAAAACTCTATGTTAACTTTAGAAAGAAAACACCTAAACCTAACACCCTACGGGAAGTGCCTGGTGCGACAAACTCCTAGGCCGAAAGTAGTGGGGGTGCACACCCTCTTCTGGAAGTTTAGGGGCTAGACCAGCCTTGTCATCCAACCGTAAATAATCTTCTACGCAAGTGATGGATTGTGTTGAACTTGAGGAGGATTGGTGGTAAGACATTACCATCATGAAATTTTGAGCTAGGCATATTTCATTACAAGCCACAGTGAATAATTCAAAATTTGTATCTTAAGATCCAGTACAAAAATTCATACATGTAAAGATTTTATTGAGTTAAATCCTTTGGTGAAAAATACTTACATGTGGAGTGAAAACGCAAGCGTAATGATGTCGAAACCTGAGTTAAGGTTGACTCCTTGACACATAAACTTATGAGAAACCTGGAAAACCCTACAACGTCAATATAATGTTGGAGGAAGTGGTGGCACATACCAATATATGGAGGAAAGAGATTTGAATTTGGGTGCTGCAAGGTAAAACATCTACCCCTTGCTGAATATAAAAACCATTGAAGGAAGTTACTTAAGGATTGAGGGAACAGAAGAGTAATACTAAACTAAATATTATTGATCCTTAATATTTAGAGTATTGAGCATCTAGTGAAAAATTGAGAGTTACTTAAAGATTTGGAAATTCCCATGTTTATTTAGAAGTTTAACATTATACATATAAAAATTTTAGAAGTCACACTAAGAGTGATATTAAAGAGAAGCCACCATTATCTAAGAGAGTACTAAGATTTAATGATCAGAGAAATACTTACATAGAACAAACCTTAAGTAAAATAATTATCAAGAGTAAGTGAGTTTTCACTAGACTAACTCATTTAACAAAAAAAAAATCATAGAGATCCTACCTTGAAAAAAAAAACAATTTAACATAAAGAAATCAGATTTTGGAGCTACATTATAATTAATAAGAACTTCCTAAAACTCTGCCTTGTGTGAAATTATGTAAATGTATAATAAGTAATTTTTATGAAGTGAACACTTAATGATTCGTCTAAAATACGTTAGTTAATTATAAAAACAATTGAAACTTGAAAAGTCACAGAAAATATTTATTTTATAGAGTTTTAACTTAAGGTTGGCTAATAAACCCTTGAAGATAATTTTGAAAGATTATCTAGGATTATTACATGATTTGAAATATTATTTTAAACTACTCTAGTATGTTACAAATGATTTATAACTTGTTAAGATAATTGATATGTTAAAATAACATAAAGGGCATATTTACGTATATTAAGTTATAAAACCGTACAAGGTTTCATGAAAAAAAACTTAATTGAATTAAAAAAAGGGTTTTCATATACAGTATGATTCTATTTTAAACAAGTTCATCAATTTTCAAGCTATGACAATTAAGAGACTTTAGGTTATAAAATGCTTCTAGAGAAATATTGTAGTAAGGATATCATTTGAATAATCACGTTACATTATAATGGAATTTTTCTTTTATGAATTAATAGTTTCCAAATCACATGATTTAAGATTTTGATACCTATTACATGCAATACCTAATTGAATAAAGAGTGAACTAAAATGCTATTTTAGTAATATATAAATATAACCTAAGTTCTTCTCTTTTTCAAAACATAACCTAATATATGTATGGTGAATCCTAAACTTTGTTTTTGCCAATAGAGAGGCAAAGTGAGTTAGGAAAATGTGTTGGGAACACTAAAAGATTTAATTACAATCAAGCCAGAATAACAACGAGTGATATTGTGCATCAGATAATGAACCAAAAGTAAAAAAATTCAAACTTCACGTAATGTCTTAAATAAAGAAAATTATGAGTAACAAACAGTAAACTTTAAATGATGAGTGCTAAACCAAAAAGGTTATGTCCAATAAAACGACCATGATGGAAATAAATACTATGTTGACTATCTAGTCAATTAACCCATAAAGTATATTTAACAAGAGTGACCAACTGAATTTTGGGATGATGGTTAGACCATGTGTACACAAATGCAGACACATAACAATCAAGAAATACATACATATACAACGATCATGGATAAAATCAACAATGTAATTAGAGTCACAACAAAGCTTGATAATAAGGTGTTGAATTCCTGGAATGGGTTGTTTGAAATAAACATCAAGTAATTAAAGAAAACAGAAACTAAATGGTTGGAAGTTTAGTATGGTCCATGCATATTGTTGTGATTGGTTTTTGAAACAACCTTGTTGGATAATGTATCTTGAGTGGTGGTTAATGACATTTACATCTTGCATCAACTGGATGCTAATTATGAGATATTTTGGTTTGGTTAATGGTTGATCTTGAGTGGAATGGATCCTTATTTAAGGATGGGGAATGATGGAATGGAAATTGTGATTGGATGAGTACCCTTGAGTGGTTTGATTTTTTGATATGCATTTTAGAGAAGGTAATATAACTTGGTGCTTAGTTTACCCGCACACCCGAAAGGGTGTGAGTAGTTGGTAGATAATCTTAAACTTCGGGACAAAGTTTCTTTTAAGGGGATCTACTGAAATACCCCTAAATTTAATTTAAATTAATTTAGGGGATTTCTTTTATAAAAACCCTAAATAATATTTTTTAAAACACTAAATTAGTGTATGGTATTATTTAAAAACTATTTAGGGGACTTCTTATATTAAATTCTAAATAATAATACAATTTAAATTAATTTATTATAAGGTATTATGAATTTAATAACAAGATTTATAAGTCAATAAATCTTGGAAAAATTCCTAGACACTCCAATTATTATAAAGATTTTAGAAATATTCGGAGCATTGATTTGAAGCATAAAAGCCAATGTAAAATTCTAGAAACCCTAAAGCTTCTTAAGCCTTGCAAGAGTTGACTTTTTGAGAATGGTCAAACCATCCCATGAAACCTATACCAATAAATAGTTTATGGAAAACCATGAAGATCGATAATAAGAACGTCAAAAACGGATCAACCTAGCCAAAGTTATGATAGAATGAAGTTTAGAGCCAAAATTTTGAAAAGTGCCACGTGTCAAGCTCACACGGGTTGCCTGTACTTAGCACGAAAATCGGCCAGAATCTTAACTGCCAGCAGTGTTTTTGCCCTAACTTTAAACACCTATATCTCACTTGTCTTTGAGAATTTTTTAGTGTCGTCTTCTCCATTCTATTCTCCTACAATTCCTCTTTCCAACCATAACTCATACACAACCTAACTCCTTCTACATCGACGGCAAATTCGATCTGAATTAGCCTTCCTGAAACTATCAACCCAAATTTCCAAAACAAACGTGATTAATCTGGTAACTTCGTCTCGTTATAACTTCTTCGTTTCTCATCCAAATTTTGTGTTCTTTAGCTTGTTTTGAATATCTCAAATCCCTCTACAACTTTCATTTTAATCACCAAGGCTGATTCGTAACCGATTGGGAGAGCGAGGTGTCTAAAGTTACCTACTCGATCACGTCGGGTTTTGCCCAGAATTTTTCCAGAAACGACATGGTAAACTCATATCTTTGTGGATCTGTAACTTTCTCCCTAGTTATTCGTTTTCCATAATTCTTCCACCAATGTTTAGAGTTACATGTCTTCTTTAACATGACGTAGGTTTCATGGATTGAATCCATCTCAGTTATCCCAAGTTGATCCGCGAAGTTGCCTACCTGAACAACACATAAAATACTAATTTTCCAGAAAAACGAGTTCGAATTGCCTTGCCGGCGCATCTCCGGTACGATTCCGACCAAATTATACCTATAATGCTACTCGTTTTTGCATCCCTGTTCATAACCCTCTATCAATTTGACATATAACGCATCTTACAGAGAGAATTTGGCAAATTAAGATTCGAACTAACATAAACCCTAACCTCCTCGAACCCAGAAGCGATCTTGCAGAATACTACATTATATGTGGAGAAATCGGTGTCAATGGATTCGTTTTTCAATTTCGAATTCAATGGAACAAGAATCAACGAATTTGGTTCTGTGAGTTGAGAGAAAATATTGATTTAGTACTCGAGTCGAATCTGGAGTTGCTGAAGAACTCAGACGATGTCGGCCGTCCGATCGTAGTTAAAATAAACGGACGGCCGAGATTAAGACGTTTCAGTTTAAAAAGTTTAAGTTTTTACATTAATTCCAGAATTAAACCCTAACTTGTTGAATTTATTTAAATACCTTCCCGAATGTATTTTGACTTGAAATTTTAATCATAGATTCCTTATAAAATCTAGTTTATTTTGATGTAAATTAATATGATTTTGGAGTTTTTAAACGTAAGTTATGATTTTTGCAACTTACGGGTATTATGGAATTATTTGGTTAAAAAAAATATTTTTATGAAATAAAAATTTTATAATATGTCTAAAATGTTATAGTTACTATATATTAAATTTGGGAATTTTTGGACATGGGTAAATGGGTCTAAAAATTGTGTTTATGAAATTTTCATAAGATTATCCTATAATATATGGTTTTTAATGTAACAAAAATTAAAGTATAGTTTATTAATAAACTTTATAGGGTGAGATAATATGGTAAGACTAAATTAACATTTAATAACAGTATTTCAATGAATATTTTGGGTATAAACTTTTAAGTGAAGTAAAAATTATATACTTATATATATATATACACTTATATGAGAGAAATAAAAATAGAAACTGATGTTAAACCAAGGAACTAAACTGATTTACATTTAATTATTATATAATATGGAAGTTAACATTCTTAATTAAAACCAAGGAAAAATATATATATTTACACATATATAAAAGGGAATTAAATAGTAGCTTAGGTTAAATCAAGGGATTAAATTAATCTCCATTTATATTAACTATATAGAATTGAAGTTAATATACTTAATTGGAACTAAGGAAAATACTTTATTTTATAAAACCATATATTGGATATAGATATGTGTAAAAGTTAATATAAATAATTAAATGCAATAAAACTACATAAAGAATGTCTTGAATAAATCCTAGTATATATATATATATATATATACTAAACATAAATAAAAGAAATAAAATACCTTATAATAAATTAATTTAAATTGTATTATTATTTAGAATTTAATATAAGAAGTCCCCTAAATAATTTTTAAATAATACCATACACTAATTTAGTGTTTAAAAAAATATTATTTAGGGTTTTATAAAAGAAATATTAATTTAGGGGTATTTCAGTAGATCCCCTTAAAAGAAACTTCGACCCGAAGTTTAGAATCAACTAACAGTTACTCACACCGCTTCAGTGTGCTGACCAACTTCCATACCAATTCTTTATTCCATACATTCCCATTTCCAAATTTCACGGGTTTTAGTAAAAGAAATCGCCTAAATTAATTTAGATTAATTTATGGGTATTATAATATGAAGGAATTAATGAGATAAACTAAACCTCTACATAATACTAATAAAAGAATATTATATGAGGCGGTATTAAATTATGATTATTAAACTTAAAGAGTTATCTTTGAATTTCTAAGATTTATATAAACCGTATTAAAATACATGTATAGTATTAGTCAACGACCATAATGTAAGTCTATAATTGGGTTAAGCAATTAATAAGTTAACACTTAGGAAAATTTGTAATTAGATTTCACAAAATGTTACACAAATAGATCTTTTAACATAATCAATAATAAAGTAAATGAAATACTTTTATCTAAATGCAAAGTGGATTTATAAGTCTAGATTTAATCATTTCATAACATATATAGTATTGAATAATGACTTAATGTTTTAAGATAAAATCATTAAAAGGATTGTGATGTAAAACTATATTAAACTATTATTAGGGAATTAATCTAGATAATAATCTTTAAGTTTCTTAGAAGCAGATAAGCCACATAAAATACATTTATAACATTAACTACCAATATTTAGAATGTAAGTTTATAAATAAGTGTTGTAGTTAATAGCTAGAACTTGTAAAAAGGTTTGTAAATATAAATTAGATATTTAAACTTTAAACCTTTAATCAGACGGAACTAAGTTACATAAGATATTATACTGATATACTTTACGGTAATGGGGAATATTGATATGTTATTTGAATGTAAAATATGAGAATTTTCAGAATAGATGATCTTATTAAATAATTGGTAATTTCACTTATGAATGGGGATTTAATTCTTAGATAAATTTTACCTTATGTTAAGATATAATGTTCATCCTAAAACATAATAAAGGAAAATAATATATTATGTTACTCCTTTGAAACCTTAGGTTTTGTAAATAATTTAAAACGTATTTAAGACTTAAGTTTATTGAGGTTTAGTATAAAAGGATTATACATAGTCTATGGAGGGAATGTGTGTAAAAATAAAACATTTAGGAAATTAAATGTAAGCAAGGATACATAAAAGGTTATCTTAAAACACCTTATTATATAGTTAATGATAAAGTAAATAAGATATCTTGTGAATAATTAATGTAAGAGTTCGATAAGTCTAAGTTAATAATAATATAGTTATTTCAATATGAGAGGTAATTCAACATCTTATGACAAGATTATTAGACGGTTATAATAGAAAGTCATTCTGAACTAAGGATATGATAATTGAGTTTAGGGGCTCAATTAAGTTATAATAAAATGTATCTACAACACTATGATTCCAATATACAAGATGTAGATCTTAATTAAGTTAAGGGGAAGAGTTAATCATAATAGGTAGGCTAGTAGATGTTGATAAGAATGAATAATCGTTACATTGCAGGATAATAATATAGTATTCTAAGACAAACCTATCATGGGTTATGATACGACGTTATTCTAAATTAAGAGTAAGGGTATTGAGCTTAAGAGTTATTATTGACATTCTAAGATAAGTCGAAGGTTATACGTAACATTTAATTGAGACTTAGAAATAAGAGTGGGGAGTTTATTTAAGCTTAACGTAGGCTACAAGTGATTGATGATAGACTACCTTTAATATTCTTCAGAGTACTGTTGATTGTTTACATGTTGACTAGAACTGCTACAGCGTTATGCAGGTACGATTTCTCGTACTCTGATACTTTTACTGACCGACTTATGAGACATTTTCGAAAAACGCTAACTGAGTTTAAAGGATTTCCAAAAGGAAACTGTTGTGTGGCTAACTCAGCCTGATGTGACTAACTGAGCCATGAATGTGAAACTTTCGTGGTTATTGGTTTCTTCTGTTTGGTTGTTTCATTAGACATTAACTACCTAGGGTTTACGCTTCTGCACTCTGTAGGACTGAGTGTTTTGGTATTGCTCTGGTGTAGTTAGTGATCTAGTGGAAATATGAAAAAGGACAATCTTGGTAATTCTTTCTTTGACTCTGGATATTGTTTCATCCATGAGCGGAGTCTTTTGTTGTGACGTGCGCGCGTCTTCATTGGTAACAATAGGGGGCTGTATATCCCTCGTCCACAAGGACATTTATATCAGACAGCAGGGGGTTGTATATCCCTCGTCCACCAGGACATTTATATTTGACAGCAGGGGGCTGTATATCCCTCGTCCATAAGGACATTGATATCTGGCGGTGGGGGTCATCTCTCCCAATTGGTTTTATTCCACTCTTGAGTTGTTGGTTCTTGGATCTCTTCTTTCATTCCTAGTCCTTGTGACTACTTGGGTCTTTCTACTCCTAAATGGAATTGAAGCTAACTTAAGCATTGGATGTTCACTGACTCATGGTGTGACTTTGATTGACTAACTTCACCTTTCAGTTATTTGCCTCGTTCTTTAACTTGTTATCTTTGACTTGGTGATTTTTAAAGTGTCTGGTTCTTCCGGTTTTTTTTACGAGTTGATTTCAATTATTGCTTATTTATAAGTTATGTTTAAAGGTTTGTTTTTGGAGAATTGTACCAGTTCCATTCCAGGGAACTAACTCACCCCTCCCGGGGTGGGCTGCTTGGTTTCATCTTGCAGGTACGAATTGTTTATACAGGTGGCCACAAAGAGCATGAGTGATTGGGATGGGAATTATTGTGGAGAGTTATTTTGTTTTACGTTCAGTTTTGTTTACGTTGTTTTCTTGAGTTCAGACCGTAACTTAGATAATTGTAATGGTTGTAATTGGTGAGGTTGGTACCGGGTGTTTGGAACTTGATGGACTGTAATCGCCTTAGTATTTTAATTCCGCTGTAAATACGTTAAATAGGGGCGTTACAGAATCAGATACTCATCCCCAAATTACAAGTTCTTGTAAAATTCCTTAACTGACTCCCAGTAAATTTTCGTACCCAAAGTAAACACTGACGACCAGCCTTGAGCTGAAAGGCAACTAGCAATATTGGACAGCTTATTCTTGTGGAGCCAAGCACAATCCACACGTTTTCCCACAACAATATGTGCATTACGAATCTCAGATTTAAATGAGGGAAAACAGGGAAAAGAGTGACCAGACCTGGCGGAATTCGTCGATGAGGAACCTGATGAAGCAACCGACATAGTGGCGGAAGAGCTTGGCACCAGAGTTGCACGGTGAGGACGCTTGGAAGAGGACGCAATGGGAGCTTGTGTAGCAGAACGCTTGTGTTGGCGCAAGACTGATAATGGTACATCATCATCCAAAAGAACATCAGGGTGCGACGGGATAGATGAGGGTGGAGGAGGCTGAGGACGACGCGGCCGAAGAGTTTGGCGACGTCGAAGTACAGCAGCCCGAGAAGGACGGGTCTGGGATCTAGGGTTTCGACGGGGAGGAGAAAGGTTTTACGGTGATAATGGTGGAGATGTGGGCATAGGATCAGAGACAGGGGAATCGTCAAATGGAACATTGTAGGAAGGAAAATCATCAGCACACTTCTTGGGTGAAGAATCTGGGGTAGAAGGTGGCATAGGTAAAAGTAGAGGAGGGTACTCAACAGCAAGCGGGACATAATATTCTGGCTGCATGGGAGCAAACTGGAGTCGATAGAAATGCTTGGAGTGAACGAATCAAGAAAATGCGGAATTGAGAGAGAAAGAAGCTGACGGTAGGCAAAAGCTGGGTCATACAGAACAATTTCCATGGCAAAGGTAAAGGAGCAAGAAGGAAGATGCAAGCAAGCAGTAAAGATCAGGGATTTTGAAAAAGAGAAGCCGCTACGGAAGATTTGGGTTTAAGACTGACAAGCAAGAAAAGCTGACAAAACGTGGGTAAATGGGTATACAGAGTGGACGACGTTTGAGAGGAACGTGAGAAAGTATTTGTGGCATATGGGGGGTTTTTTTTTGTGTTACAAAAGATGGAAAATCATAATGACAAACAGAAAAAAAATGTAAACCAGTAACATGAAAAACGTTCCTACTATAACATTGATCCAGATCATCTATAACGTGTTCCACAGCAGTCAACGGAATCCTCACATAGATGTAAATGTAAACTCCACTCATACCTAGTACCATGTTTGTACACAAAAGAGAAAAACACAGAAAATAAAAGTAATGGACCTTAATCAATGTTAACCATGCCCAGTGCTAGACTCAGACGATTGAAGATCTCCCGAGGAAGCGGTTGCTAAACGAGAATTTGTTAGGATAAACTATATACAAAAGGAATAAAATACTAAACTAATCCTACAACTCTACTACGGGTAGCAAAATAAAACCCGGTCGGAGTATAGTGTAAATATATTACGACCGAGAGTATCGTACCCAAGGGACTTATAGAAAATTAGTCCTAATCCGGGCAAAAGCCTATTCTATAATAACAAGGGGGGAATTGAAAATGTGATCCTAAACTAAATAAATAAATAAATAAACTAACTTTGATTTGGGAAGATTATCAATGCAAAAGGTTCGTATGACCAATGATCAAGGGTGGCAAGTCTCAAAGAGGATTTGGTCTCGCAAAATGCATATGCCGGATGTGATGCCGGATCCTTGCTACCCGGCAGATTCATGGCCTTGAACGTGCCGGATAACTTATACCCGACATGCCATCCGGCATCGTACATTCCGTAAACAACACTTCCAGATTCGGATCTGACAAAAGGAACTCAATATTCATACTTGCATCGTGCATAGCCAATGCCGCGAATACAACAGAATAATGGGAAATAAGAGATTAACCCTAAACCTTAAGTCTTGCTCCCGCTGAGGCGCAGAAGACAATGTTAAAGATTACCAAAATCCTAATCTATCCTATTCTTGTCTTGTGAACCTCAAATAGGACTTAGAGATAAGAGAATGAATAGCTACTTCATTCTACTTGTAAGAAGATTAGAACTCGGGTTAAGAAACTTGAAAATTCCATAAATGATCACAAGAGTTTTACAAGGAAATCATTCCTAACCAAAACCTAACAAGGATTCTGCATCACCATCCACACAACTACAAGAAGAGAATACAAAGGGGGAGAAGGAGATGTTAATAGCCTTAACCCTGACAAGGTCTTCTTCTTCTCTTGCGTGGATGGATCTGCAAACGTTCCTTGGACACCAACACTTGGAGTGGGGCGGAAACTGAGATGTGAATGAAGTATAATATGGTGTTGAAGTGTGTCAAATTGTTGCCTTCCTCGGCCTATTTATAGGCATTAATTGTGTCGTTGCCGGGCGTCGTGCCGGATCACCAGTAGCCGGCACACGTGATAAATGTGCCCAACTGTTAACGGTCGAAACCGTCAATTTCCGCGCGAAACAGTGCATATGCCGGGTAGGATATACCCGGCATCACACCCGACAACGGTTGGAAATCACGTGGAACACATGTGCTGTCGTATGGTCAACCGAAGCGACTTTACACTCATGCCGGATAGAATTACCCGGCATCGCATCCGGCAAGGCCTCTTTTCTGTTCTGTGTTCATGCCGTGGATCCACCCGGCATGAGTCCGGCTTCAATTAACTTTTGCCTAGAAAATCATTCCTTGCACAGAAAACTCATAAAAACATAAATCTGTACAAATATTATACTTTAACACATAATAAGCATAAATAACATAAATATAACTTTATTTAGATAAATATAATGCTAAATCTAGTGCATAAATATGAAGTCTGCGGCTTATCAAGGCCCTACACTTACCTTTTGCTAGTCCTCGAGCAAAACAAGATTAGAAAGGAGTAATTACTTATGCACAAAACAGATAAACTCTAGAATGAAATGTAGATAAATATTTCCAACTATATGACTCTAATTCATAAGTATCACTTATCTACCTTATTCTATCAAAACATACTAATGGGTATAAAACAAGGAAATTCAAAACCGATCAAAAACTTTTGGGCTATTTTGCATAAGGGATTTGTAATCTCTCCTTTTTCCGGTTTCCATCATTCAGCTCTATTTTTCAAGAGTTTCTGAATGTGGCCAAGACTCTCATCAATGGTTTTATGAATCAGCCCTATTTGCAAGAGTTTCTGAATCAACCATGATTTTTTGCATTGAAGAACGGGGAATTTAGGAGAAAAATAAAAGGAAAAACTCTCGTTTCTTGCTTTTATTCAGAGGCACTTTTGCAACCTCAAGGAATATAATGCTTTTCCTTTGGAAGAAGATTTTTTCCTTCTTTTTCTTTTTCTTTTTCTTTTTCTTCTTCTTTCTTTTGCACAAAAACCCTTTTTAAGATTTCCACCCAAAAGATTTTTCACAATTTGGAAAGAAAAGAATAACACCCATAAGTACATAAAGGAAAGAATTAGGAGAAAGATCATGTACTCATGTTAATAAAGAGAATCAAAAAGTTAAAAAACAGGAATCTATAAGTCATTAGAGAGCTTACCTCTTGAGAGAACAAGCTTTTAGTCATTCCTAATCTCATCTTAATCAAAAAACATGCAAAAAAAGTTTAGTAAAACATTGAATAAAACGCAAAACATGCATATTATAAAAAAAACGTATTTTTTTAGGGGGGTCCCTGCCCTACACTTGGCAGGAACACTGTCCCCAGTGTTCGAAAGAAACAACTAAAGAAAGCAACTCTTTTTTTTTTAAGAAACTTGAAACAACTATAATGAAAGTAATTTAAAAAAACAATAACATAAAATTAAAGGAGAAAAATTAAATTGAAGAAAGGCTCCCCTGGTTGATAGTGAAGGCGTGAGGAGGAACCGCCCTACACTTAGCCTTTTAGGCTATTTGGCATCCTTAGAGATCCTAGGTAGAATGGTGACTGAATTCGCATGCTCCCGTGGATTGGTTTGCGTTTGGGACGAGAGTTGACCTTGCTGTCTTGGTTGCGTCAGAAGTTGCTGTAATTGCAACTGCAACGATTTGTGCTCCTTGCGAATGGTCGAGATCTCATTTTGAGTATCCTGGGTCTTGTTCATCAGGGCTGACATCATGTCACGAAGTTCAGCCATTTCAGCCTCTGATGATGATGCAGGGTGGGATGGTCTGTATTGTCTTGGACCTCCCTGGTAGCCGGCTTGACTCTGAAAGTGTTGAGGGGGTTGGTTCCCCTGTTGCCATGGCTGCCGATACCCTTGGTTACTCACATAATTGACTTCCTCAACATTCTGAAAGTCTGGAATGTCAGGGCTCGAAGCGTGCGGTCGTGCACTAACCACGTTCGCTTGTTGAGGAAGTTTGTTCATTGCTATTTGCTCCACCACTTTCTGTAGAGCGCTAACCTTCGTGGACGTTTGAGCATTGCTCTCCAACAACTGCTCATGACTTTGCACTAATTTGGCCAATTTGGAGTCACCCTCTTCCACTTGAAATAAACCAGCGGTACCACCCCTGGTTCCACCTGTGGCCCAATCTCTAATCTCTTCGCAAAGAGATTCAACTCCACTAAGGAATTGATCTCCAGGCTTCTTCAATATGTCTGTACCAAGGGAGGAAAGGATCATGGTCTTGCATTGGTTGACCAATCCCTTGTAAAACAACTGAGATAGTTGTTCCTTGGTGAGGCCGTGGTGTGGACATGTGCGTAGCAACCCTTTGAATCTGTCCCAAGTCTCACAGATGTTCTCCGAGCTAGGTTGTCTGAAGTTGTATATCTCAGCGATCATCTCCAGGGTGCGACTTGGAGGCATGAACTTGTCATAAAACTTGGTTGCCATGTCCTCCCATGTGGTGATGGTACTGGGGGTTAGACTGTGGTACCACTTGCTGGCATTCCCTGTAAGGCTATGGGGGAAGAGGGAAAGCCTGGCATATTGGAGGACGTTGTTTGTGGAGGTTAGGCTGTTTGTGTGCTGTAGAAATTTGGTGACGTGGAGCAAAGCATCGTCCGGATTTGACCCGTCAAACAGACCCAACTCCTTTATGCATCTAATTTGATGATATGGCTTAAGTTTTTGCCATTCATCGTATTCGTTTTGTGGAAGGAGAGGGAGGTCGATTGCGGGCTTTTGGCCTTGGTTAGAAGGCCGGTTTATGTTACGGACGGTAGGTGCAGCCATTGGTGTAGGATCTGCTTCTTGTAGGGTTTGTCGCTGCCTTAAAGTTTGAAGCAGGGTTCTCTCAATCTCCGGATCAAAGTTGGCTAAATTTTCAGGAGAATTCGTTGACCGAAGAAGCATTCACTTGGATAACTTCAGGAGGAGCAAAAGAAATGTTATAATATTTCGTAAAAATAAAAGAAATAATATAATTACATAATTAAATTATGAAAATACACGAATGAACAAATTTTTGGTTATGCCGGACAGCGGGTCGGGTGACTCCTACCCGGCAGTGGACTTCCTCCACTAGGCCGGGTGTGTGCAAACCGGCATGTTTCCCGGCGTGACCAAAAATCGAACATAACTTAATTAAAAGATACAGTAAAGGATAATCAAAATAAATGTAAGAGTAAATAAGAGATTGAAGGAGATTACTCCTAATTGTCCCTACAATTTGCGACAAAAATATTCAGAGAATTGAGCATGCCGGGTGACATGCCGGATAAACCCGTCCGGCATAGGACTTCCTCCAAAATACCGGGTATAGAAAACCCGGCACAATACACGGCATGTTCAAACTCGAATTTTAAATTAAAGAATCATAGTATAAGGACTCTTAGGAGAGAGAAATAACGAATGGGAGTAAGCAAGAACAAATTTAAATTGCCAAGAACTCAATACTGTAAGGAATTTTGAAACACTTTGAACATGCCGGACGCAATGCCGGGTAAAACGTATCCGGCATCAAACTTCCTCCGAGTTTGCCGGATGACAGACGCCCGGCACTCCACACGGCACATTCAAGTCTGCAAAACTAAGGGCGAAAATAAATTAAAGAATCAAAGAATCAAAGAATCAAACAAATAAAGAATAGGGCGTTTTACCGAATTTAAGGACTTGGACTAATTCCAAGTCCCCGGCAACGGCGCCAATTTGCTAAACGAGAATTTGTTAGGATAAACTATATACAAAAGGAATAAAATACTAAACTAATCCTACAACTCTACTACGGGTAGCAAAATAAAACCCGGTCGGAGTATAGTGTAAATATATTACGACCGAGAGTATCGTACCCAAGGGACTTATAGAAAATTAGTCATAATCTGGGCAAAAGCCTATTCTATAATAACAAGGGGGAATTGAAAATGTGATCCTAAACTAAATAAATAAATAAATAAACTAACTTTGATTTGGGAAGATTATCAATGCAAAAGGTTCGTATGACCAATGATCAAGGGTGGCAAGTCTCAAGAGGATTTGGTCTCGCAAAATGCATATGCCGGATGTGATGCCGGATCCTTGCTACCCGGCAGATTCATGGCCTTGAACGTGCCGGATAACTTATACCCGGCATGCCATCCGGCATCGTACATTCCGTAAACAACACTTCCAGATTCGGATCTGACAAAGGAACTCAATATTCATACTTGCATCGTGCATAGCCAATGCCGCGAATACAACAGAATAATGGGAAATAAGAGATTAACCCTAAACCTTAAGTCTTGCTCCCGCTGAGGCGCAGAAGACAATGTTAAAGATTACCAAAATCCTAATCTATCCTATTCTTGTCTTGTGAACCTCAAATAGGACTTAGAGATAAGAGAATGAATAGCTACTTCATTCTACTTGTAAGAAGATTAGAACTCGGGTTAAGAAACTTGAAAATTCCATAAATGATCACAAGAGTTTTACAAGGAAATCATTCCTAACCAAAACCTAACAAGGATTCTGCATCACCATCCACACAACTACAAGAAGAGAATACAAAGGGGGAGAAGGAGATGTTAATAGCCTTAACCCTGACAAGGTCTTCTTCTTCTCTTGTGTGGATGGATCTGCAAACGTTCCTTGGACACCAACACTTGGAGTGGGGCGGAAACTGAGATGTGAATGAAGTATAATATGGTGTTGAAGTGTGTCAAATTGTTGCCTTCCTCGGCCTATTTATAGGCATTAATTGTGTCGTTGCCGGGCGTCGTGCCGGATCACCAGTAGCCGGCACACGTGATAAATGCGCCCAACTGTTAACGGTCGAAACCGTCAATTTCCGCATGAAACAGTGCATATGCCGGGTAGGATATACCCGCATCACACCCGGCAACGGTTGGAAATCACGTGGAACACATGTGCTATCGTATGGTCAACCGAAGCGACTTTACACTCATGCCGGATAGAATTTACCCGGCATCGCATCCGGCAAGGCCTCTTTTCTGTTCTGTGTTCATGCCGTGCAGGATCCACCCGGCATTGAGTCCGACTTCAATTAACTTTTGCCTAGAAAATCATTCCTTGCACAGAAAACTCATAAAAACTAAATCTGTACAAATATTATACTTTAACACATAATAGCATAAATAACATAAATATAACTTTATTTAGATAAATATAATGCTAAATCTAGTGCATAAAATATGATAAGTCTGCGGCTTATCAGCGGTTTGGTAAAGATATCCGCCAATTGCTGCTCGGTAGAACAATGGAGCAATTCTACTGTCCCTTTCTCGACTTGATCACGAAGAAAGTGGTGACGAATCTCAATATGTTTTTGTACGAGTGTTGAACTGGATTCTTTGACAAAGCAATAGTAGATTGATTATCACAGTAGATAGGAACTGGTGCTTGGGGCATGCCATAGTCCTCAAGTTGATATTAAGATGGAGTAGAATTCGTGCTTGGACAAAGGTTGCAAAGAGAATGCCTAACGATGTGTTGATCAGAAAAACTGTTCGATTACATAGCTTACGACCCTTATTTATAGGCCCCCCTATATTGTATAACAGTTTTTGTGGGCCTACACTACTCTAGAATATTCTTCAATATACAAGGTTTTCCTATAATTTATTCCTTTTGTCTAATAGCTACTTCCAGCCTATCGGAGAGGGCCTTGCTTCGCTTCGCTTCGGAGGTGGGGAAGACCATATAGCTTATCGTTCCTCCGCAGTCTAGCCAAAGAATGGTTCTCTGGACACAAGGGTCGCTGTCTCCGCAGGCGGTAGAAGGCTCTTTTGTTGTCTCCGCAGGCGGCATGTATCCTTCGCTAGTCACTTGGTTACTACGCGTGGTGGAACCCCACTTCATCAGTCCCACAAGATCTTTTCTTGTTCTGCAAGGAAAGATCTTCTTGTTGTTTATTTTTAATTTTTGGCGTTCTGCTCCACTCCTCCTAGTCCCACAAGATCTCTTTTGTTTTAAGAAAAAGAAAAGAGGTCTTAAAATTAGGTTTTTTTTTGGATTTCCTTCCGTTGGAGATCTATCGGAGGCCCAGCGACGTGCCTTGCTTCAACCATCGCCGCCTCGTCTTTTGAGGCTATTTTTCCTGACACATTTGCAGTAGTAGGGTATGATTACTTTCTGGTATAGCGTGCCCAATTTTCGCCTATTTAAGGCCATT
Organism: Limonium bicolor; assembly: GCA_023374045.1. NCBI lineage: Eukaryota > Viridiplantae > Streptophyta > Magnoliopsida > Caryophyllales > Plumbaginaceae > Limonium > Limonium bicolor. The sequence goes on along the minus strand of CM041783.1, from coordinate 53,828,397 downwards.
CTCCCTCTTTCCTCTCTTCCCTCCGCTTTTTCAAACTTTCGAACTTTTCAGAGTTTTCACGCACTTGTCCTCCATTTTCTTTCTCGCTTCCTGACCTTGGCCTTTCGTTTTCTTGCTTACGCATAGTGATCAGTTTCCTTCTTGTTCCCTGATAAGTGCGGAATTTGTCTATATTTCTACGCTTAATGTGACTAATATTTTATTGGTTTATATGATAAATTCCTTATTTATATGCTTAATTATGTTAAATGTTTAGATTATTCCTCACATGTGGTTTTATGCTAAAACAGGTTAAAAACACTGAAGAAAAAGGTCTAGGAACATATGTCAAGAGTTTAACAATCAAACCGGAACCAAACGAGAGTAAAATAACATTTCTAATACACTTTAGGGTGTATCCAGACATGTGGTCCGGGTTTACATGTAAGAAATAACCCGGACCAGTGCAGTCAATCACGCGGTCAATACAATCGATTATCATCACTTTATATATCTCACTCACGATGAGTATATATATTCATGCATATGAAGAGCCACGCAGATATATGGGCTTAACATAATTATCGCATGAAACTGCACGTGAATCTTGGGACGACATTTATATGTCTTCGGTGCATACTAACTGGAGTTTACGTGGACCTACAGACCAAAACAAGCCCATGTAGATGACTAGCATGACGTGGGCTGTGGACTCTAGTGGGCTGACAGAAATCTTCGACCGATGGGAGCAGACAACTTTGTTGGGCTGCACATGCTCTTCGAGTCTTCAGAGGCGCCGACAAAGCAATTCAGAAGGCTGCATCTGAAGATCGTTTATTAGTGGGCCGCGTTTGATAAATTGGAGGCACAGACAACTTTGAGCATGGATGAGCATGGGACATGTACGCACATCATGCAAGAGAAAAGAAACCTGCTTGCTCGCAGATCTGGACCAACAGATGCAATCGGGCGCTGTTGAATGGACAGAGGCGCAAAACGTCAGAGGCGCAGGCTTTGACAGACATTGGACTGCAGGGCATGGATGACGATTCGCACACATACTTGGAATATGGCACATTACAAAATTCAGATAACTTGCAGAGACTTTACAGAGGCGCAGAAGTGAATTGAGACAGGCGCAGACTTTACAGAGGCGCAGAGTATGGGCATGACATCTTTTAACAGATCATTTAGTCACTCACGACAAATCTTCATGGTCATGCATAATAACACAGATGCACAACATGGGTGTAAAGACTTTACAGAGGCGCATGCACTTGAGGGAGTTTGACGTGAAGTTATTCTATTGTATTAATCTGATGGGCTATTAGCATATAAATAGAGGTGACGAGAGGAGAAAAAAACACATCACACACGAGAAGAAATTCTCAAACCCAAGACAGAGTCGTTCGAGAGCCGCGCAACACACCAAGTCAGACAGAGGGAAACTATCAGTCAGTCTTGACAGACCGGAGCAGAAGGCAGAGAGTGGATTTATCATCGTTCTTCAATTAATGACGTTTTCTAATCTCTTAATTATTGTTATTATTTCTTTGTCTCCGATGTCTGAGTAATTGTTAGAATTCTGGTTTTATTATGGACAACTAGTTTATTGTTTTTCTTTCTGAGTTGTTAAATATAAATTCTATATAGATTGTAGTTTTGTTCCTAGTTATTTATTGAATTCTCTTGTGATTTATTATTGCTTGAGTTTATTTGGTATGAATTGCTTACAAGTGAGAACTGCGGCGTTCATTAGACCTTAGGAATATTACCAGTGAAACTACAGATGGCAATTCCTGGGGATTAGCTGACTAGAAACCAGATGAACTGTTAATGCTACTAGTTAATTTGTAAATTCGTAACGAGAGTTAGGATTTGGGAGTTGCTAGTAAGAATCTATCTTGCGGGAGACCGGTTTTAGATTAATTTAGATCTGAGGTTGCAATCTAGAATTTAGAAAACACTCAGGAAGGGAATTGATAAATTAGGAAGAAGTAGTAAACCAGGATTCGCTTTTTAGATTTATTAGAAACTCACTTTTAATTGTTTTTATTATTGTTTATTTAATTTCTACAACCAAACCCCCAATTTATTTTTGTTATTTTTCCTTCAATTTATTAGTTAGATAGATTAAAGATTAAACTAGACACAGCCTCCTTTAGTTCGATAACCTAGGGAATACTACCTAGGAAAACTTGCTACGACAGACCAGTACACTTGCTGATAATACGTTTTACCCCCACGTACATTCCCCTTCCTGCAATCCGGTTCCTCGGTCTTTGTTCTCGCGTCTTTTCTCTTTCGTGCCTTTCCCTGTTCTTTGGTCACTTGAATCTTCGCCTTCCTCTGTTCGTAATGGACCTGTCAAACCCAAGCTCTTCCATCCCATCGCCGGCGGGATCGATGCTTTTTGTTGATGGGGAGAACTGTGTCCTAGAAGATTCTGCTATTCCAACCGAAGATATCTATGGGGACTACCCTCGCCCGGGCACCGGCTCCAGTCTTTCCGTGAAAGACTTGAGGAAACTCATGAAAGGCGTGCAAGTCCCACTGGGGTTGAAGATTTGTGTGCCGGAGCCGACGGCGCATCCCTTTAACTGCTGCTTGGCGATGGCTTCGTGGTGTATCGAGAACATCTTCACCGTGGTTTGCGTTTTCCTCCGCACCCCTTCGTTCTCGGTTTTCTTTCATGTCGATGATGTACTCTTGCTCATTTGAATCCTAACGCCCTAGGCTGTCTGCACGCCTTCCTTACCATCTGCGCGGAGAACGACATTACTCCTGATGCGTGGGAGTTTGTGAATTTTTTCACAACCAGGGTGAATACAACTACTACGGAGGAGGACATATCCATCCTGGCCACACCCGGCTATTCTTTCTTCAAGCGTGTGAGTCTGGAGAGCGGCTGGTCCTCCAACTGGTTCGTCTTTTACCCACCGAGGGGGACCTTTATTGGAGTCTCCCACATCGGAGATATAGCTAAGGGGCAACTTGCCTCTCTGTTACCCTCCTCGGGCAGCTCTTCTCCAATCGGAGACATACTCAAGAGGCTAAGTTCGTCGGCCCTTCATCCCATTACCTTCTTCCTCTCCGAAGAAAAACTGGACAAGACCCGAAAGAAAATTGACCGTACGTATCTCTTCTGAGTGCACCTTTTTCTATTAATTTTGGACGTTTTCTTACTTCCCTTTGCTTTTGTTCCGCAGCTTTCGTCCAAACGGGCGGAAAATTCTCCCTCCGGTACAGCTGGGAGCTTGTTGATTACCGAGCCACTGAAGAGAAAAAGGGGGCCCTTCCTGCTCCTTCCGGTAGCAAAGCTCGGAGTCCTTCCGGTGGGAAAACTACTGGTGCTAAAAGGAAAGCCCCCGAGGGCCCCAAGAAAGTTGATCAGTCAAAAATAAAATTAGTACGAAGGGAAAAGCATGTTTGAAATACCCCGAACTTAAATATAAGGATTTAAAATTAATCTAGTATGTAATTAAGGGCCTAATGACGCCTAAGTAATATTGGTAAGGAAAAATAAATCCAAAAGAAATGAAGAAATGCTTAAAAAGCGAAAAACGCTAAATAAGCGTTAAATAACCATAGGAGGTATGAGACCTCGGTTAGCACATGATATGGATTCTATGGGCTTAATAAGGCCTAAATAATATTAGGGAACAAATCCCGAAGAAAACGGATCCTTAAAATGGATTAAAACATGAACGAATCATAAAGCGCGTTTTTTGAGGAAACCGGGAAAACGTGACTTTAAGCGGGTCAAATAGACTCGTAACAATTTTGGTCAACTAAATATTCATTAATAAACATTAGTGAAGGTCTAGAACCAATAAAATCAATAAAACGAGAAAATAGTAAAAACTGTCAAAAACGGGAAGTTGTGGGGTGAGAGTGTAATTAAAATAAGTTAGTGTGTCCACTATTGCAATTAATGTTTTAAAAGGGCCATGTGAGGACGGTGTGCATCCGGCTGAAATAGCCCATACCCCTCTCTTAATTTCCTCCTTATTTGCAAAAGGACAAAACAAATAAAAAGCAAAAAGTTAATCTCTCTCCTCCCTCACAACTCTCTCTCACGTTTCTTTTTCAGCCCAGCACCTCTCTTCTTCCTCTCTGTAGCCATGGCGATTTGAAGAACCCATATACAGAGCCTCTTCTTCTTCATTTTTGAAACCTCAAACCATCACCAAATGCTACAAAAATTATACCGTTGAATTCGTATCGTCAAGGAGATCATTCTCCACCCTTCAAAAATCTAAAACCACCAACTTTAATTTTGAGGGTATTATTGGTGTAGAACTTCAAGAGCACCATTAGAAGACCTATCATCTTCTTCATGTTCTAAGGTAAGAAAAAGACCAAAGCTTCACTCTTTTCCATTTTCCTTTGCAAATCCAAAACTCACGTGAGTATTATTATGCCATTGTTAGTCGATTTTGGCATTTCAAAGAGGAGTTGAAGCCTTGTCATTTTCTACTCCAAAACTCCATTAGAAGCTCAAGGTAAGACCTACTAAGTGGTTTAAATGGTTTCTCACAAAGTTAGGGTTTAATACGTGAGATAGAAATTCACTAGTTTTGGTGTGTATGTGTGTGCTTGGTTACATGGTGTAGCTTGGCTTAAATAAACCAAGAAAAACAAAGAAGGAAAGAGGAGCAAGAAAGGAGAAGGAGGGAAAGAAAAAGGAATCAAGGAAACCCAAGGTAAAGAGAAGTCTCTGTATAGTTTTGATGTATGTATACGTATAAGTATATTGTTTAACAATGGTTTAGAAATCACCGTAACATTAGGAAGAGTATGGGTATATTAATGTGAATGGTAGTTGTAGTTTGAAGCTTTTGAAAACAAGTAATGATATGCTAGGTGTGAATATTAAGAGTGTTGTAAGTATTAGAGGTTGTATGAGTATAAGCTTGTGGCAAGTATTTAGAATGAGATGTGAGTAATGTGAATTGTGAGCAGGTTGTGAACTATGTTGAGTGTGCAAAAATAATGTGGTGAGAACACTTAGTAATGTAGGGAACCTCTGTCAAAATTGGGTTAGGAATTTAGAGCCTTGTGTGCTGTTAGTAAAGAGAGAACAAAGGAGTGTACAGAGAAGAAAAATGTGATGTTCACCTTGGTTGGTAACAGGAGAGGAAAACTCTCAGTAATGGGTGGATGCAACAGATTTTTATGGAGGAGGATTAGGCTAGTTTAAAATGCTTAATCAATGTCAAAACATGTTAGATTATAGGTAGGAATATTGGGGAAGAGATTGGTGGAAGTTTGGAGTTGAAACAGAATCAAAAACATATACATTTAACAATACTGTAACTTGTCCGGGTTTGTAAACTAGTACACAAACCCGGACATGTCAAAAAACACGACAGAATGTATTACAGAATGGATGGTCCGGGTTTGTAACCAAGACCTAAACCCGGACCACCCCCAAAATACACCCGAGAGGTTTTACACACACATGGTCCGGGTTTGTAAACTATGACCTAAACCCGGACCACATAGAAAACATACCCGAGAGAACTACCATTGTATGGTCCGGGTTTGTAAACCCTGCCCTAAACCCGGACCACACACAGAATACACCCGAGAGCTGACCAAATGCATTGGTCCGGGTTTGTATCCCCGGACACAAACCCGGACCACCCTAAAAAGTGCCCAGAATGTATTTTAAAGCTAAACTAAAGTAGGGTAAGGATGGGTAGTGATATTATAAGTTAATTAAGACATGATTAATGATGTTTAATGGTCATTAAGGCTAAAACAAGCTTAGAAAATAATTGTAAGTAAGTAACTTAAGTAAATGTATTTAAGTAACAAAGAGTTAGTAAGTATAACTGGGAATCAATAAGGGAAGTAATGAGTAAGGTTAGTTATGGATAATTAACCACTCAATTGTATGTATGTCATAGGATTCAAATAGTGAACACCGAAGGGAGTCGGTGAGTCCAAAGTCAACGGTGAAAGGTATGATTTCTTCATGCCCTTCAATCCTGGTTAGATCGTTATTTCCGATTTGTGTGCTTATGTGACCACCTAAATAAGATAAAAGCATGAATCGGACTATATTGCACTTACTTGTGCTTGTTTACATTGTTCAAGATATTGTCTTGAACAATAGTTTGTATAATTCATGAAATATATGAATGATGATGAAGTGTAATTGTATTCCGTAGTGTACTTGTATATTGTATTGTATTTTGTATGGATGTGTATATGCATCATGTATTTGTGTATGTGGTTGAATGAATGACTTCTACTAATTCCTAACTACCTAACTCCTAACTTAAGTGAGTAAATTGGAATGAGTAGAAGTCCGATATAGCTTCGGTCACGCGTGAGGATGAGGAGACACAAGAGGTTGGATCCGATTCCTGACTCTTAAACTGGTCCGCGGCCCAAACCCCTTAAATGGGTAGCATCCCGGATTGGTGAGTCAAGTAAATCCCGGAGGTGGGAAGGAGTAGTCCCCAGGGCCGGAGGTCCCGACGACTTAACATGAGTAAGAGTAAGAGTAAGTAAGTATGTATGAGTATGAGTATGAGTATGAGTATGAGTATGAGTATGTATGCGTATGTATGGAGTAACGAGTAAAAGAGTAATCTCCACCCGATTAACCCGGGTGGACCATGAAGCTAACAAGTATTGTATATTGTGTATGTAATGTGTATGTGTAATTCGGAAAAAGGTAAGTATGTATTGGATGGTTTATGTTGTACTTCTTGTATGTATTGAAGTGTATGTATGTGTGTATGTCTTGCGTAATGTATTGTAATATTGTGTATAAGAGCATGTATGCATGTATGTTTGTATGAAAATGAACTGCATGTATTCGACCAAGTGGTCGGCGTACCCTCACTAGTACGCGGGGTATGCGGTTATCATGCGCAGCGAAAGCTGACCCCCTTCGGGGGAACGTTTTTAGTGTGCAGGTACCCGAAGAGGATATGGTCAAGGCACGAGACCGGTGACTACATTTGGATAGTAGTAGTAGAATGTAGAGGGGTACTAATCAGCACACCCCTTGTACTTAGGAAGTAAGTAGTTGTGAGGAATGGGTAGATGTAGACTCTTAGTGAGTATGTATGAACTTGGGAGAAGTATTGTATTTGATTTGGAACCTAGTAAACTCGGTATGTAGATTATATTGTATTGTACTTGGAGTATTGTATTGAATGAAGATTGTAGTAGTATTTGGTAAATGGAGAATGTATCGTAGATTTGTAGTACTCTCGATTCCGGTCCATCAGACCGATGCTGTATGTAGAAGTAGTAGCCTTGTTAGTCACGGGGTGACTAACGGCATTGTATCACCCATTGTATGTAAGTATATATCCGCTGCGTGTATCTGATATGTAGGGAGATTGGACGGTAAGCACTGTATTAATGGTAGGGGTGTTACAATGTTACCGAAACTGGTTCCACCGGTCCCTTTGCTGCTGTCCCTTCTGAAACAGGTACTCCCGTGTCCACTCCTGCCTGCAGTCCGGGCGGAGTTAAAAAAGATGTGGATTTAGCTCCCATATCATCCCTCTTCCCTGATCTGCATGGCTTTTTTTGCGTAGATGAAGCTTTAACTCAAAATACCGATTCCATTTTTTCCACTGGTATACCTTTCCACAGCCTTTTTTCTTTTTCGTTTCAACTTTGTATTTGTTTGATTACTTATGACTTTGCCTCTCGTAGCTGTTGCTCCACCCTCCGCAGACCCTGAGCCTGAACGGGCGCGCCGACCCGTGCGCGGTGTCGTAATAAAGGAAGGTGGTGCCACAGAGGAAAAAAGGCTCGAGAAATTCCGCCCGAAAGGGCAAAGGTATTGCCGAGGGTAGTGCAGAGGGAAACTCTTCTTCGGAGTCGTCTGACGCCCCTTCCCAGGAGGCTCCTAAGTATGGAGCCAGGAGCAAGCATGCGAGCGACAGATCCTCTCCTCCACCGCGAGCTGATCCTTCGGTCTGCGGTCCTTCTTCAAAACTGGACTGGGGCTATCACCGGGAAACCCGGTTCCTCGAATTCCATTTGTTCATGGGATGGGGTACAAGACCCTCTGGTCTACTGTTGCGGAGGTGACAAAAAATGACAATGGAATTTTTGCCCCTGCTTCTCATCCGACTCCCTTGAAACAAAAACTCCGGATTGGGGAGGGTAGCTCTAACGCCATCGTCCGCCACTCTCTTCCGAAGAGAGAGGCCTTTGACTGCCTCTGGAGTGCCTTATTAATCAGGTTTGACTTCTTTTTATATATTTATCTTTGTACTACCTTTTGTTTTTTATTCTGATACTTTTGCCTTTTTTTAGCCCATGGCGATGGCCCAATGCGTTGAGACCCAGTCTCAATACTCTTCCCAAGCCCTTCGCTCTTATGAGGCCCGAGCGGAGAGATACAAGAAAGCTGCCGATGAAGAGAAGGCCAAGGCTCAAGAAATCCTTACACGGGTGCAGGCTCAATTTGAGGCTGAAAAGGCCGCCCTCCGGGAGGAACTCCAAGAAGCTGCATCCATCGACCAAGAGGATGCTGTCAACAGGCTGCAGGCTTCTTTTGACGATCAGAAGTGGGTGATGGAAGAGGAAGCTGAAGACGTTCGGAAGGTTGCTAAAGAGATTCGGAGATCTACTGAGGATCTTTGGTCTTCCTTTGAATCAGAGTTGGAAAAAAGGAACCAACTCTTGCAAGCAGCTGAGGCCAAACAGAATGATCTCCAAGCCAGCCTTGAAACGGAGAGGGAAAAGCTTGCCCAGGCAACTTTTCGAATCAAAGAGCTTGAGGAAGAGCTGGAAGCACAGAATAAAAAGGCTTCCGGTAATCTTCATATCACCGAAAGTTTCTATTTTTTCCTTTCCTTTCATATTATTGTGCTAATTCTCTGTATTTTATGCAGAAAATCCAAGTCCTTCGTCAGAAACTGCCAGAAGTTCCGACTTTTGGCTTAAAAAGGTGTCTAATCACTTCGGAGTCGGAGAGGGAACGATACCGGAGTCTTGCCTTATCCTACGAGATCCAAGTTGCGAAGTTAAAGGGGGTTCTCAAAGAGACGCAGTCGGAACTCCAAACGAAGGACCGTACTATTTCAGGTCTCAAAGAGACACTCTCTTCTTAGTGCCGTAAACTTGCTGGGGAGAGCCAACGAGTTATATCCGAGTTCTTCTCCGAGAAGCAACAATCTGTGGACGAAGCTCTTTATGATAGCTTAGAGTTTGAAGCTCTTGCTCGTTCCACTGGATATCATGAGGAGCTGGTGAGGTTCTCACGGCCCACAGGGAACACATACTTTACCCCATCTTTCACGGTATCAGCCATTGTGCGAGCCCGTAGTGATGCTGCTCTTGTTCCGGTAGGTGAGGAGAAGGAAGACTCCGGAGAAAGCACCTCAACCCCTAAGAAGCGGACGCAAGAATCCGAGAAGCTTGCGGAGGATCCTGCAGGGCCTGCATCATAAACTTTTTATTTTTGTCATAGTTTTTGTTACAGTTGTTATACATTTTGTTTCCGCAGCACTTTTGTTTTGTAAATCATTTCCCCTTTTTAAATGGGATGGCCAGATCTTTCGGGCATGACCGGAGCGACCGGTCTCCCAAAAGTCGGAGACTTTTGTTAACGAGGAATCTTTAAACTACTTTTTACTTCTGCCAAGATTTCTTTTCGGTAACCTTTTAGTTACACACACTCTACCACTGTACACATGGTGAGATCGTCGATTTAACATTCTACCGACTTCGAGACGGTGAGATCGTCGTTTAACACTCTTTTGTCTTCAAGACATGAGATCGTCGGATGAAATACACTACCATCGTTGATGGTTAGATCGTCGAATACAAAACACTCTACCATCGCTGATGGTGAGATCGTCGGTCATATTCTTTGTCTTTCTTTTCTTTTCTTAAAACCCTTTGTTCCTTGTCTTTGAGTAAGAGAAAATTGTTTTTTGCAATGTTTTTTGTTTTTGTGTCCGAAAACTTTATACATCATTACCGGAGAGTAAAACATTTTGAAAACAAGACAACTGAGATCGTCGGGTAAAACACTTCATTGCTACTGATTGTGAGATCTTCGGACATCCATATGAGATCATTCATGCGTTTTCAACAAACAATCCATTAACTTGTAGCCAAAAAATATATTACACATAGAACTTCTTGAGGCACTCTGCGTGCCAGGAATGTGGCAGATCACACCTCTCGTCCATTTTCGGAGCCTATAAAGATGCTCGGTCTGTCTTAACCTGAACGATATATGGGCCTTCCCACTGAGGTTACAATTTCGTTGGTTGTTTACCTCCCGAAGTACCAAGTCACCCGCGGAAAAAAACCGTTCCCTTACCATTTTATTGAAATGGCGTTCAATTCTCAACTTGTCATTTTGATTTTTTAAATCAGTGATCATTCGTTTTCATCCAAGACATCCAAATCATCTCGGATGCCTTCGTCTCTTCTTCTTCGTACCTTCAATCCTTTTTGACGGATCATGATTTCCGCCGGTACCACTGCCTCCAGACGTATGTCAATCTATAAGGGGTTTCTCCGGTTGACCCCTTGACAGTCGTTCTGTTAGCCCATAGGACTTGCGGCAGCACCTCCGCCCACCTTCCTCTCTTACCTTCCAACTTTCTTTTCAGAGCCTTCACGATTGTCCACTGGTATTTTCAACCTGGCCATTTGCTTGCGGATGAGCTGCAAACACAAATCTCAAGTCAATCTTCCCTTCTTCGCAAAACTCCCAAAGCTTTTGCAATTGAATTGTGTGCCGTTGTCCGTTATGATTACCTCGGTATGCCAAACCGACACACGACGTTCTTCCAAACAAACGCCTCTGTCTTTCGCGCAGTTATATTTACTACCGGAAGAGCTTCTACCCATTTGGTGAAGTAGTCCACCGCCACATATAAGTATCTATACCTTCCGGGAGAAGCTTCTAGAAATGGTCCGACGATATCCAATCCCCATTTCGCAAAAGGGGTCGGGGAGGTGATAGACTTCATCTCCGCAGGTGGGTTTCCAACCCTTGGACCGTGTAACTGGCACTGCACACATTTTTTGGACATAGTCTCCGCATATCTTTTGGATTGCCGGCCAAAAGTAGCCCATCCTTAAAATTTTATGCATTATCGTTCTTCCTCCTTGGTGATTGCCGCATACCCGTTGTGGACTTCACTAACAAACTCTAGTCCTTGACTCTCTGTCACACATTTCAGTGATGGTCTGCCAAAAGATAGCTTGTACAGCTGGCCGTTTTCAAAAAAGAACGATGCTGCCCTTCTTTTTATGTTTTGGCCTCTTTTTCTACCTCCGGTAGTGTCCCTTGCTGGATGTACCGGACAATCGGGGTCATCCATGATTCACTTAAATCGGTTATCTCAACTGCCATTATCTCCATTTTTCCTATACTTGAGAATTTCTTTAATTGTAGCTGGACTTCTGCCGGTATTCCTTCCGCTATACTTGCTAATTTAGCCAGTACATCGGCCTCCGAATTTTGGTCTCTGGATACATGTCGGAGGTTGCATTTCGAAAATCTTGCCCTTAGATCTTGTACCTTTATCAAGTAGAGTTTCAGTTTTTCCTCCTTTGTTTCGAAGATGTTCTCACTTTGCCTTGCTACAAGCAAGGAATCAGATTGTATTTCCAGCTCCGTCACCCCCAGAGCACAGGCTATTTCCAGCCCCTGTATTAGCGCCTCGTATTCTGCTTCATTATTTGTTACTTCAAATTCCAACCTTACCGCATGATTCATTTCCTTCCATCGGGAGTCTAGATTACAACCCCAACCCCCGCACCGGTTTTACACCTAGCTCCATCCACCCACATCTTGTACGGGACTTCCCGCTCCTCTTGACAGAAGAAACTTGCCTCAGTGATGAAATCAACCAGGGCCTGGGCTCTTATTGTTGTCCGCGGAACATAATAGATTTCAAAATGAGTAAGCTCTACCATCCAATTAATCATCCTTCAGGAGGCGTTCGGGTTATTGGTGATTGGTTTCAAGGGCCAATTGGTTCGGACGGTGATTCGGTGCGACTGGAAGTATGGTTTCAGTTTCCTGGATGCGATCACAAGAGCAAACAAAACTTTCTTGATATTAGAGTATCTTGTTTCCGCGGCGGTTAAGATCTTTCCGGTAAAATAGACAGGGATTTCCTTTTTTTCCTCCTCCATGACTAGGACCGCTGCCACCGTCCATTCTGAAACTGACAAATATAAGAATAGATCCTGGCCTGGTGACGGAACGCCAAGCTTCGGAAGTTCCTGAAGCATTTTCTTGATTTATTCGAAGGCGTCTATACACTCTGTATCCCACTGGAACTTTTTATTTTTCCGGAGGACATTAAAGAATGGGATAGACTTTTCTTGAAGCTTGGAGCAAAATCTACTTAAAGCAGTGAGCCTTCCATTCAGGGCTTGCACATCCTTGATGTTTCTTGGCCGCGGAAGGTTAAGAACCGCTTGAGTTTTTTCTGGATCAACCTCGATTCCTCTCTGTCCGACTATAAATCCCAAAAACTTTCCTTGAGTGACCCCGAAGATGCATTTTTCAGGATTTAACTTGATCTTGTATTATCCAGGGTGTTTAAGGTTTCCTCAAGGTCTTCCATGTGCTGGGCTATAGAATTACTCCTTACTACTATATCATCCACATATGCCTCCACATTTCGGGACAACTGCTCCCGGAATACTTCGTCAATCATTCGCTGAAAAGTTGCCCCTGCATTTTTTAATCCAAACGGCATGACCTTGTTGTAGCAAAAAATACCAGTCGAGGTGACAAAGGATGTTTTCTCTTGGTCATTTTTGTTCATCATTATTTGGTTATACCCGGAGAACGCATCTAAAAAGCTCATCACACTACTTTACGCTGTTGCCGCTGTAGACACCAAAAATTCTCACCCCATAAAGCAAATTCCGAAATAATAAGAGGGGTCGTTGCCTTTCTTTTTCAAAAACATATTAGCGTGCGTGCTAAGACGAAACCATCATTTTATAATCTTTTTCAAAGCATTTCAGAAAAAAACACATTCTTCGAAAATGAATTTCCATCGACACAGTCCAGTTTCAAGGTCGTCCCTTTTTATTATTCACTTATTTTACTATCTTATTTTGTTTTGTTTATATTCTATTTATTTATTTTTATTTTATTCATCTATACACCTTTTCTTTATTTTATTTTATTCTACTATTAACATTGGTATTTTTATTATCATTTCAGTTCACTTCTATTTAGACACTTTTATTTCATCTTACAAACCCAATCCACATTTAGTTGAACTCTGGTCTAGCCCAATCCCATAGCCCATTCCAGCTCCAAGCATTGGACCTACAAGCCCAAATAATAACTCAAGCCCACTCAAAAACCCTAAACCCCACCCTCTCATTATAGACAACCTCAAATCCTACAGTAAAAAGGACCTCATTCTCTTCGTGGTGACGGTAGCCGACACCATTCTCTTCTTCCTGCTTCAAAAAACCTCTATTCTGTCATCTTCTTCAAAAAAAATAATAAAACTGGCGAAGAAGAACATCGCCTCCATTCTCTTCGAAACCAGGCACCTCCATCTTCTTCTCTGCTAAAAACCCAGTCGATGATACCCTAAGGACCAGAACCTTCCACATTCTCTTGTCACTCACGTTTGGAAATCCCGATTTAAAAACCGGCAAGCAGAAGCAGCAGACACAAACTCAAAGACTTGTTTGAATTCGTGACGCCCCTAACGACATTTAGCCAGGAATTTTGTCCCGATCTCCTTCCTGTTCTATCTCGTCTTTCTCGATTCAGCAACAGGGAAGCTCTTCGTTAAATTCCCCTCGATTTCTATGTTGTTTGATTTTTCTGTAAATCGGAGTTTAACCCGATGGAGGCGTCGTCATCTGTTCGTCTTCTATGCAGAGGATTCATGGTGCTAGAAATCGATGCTAGCATAACCTGGCCTTGTGTTTTATCCTCGCGCATTTCTCATCTTCTGCCTCTTCTGTTTCTTCAATTGTACTCATGGCCTGATATGTGAAATCGCGTAGCTTCGTGTTTGTCGGTGTTGTCTGGTGACCCTGATTACTTCAAAAAAAATGGTTGCTCTTTATACGTGTGTGCTTCCTCCTCTTATTATAAACACTCACAGTCCGATTTTCCTTCTAGCTCGACAAGTTGAGGAACGATCTGTTGCCATGCTTCCCTAGACTTTGGCTTAATTTGTCATTAATCAAGCTTGTTTGATTTACTCTGAACTGAGACTTTGGTTTTGCTAATTGCTTTGTGAGATGTTCATTTGATCTGAATATATTTAACCCTCCGTTCTCGTTTCCTTTTCGGCCGAGGCACATGTTTAATCGCTGGATCAGAGATGAGAATCACACATGTTGCTGTTGGATTTGACTTAGGATAAACTGGTGGATTTTGGCTTCACTGCCGGTTCACTTTGGAATCTCATCGAAGTATCTATGGCGGTTTTCTTCCGGCCTTTCCCGCTGCAAAAAACTTATCCCCGTCTCTGTTCATGTTGGATTCCACCATCGGTGAGTCTTTGACACCAGTTCGATCCACCGGTTTACTTGGCCTTGGTAATGGGTTTTATCTACAGCTTCTATCGTTGTTGATTGGTTTGGTCTGCGTTCATTTCGATGGTATGATATTGGTCTTGACGTATATTCGCCTCTCTGGAGCATTTTGGGTTTGGGATTCGAATTGCTAAACACTTTGGTTATGGCTTTGCTGATCGATTAACTCCAGCGAGATTACACATGTCCATTGTGCATATTTATTATGCGCTGACAAACTATTTTGATCCCAGTAACGTATCATGTCGTGTACTAACTGCTATTGCTTTGCAATTGCCTGAGGTGCACACATGTTTCATTGGATTTGGCTCGAGACTCACACATGCGGTCTGTTTGACGTTGGACTGACCTGGGTCTTCTTGCCGTACGTTCGGCTTGTGGAACTTTGGGCTTTTCTCGCAGCCCTCTATGGGTTTGGAAAATCATACTTTTTCTTCACAATTACTCCTTGCACTTTGAATTGATTTAGAGATTTGTTTTATCTTAGCATCATCTATCTTCTTGCACACTGATGTCCAGCTTATTTTCTGATTGCGTAATAGATTGTTGTACTCCTTAACCATTTTGGCTACTTGTTCATCCTAATTGCTTACTCTCTTGATTTACTACTTTACTTTACATTTTGTTGCTTTAGCCCTATTGTTTAACCTTCACTAAGCCATAGTTATAAGTCCTTTAGGGCCAAGCTTTAGGATAGTGGGTGTCCCTTGGCACTTAGTGGGTCATGTGTCCTCTTGGTCAAGGTGACACCCTATACCCTAAAATACACATCTAAAAATATGTATATATGTAGGTAATGAACTTTTTCCTTTCACCACAAAAATTCCTCCAAACACCCATCCCCTCTCTCCACATCCTATCCAGAATGTCTCTCAAATTTTTCATGTTTCATCACTGTGTATAAAAACAACCTTTACTCTCACTTGTTTTCTTTTAAAATTTGATTCAAAAAACCAAAAAATAAAAATTGCATTACCCAATCTCGGCCCAAACCACATTCGGCCCACAATCCAAGCCCAACACACCCGGCCCACAAACCAAGCCCAATGCCCTCGTCCACAAACCAAACCCAATCTCGGCCCATCAGCCCAAGTCGGCCCATTAACCCAATCCGGCCCAAGTCCATAAATCCGCCCAAATCCATAAACCCGGCCCATTACCCAAGTCCATAACCAAAGTTGGCCCAAGTCCACCCAAGTCAACCAAGCCCACACAAGTCAAGACAAGCCCAATCCCAAAGTTGGCCCAAGTTCACAAATGTCAAACCTTGACCAAAAATGTTGACCTTGACCAAAAACGTTGACCTTGACCAAAACATTGACCTTGACCAAAAACGTTGACCTTGACCAAAAACGTTGACTTTGACCAAAATTTGACCTTGACACAAAACGTTGACCTTGACCCAACTTTGACCCAACTCAAAATTCAATCTAGTTCAAGCCTGAACCTCAATCAAACCGAACCTATTTCATCGAGCTCAATTCAACTCAAACCCAAATACATTTCATCCAATCCACACTCACTTGTAAATTCCTTTCAAAATCCAAAACCAAAAAAAAGAATCTTAAACCACTATTTCATCAAGTTTTCAAAGAACCATTTTGTGGAATTTTAAAGGAAAAACTTTTCTCACATCATAGAAAACTCTTCTCCATTGCAGAAATTTCTTCTCACATATACAAAAGTTTTCTCCTAATAACGTTTCTCAAAATCAGTGTTTCTTTGTCGAGAATTCCGAACAACCTTCAAAGTCTTTTAACTTTGTTTTCGAATCCAAATAAATTGTTTTCGGGGAGCAAGAAATGTCTAACCCCTTCAAACATTTCCTCCATGGTTAGAACATCACTTGTCTTCCTTCCCAAAATAAAAATCCGAGGCGGGGCACTGGGGTTATAACCTTCCTTGTCGCAGTCTGGATCTCTTTAGGCGGGGCATTAGGGTGACAAACCTCCCCTAATTGCAGCCTAGATTTTTTACAAGGCGGGTGCTAGGGAAGTAACGACCTTCCTAGTTGCAGCCGGGATTTTAGAATCATCTAACTCCCTTCCGCTCGATTTCAATGTTTTGGTTTTTAAAGTTTTAAAACTCGGGAGTTAGAGACGTTATTAGGGTTCGATCGAGAACATCTCATTCATGGTGTTTCTCTCTGAATCCTATTTTTTCGACATAAATTCATTGCCCCATCTTTCGAGCCTTGGCACTTACCATCAATTAAGTGTCATGTTCGAGGGGGTACATAGGGTAATCCCTCGGGATTATCCGCCCTTTTCCAAAAAAAAAGATTTTCCAGTTTTTTAAAAACTTTAAGAGAGATAATTCTGAATACCCCATCCAACATTTCCATTAGAACTCTAGGACCCAAAAACACCTCTCAATCCTCCTTTGAACCAACTCTAAGTCACATAGGACTTCCAATTCTTGAAGACTCCCTTAAGCCTGAAACCTTCTCAAAACCCGAACACCTATAAACCAAACATCCTCTTTTATACTTCATCAACACTTTCGACTCCCTAAATCATCTCAAAATTTTGACCATTCAAAAAAAAATCCAAACTTTACAACACGAAAAACTCCTCAATTCCACCAAAGAATCCGAACACCTCTCAACTCCACAAGAACGACCAAAATGCCCTTAACTCCACAAAAATCAGACAAGCTCAAACCCTCTCGAAAATAAACAAAACTCCTCATCACTTCGACCAATCCACAAACTGATACTCCAAGACCAGCCCTTTTCTCCAAACTCTTCAAAATCATCTATTCCTCAGTCCACACTCATCCTATCCTTTGGCTTTAAATTGAATCTCTCCATAAGGTTTTGAAAGAAGCAATCCCGACAATCGGAGACCGAGGTTTCCTCGGGCACCAATCCGAAGTCGTGGTCGTTGCCACTTCTAAGGGGTGTAACCCAGTGCGAACCCACACAAAATCTTTGACACGACCGGATAAGTCCTATCCATAGGTAATAATCTCAGAGTCAATTAACGGTTCTTAGAACCCGATCTCCCTTCCTAGTTATCATAGGTCAAACTAGGTGGCGACTCTAGTCAACTCCGCCTTATAGAGGCATAAGTCCGCGTGGAGCCCATTGAGAGCGGGTGTAGTGCTCACTAGCATTCCCCATAAGCTTTTTGGGAAAGACGGACGATGTAGTAGGTATTTGAGGGATGCCAGATTAACGGGTTTTCACCCTCCACAGAATGGCAAATTTCTAGGATCTAGACTTCTTAGTTAGACCATGATTTAATAGACCCCCTCATACCGAAAAATCACCCTCCACAGAATGGCGACTCTGCTGGGGAAAACTTGAGTAAGTTTTTCTCATAACTTGGTCAAGGAAGACTGAACTCCATTCAAGATTGTCAGGATTTCCTAACTTCTTTCAAACCTTTAAGAGATTCATTCCAAGCCTCTAGGATTATTCTACACCACACTCGGAGTGTGTATCTGATGAGGACAGATAGGACTTGATAGATCCTCAACAAACTTTGCAACAATTGGGTTAATAATTAGCTCACGATTAGAAAGAGACACATAGGATTGAATGAAGCTAACTTCCCTTTAGGTTAATAAACAACCAAATTGGAATTGTCACCTTCAAGACAAACATTTAGTAAATAGGTTGGTGCTAACTTCCCTACTTTACTTATATGTTGTATGATTGTGGGGTGCTTTGGTTGGGTAGCTTAGGACATGCATTCCTCTGTGTCACCCGCTATATTCACGAGTCACGGATGCCGATCGGTCCACGATTGATTCCCATGAGTCGGGTCATTCATTTGAATGGTTATACCCACGGGGCGAGATGGTCATCGACCTACGCCTTGATACTCATGATCCAAATATATCCTCCATTATCCGAGTCTAAGCCAGCATATAGTGAACCATGAGCCTTCAGTGTCCAGCTGCCTGATCCGGTGTCTAGGACGGGTTTTACGGAGAGTCACCCCCTTGTATGCCGCCTGTCTGACCACCCTTCTGCCTTACCCTGAAGATTGCATGGGCTCAGTTCTCCATTGTTCCTCTGCACCACGGGTGTCTCTAAAGCCCAATGTCACGCTACACGTCCATAGAGGATCCTGTATTTACCGGATACCCATACATGGCACAACGTAGTCAGTGAATAATTTGGACTTTAGACACACCTGACCGTACAGATGACGAGAGACCCGTTCCCATGCAGTACTTCCCCGAGTTTCCGAAAAGTGAGTATGTTGTGATAATCCTCGGTCGTGGCTCGTGTGACTGTATCACTTCGGGTATCCCGACCTTTCGAACTTAAGCACTCCGGTCTTTCTTAATGACGTGCCCCACAAGGCATAACAGAGATAAATCCCGAGAGATGAACAGTGAAGGGACGACGGTTCCCCCGTGGTATGGAAGCATTGATTGACCTGGAAGGTGATTATCCCAATCATTCACACTCAGCTCCAAAAAAATCAGCCACGATTTTTATTTTGCACTTACATCTATGTGTGATCATGTTTCAAATTGGCAAAGAAAAGTTCGAACACTCCAATGAAATATCTTCAGAGTCGTCCATCTCGAATGATTTAAAAAAAATGATCTTCAAATTTGTTATTTCCAAAACAGTTTCCAAAATCGGTTTCAATCAAAGTCTTCCAGAAAACAAACTTTATCAAGCAGTTTGCAAAGAACAAATTTCAAAAATCTACTGTTTACAAATGATTTTCAAACAATGTTTCTCACAATGTGTTTTTTTTCAAAACTAGTCTCTAAAATAGCTTTCAAAACCCATTTTTTGCAAACGAGTTTCAAATAGCATTTCTCACAGATGTTGTTTCGAAATAGCATTTCTCACAAACGTATTTCAAAATAAATGATTTAGTCCCCATGTTGTGACCTGTTATTTTTGAAGTTCAACCCACCTTCAAGAGCAGCGGTCATTACCGTGGAGCGTACTAGTCATTCTGTGTTTTCACAAAAGTGGTGGATTTTCACATAAGATTTAGTGCTCGATCATTCACTTTTCCTTTCTCAAAATATTCCCCATTCCTCTCGTCGGAGCAAGTGGAGCAGCATGAAGATCGACTACGCGGGTCAAGCTGAAAGCCAGAAACGTACCAACCCGTGGAGCTAGCCGCGTGACAAGAAGACTATCACCAACCGTCTAAATATAAAATCAGAAGATACCAACCCGGGTCAAGCGACATGAAGATTAGGAACACTGTTCGAGTTCAAACTGTTGAAAATCAGAAGAATACCAACTCGTTTTGTTTGATCACAGTACTGCTTCGCTGCAATAGCCTGACAACCAGTAAAGAGCCCCAAGACGAGCGAGCAGCCAGCCTAGAGCCCGAAGACGATCGAGCAGCCGACCAAGAGCCCGAAGACGAGCGTGAGCAGTCTGCCAGAATTCCGAAGACGGGCTAGAAGATTTCAGAATATTTTAGCTCGAAATTCCCCCTTTTAATGACTTTTAGGATTGATGATGTATAGGTTTTTCCCTATGATTTTTCTCGCTTGTCCATTTCTGAATAGATTACATGTATAGGTTTATACATCCCCTTCGCGTTTATTTAGATCAACGTGTATAGGGTTCCCCACTCCCTATTTTATTTGCGAATGACAAGCGTCAGAATCCATATTGAGAGAATCCACCACTTTGAAAACACGTGTTTTCAAAATTGTTTTTCCAAACTTGGTTTCTTTTGGCATGCACGTATAATGAAAAGAACGAATGAGGTACGACCCCTCACAGTTACATATTCATAAATCGCTTTATGGGGTGAAAATTCATGGTATCTACGGAAGGTGTCCCCTGAACAAACACACCAATAAATACAACAAGCACAAAGCAAACCGCATGCATTGCATTCATTACAAAAGTCCATGCATTCTTGGTCAGTTCAAATTCGTCAAACATATGCAAGTCCTGTCCACCTCAAAAAATTGCATAATCATGTGTTGTTTTTTTTGTCATCACACTATATACCAGCTTTCATCCCAATATCTCGACCGCTAGAGCCCGATCTCAGTGGGATAGAAAAGACCGAGTTCAAACCTCTCCCAATCAAAATCACCATGCACGACAGTGACTAAAAGGAAAGAGCATGTCATACTGTGGGGCCACCATGCGGGAGTTATCACTCCCTAAAAATTCGAAATCCAGAAGCCAATCACCAACCCGCCTCACTCGAGAGCTACTTCTCCGACAGCGACCCCAACAGCTAGACCACCTTCAGGGCCAATCGTGACGGGATGAGCTTCGTGGACTATTAACTGGAACCGACTCAAGCGAGACTAGGCGAAACCTTACCATTCATGCATTGCATCCAAAAACAAAACAAAATTAAAAAAAAAACGTTCAATCAACCATTTCCATTCACCATTTTCAGCATTTCATGCATCCTATATGTAGTAGTTCCACATTACCACAATACATCGCATGGTAGATAATCGCATTTGCATACCCCATATCGAAATGACATCTTTGGGAAAATCTTAAGAGAATGATTGAACGGAGTGCGTGAACCACTAATCTCTCAACCCATCAATGAACACTAGGGTCCAATCAAATTAGCACCACAAACCAAGTGAGTAGTGTGCAAAGACCGGTATTTTCTCTTGAATTTCGATTGAGTGTTTTGGACGATCTATCGAGCGATGAGGGAAGGTAGAGAGATCCAACGGAGGTAAACCCACGAGTGACTTGTGCTTTCCTTTAGCACATGGAGAGGCATGATTGAAAGTGAGATCAATGTCGATAAACAGGATACTAACTGTGATTCATGCAAAGATCCGAGAATAGTAAAAACAATCTTTAACTAATAAGAATGACGAGGCACTTGGATCAAAAATCTCCACAAAACCAAAGAGCTTCAACTGCCCTCAACATAATCCCTTAGTGAGCCCCGCTGAGCTTTTCATGATAAACCTTTTCTTCTACGAACTCCACAACATGCCACCTGACATATACAGACTTACCTTTTCAATAGAGGAGCTCGAAGGAGCCGGAGCCATGGCCCCTCCCCACCATCTTTCATAACACAATAAATGAAATGTTTGAAGAAATCAGTGAGTCAATGCAACTCCAAAGCCAAACCCAAAAAAGCACCAAAAATGTTCAAGAAGATCGATGAGTCAATGCAACTCCAAAGCTGAGAGCCAGAATACGAAGTATAGAATGCTTGAGAAAGTCGATGAGCCAAATACAATTTCCAAAACACCCAAATGAGAGGAAAGTTCAAATCGTACGCCAGAAGAGGCAAGAAGGAGAAATCCAAACCAAAAGGACCAATGATGTCCTAAAGAAACCGATAAGGGGTTATCAAAACCCGTCTAATCATTCCACCCATGGCAAAGGTGAAACATGTCCTCTATTGCACAAAAGCTCCACAATTCCCAAATAAATCCTCCAGTCCCATGTGACATACATCATACCCCTCAACCCCGTTATAACCCAATAAAAGACCTCTGACTCGTTAGTTGTTGAGTGTTGACTGAAAGTATCAGATCTGAAACATGAATCATAGCTTCATACTTGTTATCAACATGTCCCGTCATATGACAAAGGAATCGTGAGCGAATGAGTGTGACCTTACTCCACAAGGTCTTTCGAGTGCGAGTGATTCTTTGATCTAAGCATCAAATCATGAACAGCTTACCCCATTGCAGGTGAGGAATTTGTAAGGACCGGAAAGTCCAAACCTCGAAAAGAATTTCTAAGGAAAATACTGCTCCGAGCGGCGAGAGTATCATCACACCATTATCACACACAACCATACTCACGAGAGATTGACCCGCATCCCTCCATGAGAGGAAAGTGATTCACACATTCCAATTCAACAATCACTCAAGATCGAACCGAAGATGTTTTATATTCGTAAACCTCGTATTAATAGAGATAGGGCCATACCTTTTCTCCAAAAATTGCATATGCATTTTGCATCGTATCCAGCATTTAATACCTGCATGCATCATAACCAGTACATCATCAGCATCTGACCGGTAAGAACTTTGCCTAGTCTCGCTGAAAGTCAACTTCAGTTGCAGTTATTGATGCTTAAATTTTGATAAAAAGAAATCAGAAACTGCGGCAATCCGGAGCCATACAAAGATCTTCCTGGAGTTATCCCATGTCATACTCGAGTCTCAACGACACCACTCCCCAAACCCAGCTAGAGCCATGCGGGAGGCATCCTCACACTTTGAGACTATCCCTAGAGCCATGCGGGAGACATCCTCACACTTTGAGACTATCCCTAGAGCCATGCGGGAGACATCCCCACACTTTGAGACT
Organism: Limonium bicolor; assembly: GCA_023374045.1. Taxonomy (NCBI): domain Eukaryota; kingdom Viridiplantae; phylum Streptophyta; class Magnoliopsida; order Caryophyllales; family Plumbaginaceae; genus Limonium; species Limonium bicolor. The sequence continues at coordinate 53,805,614 of CM041783.1, read as the reverse complement.
ATCCCTAGAGCTACACGGAGCCATTCTCATACTTTGAAACCATCCTTGGAACTACACAGGGGGCATCCTAATAGTCCGAGAACAATACGGGAGCCACCTCAAATCCACATCAGATCTATCTCATTACCAAGGTCTTGCCTACAGAATTTCGAACTACGTATGGTCTGATCTCAATATGGAATTGAGTACGTAGGCAGCCCGCCCAGGGTGCGATCACCTCAAAGACGAAATCTCTCTTTCCCCCTCGTTCCAGCTAATGCATCGTCATGCTCAACCGACACAAAGTCATCCCGGAGCCATCCCTGAAGATCCTGGAACCATGATGGGGACTACCCTAAAGCCATAAACCGTGTTTAGCCATTCACCTACCCTTGTAAAACCATTCACCCACTACAAATTCCACAACAAACCCTTCAAATCACAGTCATTCCATTTCTGGAGCCATCAAAAACCTCATCAAACCACGATAAATCCATTGTTGGTCCCCACACCACCCAGAAAATCCCGAAGCAAAGTAAAATCCACCAGCCATCCCGAACAACTCTAACCAGATCGAAACCCACCAGCCATCCCGAAAATCTCAACCCAAATCGAAACCCACCAACCATCCTAGAGTCGTTGCTCACAAGGGAGCCGCATATCAAACCGGAGCCATCTCAGAGCCATACCGGAGCCACCCGACCACAATGGGAGCCATCCGGTCATACCGGAGCCCTCAGATCATTTCGAATCCCTACCCATCAACCATCCCAGAGTCGTTGCTCACAAGGGAGCCGCATATCAAACCGGAGCCATCTCAGAGCCATTCCGGAGCCACCCGACCACAATGGAGCCATCCGTCATCATACCGGAGCCCGCATATCATATCGAAGCCAAACCCATCAACCATCCCAGAGTCGTTGCTCACAAGGGAGTTGCGTATCAATTGGAGCCATCTCGAACTCTGGAGCCAAAAGTCATACCAAATCCCGAAACCATAGTGCACATCGGGCCAAGACCACCAAAAACAAAACCGAAACACAAGCCCCACACTGACAAAGTCAAGGGCACATCAACAAAAAGCATTCGACTATCACATCCCTCACAAAAACAATAAAAAACATCCAATCCCAAATCAATCCACAATCAAAGTCATCTTCAGATCAACCTTTCACCGCAGCGAGTTTCGTACAACTCCATCAAAGTATTATAGGCTCATCATAAGTCCTATAGCTAGATATCAAGAGGTCTAGTTGAGGCACTCCTAAGTCCTCGTACTTTCAATCGCATTCTAGGCCCGTCATAAGCCCTAGGACTGGATATCAAGAGGTCCAGTTGAGGCACTCCTAAGCCCTCGTGCACCTTAAACCAAATCGGGTTGTTGGTATTATAGGCTCGTCATAAGTCCTATAGCTAGATATCAAGAGGTCTAGTTGAGGCACTCCTAAGTCCTCGTACTTTCAATCGCATTCTAGGCCCGTCATAAGCCTAGGACTGGATATCAAGAGGTCCAGTTGAGGCACTCCTAAGCCCTCGTGCACCTTAAATCAAATCGGGTTGTTGGTATTATAGGCTCGTCATAAGTCCTATAGCTAGATATCAAGAGGTCTAGTTGAGGCACTCCTAAGTCCTCGTACTTTCAATCGCATTCTAGGCCCGTCATAAGCCCTAGGACTGGATATCAAGAGGTCCAGTTGAGGCACTCCTAAGCCCTCGTGCACCTTAAATCAAATCGGGTTGTGTGATTATAGGCTCGTTATAAGTCCTATAGCTAGATATCAAGAGGTCTAGTTGAGGCACTCCTAAGTCCTCGTACTCTCAATCGCATTCTAGGCCCGTCATAAGCCCTAGGACTGGATATCAAGAGGTCCAGTTGAGGCACTCCTAAGCCCTCGTGCACCCTAAAACCAAGTCGGATTGTTAGTATCCTAGGCTCATCATAAGTCCTAGGGTTAGATGTCAAGAGGTCTAACTGATGCTCGTCATAAGTCCTCGTACTTCCAATCATATTCATACACTCACGGTCGCATCCAACGCACCACTAAACCGCAGTGAGAATTTTTGGCGCCCCGTCAACCTTGATCCAATTCTGCAAGCCTTCTATTGCAGAATTGAATCAAGGGGAGCCATCTGTAGACACCAAAAATTCTCACCCCATAAAGCAAATTCTGAAATAATAAGAGGGGTCGTTGCCTTTCTTTTTCAAAAACATATTAGCGTGCGTGCTAAGACGAAACCATCATTTTATAATCTTTTTCAAAGCATTTCAGAAAAAACACAATTCTTTGAAAATGAATTTCCATCGACAGTCCAGTTTCAAGGTCGTCCCTTTTTATTTATTCACTTATTTTACTATCTTATTTGTTGTTTGTTTTATATTCTATCTATTTATTTTTATTTTATTCATCTATACACCTTTTCTTATATTTTATTTTATTATACTATTAACATTGGTATTTTTATTATCATTTCAGTTCACTTCTATTTAGACACTTTTATTTTCATCTTACAAACCCAATCCACATTTATTTGAACTCTGGTCTAGCCCAATCCCATAGCCCATTCCAGCTCCAAGCATTGGACCTACAAGCCCAAATAATAACTCAAGCCCACTCAAAACCCTAAACCCCACCCTCTCATTATAAGACAACCTCAATCCTACAGTAAAAGGACCTCATTCTCTTCGTGGTGACGGTAGCCGACACCATTCTCTTCTTCCTGCTTCAAAAAACCTCTATTCTGTCATCTTCTTCAAAAAAATAATAAAACTGGCGAAGAAGAACATCGCCTCCATTCTCTTCGAAACCAGGCACCTCCATCTTCTTCTCTGCTAAAACCCAGTCGATGATACCCTAAGGACCAGAACCTTCCACATTCTCTTGTCACTCACGTTTGGAAATCCCGATTTAAAAAACCGGCAAGCAGAGCAGCAGACACAACCTCAAAGACTTGTTTGAATTCGTGACGCCTCTAACGACATTTAGCCAGGAATTTTGTCCCGATCTCCTTCCTGTTCTATCTCGTCTTTCTCGATTCAGCAACAGGGAAGCTCTTCGTTAAATTCCCCTCATTTCTATGTTGTTTGATTTTTCTATAAATCAGAGTTTAACCCGATGGAGGCGTCGTCATCTGTTCGTCTTCTATGCAGAGGATTCATGGTGCTAGAAATCGATGCTACCATAACCTGGCCTTGTGTTTTATCCTCGCGCATTTCTCATCTTCTGCCTCTTCTGTTTCTTCGATTGTACTCATGGCCTGATATGTGAAATCGCGTAGCTTCGTGTTTGTCGGTGCTGTCTGGTGACCCTGATTACTTCAAAAAAAAATGTTGCTCTCTATACGTGTGCTTTCCTCCTCTTATTATAAACACTCACAGTCCGATTTTTCCTTCTAGCTCGACAAGTTGAGGAACGATCTGTTGCCATGCTTCCCTAGACTTTGGCTTAATTTGTCATTAATCAAGCTTGTTTGATTTACTCTGAACTGAGACTTTGGTTTTGCTAATTGCTTTGTGAGATGTTCATTTGATCTGAATATATTTAACCATCCGTTCTCGTTTCCTTTTCGGCCGAGGCACATGTTTAATCGCTGGATCAGAGATGAGAATCACACATGTTGCTGTTTGGATTTGACTTTAGGATAAACTGGTGGATTTTGGCTTCACTGCCGTTCACTTTGGAATCTCATCGAAGTATCTATGGCGGTTTTCTTCCGGCCTTTCCCGCTGCAAAAAACTTATCCCCGTCTCTGTTCATGTTGGATTCCACCATCGGTGAGTCTTTGACACCAGTTCGATCCACCGGTTTACTTGGCCTTGGTAATGGGTTTTATCTACAGCTTCTATCGTTGTTGATTGGTTTGGTCTGCGTTCATTTCGATGGTATGATATTGGTCTTGACGTATATTCGCCTCTCTGGAGCATTTTGGGTTTGGGATTCGAATTGCTAAACACTTTGGTTATGGCTTTGCTGATCGATTAACTCCAGCGAGATTACACACTGTCCATTGTGCATTTTATTATGCCCTGACAACTATTTTGATCCCAGTGAACGTATCATTTCGTGTACTAACTTCTATTGCTTTTGCAACTAGCCTGAGGTGCACACATGGTTCATTGGATTTGGCTCGAGACTCACACATGCGGGTCTGTTTGACTTGGAACTGATCCTGGGTCTTGCGCGTACGTTCGGCTTGTGGAACTTTGGGCTTTTCTCGGCAGCCTTCTATGGGTTTGGAAAATCATACTTTTTCTTCATAGATTACTCCTTGCACTTTGAGTTGATTTAGAGATTGTTTTATCTTAGCATCATCTATCTTCTTGCACACTAATGTCTCAGCTAGATTTTTCTGATTGCGTAATTGATTGTTTTGTAACTCCTTAACCATTTTGGCTACTTGTTCATCCTAATTGCTTACTCTTTGATTTACTACTTTACTTTACATTTTGTTGCTTTAGCCCTATTGTTTAACCTTCACTAAGCCATAGTTATAAGTCCTTTAGGGCCAAGCCTTTAGGATAGTGGGTGTCCCTTGGCACTTAGTGGGTCATGTGTCCTTCTTGGTCAAGGTGACACCCTATACCCTAAAATACACATCTAAAATATGTATATATGTAGGTAATGAACTTTTTCCTTTCAAACCAAAAAATTCCTCCAAACACCCATCCCCTCTCTCCACATCCTATCCAGAATTGTCTCTCAAATTTTTCATGTTTTCATCACTGTGTATAAAAACAAACCTTTAACTCTCACTTGTTTTCTTTTAAAATTTGATTCAAAAAACCCAAAAAATAAAAATTGCATTACCCAATCTCGGCCCAACCACATTCGGCCCACAATCCAAGCCCAACGCCCTCGGCCCACAAACCAAGCCCAATGCCCTCGGTCCACAAACCAAACCCAATCTCGCCCATCAGCCCAAGTCGGCCCATTAACCCAATCCGGCCCAAGTCCATAAATCCGGCCCAAATCCATAAACCCGGCCCATTACCCAAGTCCATAAACCAAAGTTGGCCCAAGTCCACCCAAGTCAAACCAAGCCCACACAAGTCAAGACAAGCCCAATCCCAAAGTTGGCCCAAGTTCACAAATGTCAAACCTTGACCAAAAATGTTGACCTTGACCAAAAACGTTGACCTTGACCAAAAACATTGACCTTGACCAAAAACGTTGACCTTGACCAAAAACGTTGACTTTGACCAAACGTTGACCTTGACCAAAAATGTTGACCTTGACCAAAACGTTGACCTTGACCAAAAACGTTGACCTTGACCCAACTTTGACCCAACTCAAATTCAATCTAGTTCAAGCCTGAACCTCAATCAAAACCGAACCTATTTCATCGAGCTCAATTCAACTCAAACCCAAATACATTTCATCCAATCCACACTCACTTGTAAATTCCTTTCAAATCCAAAAACCAAAAAAAAAGAATCTTAAACCACTATTTCATCAAGTTTTCAAAGAAACCATTTTGTGAATTTTAAAGGAAAAACTTTTCTCACATCATAGAAAACTCTTCTCCATTGCAGAAAGTTCTTCTCACATATACAGAAAGTTTTCTCCTAATAACGTTTCTCAAAATCAGTGTTTCTTTGTCGAGAATTCCGAACAACCTTCAAAGTCTTTTTAACTTTGTTTTCGAATCCAAATAAATTGTTTTCGGGGAGCAAGAAATGTCTAACCCCTTCAAACATTTCCTCCATGGTTAGAGCATCACTTGTCTTCCTTCCCAAAATAAAAATCCGAGGCGGGGCACTGGGGTTATAACCTTCCCTTGTCGCAGTCTGGATCTCTTTAGGCGGGGCATTAGGGTGACAAACCTCCTCTAATTGCAGCCTATATTTTTTACAAGGCGGGGTGCTAGGGAAGTAACGACCTTCCTAGTTGCAGCCGGGATTTTAGAATCATCTAACTCCCTTCCGCTCGATTTCAATGTTTTGGTTTTTAAAGTTTTAAAACTCGGGAGTTAGAGACGTTATTAGGGTTCGATCGAGAACATCTCATTCATGGTGTTTCTCTCTGAATCCTATTTTTCGACATAAATTCATTGCCCCATCTTTCGAGCCTTGGCACTTACCATCAATTAAGTGTCATGTTCGAGGGGTACATAGGGTAATCCCTCGGGATTATCCGCCCTTTTCACAAAAAAAAGATTTTCCAGTTTTTTTTAAAAACTTTAAGAGAGACAATTTTGAATACCCCAATCCAACATTTCCATTAGAACTCTAGGACCCATAAACACCTCTCAATCCTCCTTTGAACCAACTCTAAGTCACATAGGACTTCCAATTCTTGAAGACTCCCTTAAGCCTGAAACCTTCTCAAAACCTGAACACCTATAAACCAAACATCCTCTTTTATACTTCATCAACACTTTCGACTCCCTAAATCATCTCAAAATTTGACCATTCAAAAAAAAATCCAAACTTTACACACGAAAAACTCCTCAATTCCACCAAAGAATCCGAACACCTCTCAACTCCACAAGAACGACCAAAATGCCCTTAACTCCACAAAAATCAAGACAAGCTCAAACCCCTCGAAAATAAACAAAACTCCTCATCACTTCGACCAATCCCACAACCGATACTCCAAACCAGCCCTTTTCTCCAAACTCTTCAAAATCATCTATTCCTCAGTCCACACTCAATCCTATCCTTTGGCTTTAAATTGAATCTCTCCATAAGGTTTTGAAAGAAAGCAATCCCGACAATCGGAGACCAAGGTTTCCTCGGCACCAATCCGAAGTCGTGGTCGTTGCCACTTCTAAGGGGTGTAACCCAGTGCGAACCCACACAGAATCTTTGACACGACCGGATAAGTCCTATCCATAGTAATAATCTCAGAGTCAATTAACGGTTCTTAGAACCCGATCTCCCTTCCTAGTTATCATAGGTCAAACTAGGTGGCGACTCTAGTCAACTCCGCCTTATAGAGGCATAAGTCCGCGTGGAGCCCATTGAGAGCGGGTGTAGTGCTCACTAGCATTCCCCATAAGCTTTTTGGGAAAGACGGACGATGTAGTAGGTATTTGAGGATGCCAGATTAACGGGTTTTCACCCTCCACAGAATGGCAAATTTCTAGGATCTAGACTTCTTAGTTAGACCATGATTTAATAGACCCCCTCATACCGAAAATCACCCTCCACAGCCGCTACGAGTTTATCTATGGACGGTAAAGGATAGAAATCTTTCTGACAGGCTTTATTCAAATCTATGAATCCACACACATCCTCCATTTTCTGTTTGCCTTTTTAACCAAACTACATTTGATAGCCATTTTGGATAAAACTTTTCTAATAAAACCAGCTTCCAGCAACCTTTCGACCTCCGCCCGGGCAGCTTCGTCCCTGTCTCTTCCTACAATCCTCTTCCTCTGTCGGATGGCAGGAAACTTCGGATCGACGTTCAGGCTATGCTGGATAACACTGGCGTCCACTCTGGGCATGTCCTTTGGACTCCAAGCGAACGTCTTTCTTCTTTTTTCCAAAAATCTCATTAGCGAATGTGCTCATCATGGTGAAAAGCATTCCCAATTTTGAAAAATTTAGAAGGATCGGTGTTCAGGGGTACCTTTTTTGGTGTTCCGCCGGCACCACTACCTTCTCTGAGGTTTCCTCCCGGCATGCGTGCTCTGGCCTCTCCCTCTCCGTAATCTCGACTAGAGCCGACCTCTTTGACTACTTCTTCTCCGGAAAGTCCTCGGTGATCCGTACTTTGCACACCCTTGCTGTTTTCTGGCTCCTCCCGGATGGATACCAACCTTCCACCCCTTGTCAAGTATTTGAGCTTGAGATAATAGGTGCTACAAACAGCTCCGAAAGCATTGAAAATTCCGGGTCGCCCAAGTGATGTTGTACCCGGACAGGTCTCGCATGATGTACAAAGTTATTTTTTTTGTCTCCGGTCATCCTTTTGTCCTAACGTCATTGTGACATCGATACTTCCGTTGGCCTGAGCCGTGATTCTCCGATGAACCCTCCGAAAAGTAGCCAATAACGGTTTGACCTTTTGTCCGGGGATTTCCAGTTTCCGGAATGCCGCTAGGGAGATCACATTTGCTCCCGCTCCGCTGTCGACAAGGATGTTTCCCACCATCCTATCATTGATTTGAGCCCGAATGACGAGGGGGTCATTATGGGGGTAGTAGACTCCCACTCGTCTTCCTCCGTGAAGTAGATAGGCGGGTAAGGTCTCCCTATTCTGGATCTTCTTCTCCGGTAGCTTCTCATGACCTTGTGTACATGCCTTTTCTTCTTTTACCGTGAATGGCCCCTTTTCTGAGAACAAACCGTTATGACCCCAAAATCGAAAGATTTGCTATGGTCTAACTCGGGGTGATCCTCATTCCTCATGCCACCTCCGCTATGCCCGTAACTAGATCGGCTCTGGTAGTCGTTGTTACTCTTTTGCTGTTTGGAAGCTTCCTGTCTCTGCTTTTCTTTTGTTTCCTCTTTGCTCATCAAATTTTGTTCAGTTCTCTTGACAATGTCACACAATTGGTCGTCATGTGGTTGTAGTGCCCGTGGAATTCACAATACGCAATGTGTTCTCTCCTGAGGCAGGCTTCTTAGGGGGCGGAAGATAGCCTTCCCTTACTGCGGCTGCGTACCTCCTGGAGCGATAGTAATAACGTTTGCCCCATATGTCAACTTGCCTCCAGTATGGGAAGTTATGACGGATCCTTCCCATACAACCTGTATCTTGCTCCCCAAGGTTTCGAAGCAGATGTCTCCCATAACTCACGCAACAGACAGCGCTCCTCCTTGCTTCTTCTCGTTTGCCAGTCTGAAAATATTGGCCAATTATTTTGCCTTATTTTCCGCAATCTCCGATTTCAAGAAATCGTGCAGCATTTCTGCTAGCTCCCCGTGAGTTTTGTGGTGCTTTGGTAGCAATTTTCCCTACCAATCTTGGATTCGCCAATCCATTTCCAAAAGCTTTTACCAGTATTTTTCATTCACATCGTCTACCTCAGCCACTTGCTTATGGAAACGTTCGCTGTTGTACTCTTTCACCGTCTCTCCCTCCTCTGCCTGATGTCCATCAGTTCGATCGTATCTTTCTGGATCTTTTAACTCGCTGCAAAGTAAAGTTGAAATTCCTCTGTAAGTTGTTTGAAGCTTGAGATGGATTGTGGTTCCGAGAGGAGATCCAATTTAGAGCTTTTAGCTAGTGTTCCCGGAAACAAATTGCAGAGTGCCTGGAGCGTGATCCTTGAGTGTTCATCGCGAAGATGAACTTCTTGATATGTTGAGGGGGTCCCCGGTTCCATCGTACTTTTCTATTGTCGGAGCGACAAAGAACGATGGGAGCTTTGCCTTCCGAATATTTTCGGTGAAGGGATATAGGGACATGTCGATGAGGTCCTCCTCTGCATCTTTTGGCGGCGACTTCTCTTTCCAGCTTTCTTCACTCTTTGATCCGCTCTTCGCTTTCAGGTTCTCAATTACGCTCGCCATTTCATCGATTTTCTTCTGATGCTCTAGATCTCTATCCGTCAGCTCCTGTTGGAACGTTCATTGCTTTCAGCGATCTTCTCATTAACTTCCTGCGCAAAAACTCCTCATCAGATCGGTGAGGTCTTCCTTTGAGAATGAGCTTTCTCCGACCGCAGCCATCTTCCCCTTCCCTTTGCTTGATCGTGGTGCCATGGTCGAACGAGAGACAAGAAACGTGACTCCGTGGATTGGATCGCGGTTGTCTTTCGACATTCTTTCCCACAGACGGCACCAAATGAGATGGAGTAGAATTCGTGCTTGGACAAAGGTTGCAAAGAGAATGCCTAACGATGTGTTGATCAGAAAAACTGTTCGATTACATAGCTTACGCCCTTATTTATAGGCCCCCTATAGAGTATAACCGTTTCTGTGGGCCTACACTACTCTATAATATTCTTCAATATACAAGGTTTTCCTATAATTTATCATTTTGTCTAATAGCTACTTCCAGCCTATCGGAGAGGGCCTGCTTCGCTTCGCTTTGGAGGTGGGGAAGGGAAGACCATATGGCTTATCGTTCCTCCGCAGTCTAGCCAAAGAATGGTTCTCCGGACGCAAGGGTTGTTGTCTCCACAGGCGGTAGGAGGCTCTTTGTTGTCTCCGCAGGCGGCATGTATCCTTCGCTAGTCACTTGGTTACTACGCGTGGTGGAACCCCACTTCAGATATTGTAGCCATAGAACTTGTGCACAACATGCAGCAGTAGCAATATACTCAGCTTCAGTGGTGGACAAAGCCACAGAGGATTGTTTCTTAGAAACCAAGATACCAGACTAGTACCAAGGAGCTGGGCACACCTGATGTACTCTTGCGATCAGTAAGAGATCCTCCAAAATCTGCATCAGTGTATGCCTGGAGTGTAAAAGAGGATCCTACATGATAAGCTAAACCCAGGTTAGGAGTGCCACGTAAGTAACGAAAAATTCGTTTCACTGCTGAAGATGAGGAACTCGTGGATCGGCCTGAAACCGGGCACAATAGCAGACACTGTAGAGAATATTAGGTCTGCTTGCAGTGAGGTACATTAAAGAGCCAATCATAGCCCTGTATTCGGTGGGATCAGTGGATTCAGCATGAGTTTCTGAACCAAGTTTAACAATACTAGACATTGGAGTTGCCAAGGATTTTGTAGAGTCAAACCCAAACTTGGACAGTAATTCAGTAGTGTATTTCCCTTGCCATACAAACGTGTGAGTGGTAGTCTGACGAATTTGCAATCCTAAGAAAAAAGTGAGTTCTCCCATACTGCTCATTGAAAATGCATTCGTCATCACTGTTTCAAACGATTTAGACAACGCAGGACAAGATGATCCAAACACAATGTCATCAACATAGATTTGAATCAACAATATATCAGAGTCCTGGAATTTGAGGAACAACGTACTATCCACTTGACCTCTAGTAAATCCTTGCTGAAGCCAAATAAGAACGTAATACGAGCATTACTAGACTCGCGGAGCCTGCTTCAAACCATAAACAGATTTCTTGGGAGGAAAAACATCATCAGGTATGAACTGATCAATAAATCCAGGGGGTTGAGCTACATAAACCTCTTTATCAATATAACCATTCAGAAACACACATTTAACATCCATTGGTATAAGGGAAATGCCCTATGTGCTGCAAAGGCAATCAACATACGAATAGCTTCTAGACGGGCAACATGTGCATAAGTTTCGTCATAGTCTATACCTTCTTGTTGATTGTACCCCTGAACTACTAACCGGGCCTTGTTACGAGCAACATGACCATCAGCATCAAGTTTGTTGCGATAAACCCAGCGTTGTACCAATAACCTCCTTATGACTTGGTCAGGGAATAAGGTCCAGACATCATTCTGTTTGAACTCATTGAGTTCGTCCTGCATAGCCTATATCCAATCAGAATCAGTAAGGGCTTCTTTGATGTTACAGGGTTCAATACTTGACAGGAAACCTTCATGAGCACAGAAGTTCCAAAGGGAGTTACGAGTCACACGTCCTGAATTCAAGTCTGAAATAAGATTATCCAGCGTAACGCCAGGAGCCCGACGAGAAGGAATGTTAGGGGGCATGTGGTATCATCAGATTGAGAACTTGGGTCTCCATTTGATTCTGATACAGAATTGTCTGTTCCAGAGGTTTTCGACTTGCATAGATGCTATTTGGATTATTAGAAGACGGTTGTAACGAAGTAGAAGTAGAAGGAGCTGAATGAGAATCTGTGTGTGATGTAACAGGAGAAATTTGAACAGATGGAGATGGAGAATCCGAGTCTGAATCATCAGAATCATTGACACCTAATTCTGACCCAATATTTTGCAGATTCCGGGAACCAAAATTCATTTCATCAAATCGTACATATGACGATTCTTCCACGACAAGAGTGCGTTTGTTGAACACCCGATAAGCCTTACTAGTAGTACAATATCCCAAAATACTCCTTCATCCCCTCTGGTGTCAAGTTTCCCAGTGTTAAGTTTACCATTGTGCAAAATGAAACACCTACACCCAAATACCTTAAAATAACCAATTGACGGAGGTCGTCCCTTTACCAGCTGATATGAAGTTTGATTGAGTATAGGTCTGATAAGAGCCCTGTTGAGGATATAACACGCCGTGTTAACAGCCTCTCCCCAGAAACTAGGTGCTAATCCACTAGCATTAAGCATTGTACGTGCCATCTTAACTAATGTATGATTCTTTCGTTCCACAACACCATTCTGCTAAGGTGTACGCACTGCTGAAAAAGTATGAGTGATACCTTGCTCAGTACAAAACTGTCGAAACTGCTGATTGACAAATTTTGTACCATTGTCTGACCGTATGGTACGCAGAGGAAACCCCAATTGGCGTTGTATCTGAACACAAAACCCTTTAAACAGATTGAAAGTATCCGCTTTAGCATGAAGTAGATAAATCCAAGTGAAGCGAGAATAATCATCAACCAACACAAAAATGTATTTCTTCCCAGCCCTGGTCATGGTGCGTATAGGTCCTACCAAATCCATATGCACCAATTCCAGCACAGTAGAGGTAGAAACCACAGACTTAGGAATATGTGCTGAGCGAGTCTGCTTATTTAGCTGGCATGCACTACAAGGAAAATCTTCTTGAAGAACCGATGATGGTAATCCTTCAACGAGGTGTTGAGTCCGTAATTTATTAAGCAGTCGTATGTGAGCATGGCCGAGACGCTGATGCCATAAGTTAGCATTTTTTGTGGAAGCAGTGAGACAGGTAGCGTCCAATCTTTGATCATCAACATCCACTAGATACAGATTACCCCTGCGATATCCTTGCAGAAGAGGTGCGCCTGTCGTCAAATCTGTGACAATAAAGCCATAAGAGTCAAAGGTAATAGTTGAAGGACCCTTATCACACACTTGTGACACACTCAGTAGATTGTGCTCTAATCCATCCACCAGACACACATCTTCAACACTCCCCTGGTGACCTACTATGCCTATAGCAATGATCCGTCCCTTCCCATTATTTCCAAATGTCACAAATCCTCTATGTAAACCTTCAAGTTCCCGAAACAGTGTATGGTCTCCAGTCATATGCCGAGAACATCCGCTATCCATAAGCCAAATGTTGGCTCCGTCAGCATAATCCTGGCACATAGAGGAAAGGAATCAATAACGTTTGGGGACCCATTGCTGTTTGGGTCGACAAGAATACATACTAGCATATTTAATAGAATGAGTAGCAGAATCTCTAGCATTTTTCCGCTGCAACTTAAAACATGAATTGATATGATGTCCAAGAATATGACAATAACTACATTCTATCACTACTGGACCAGACGAAAAAATTTCTCTTTACAGGAATAGTTTTAATTTGTGTATATTGCTTCTTCGGTCTTAGATCAGTTTCAACTCCATGAAACCCTAGTCCACCTCGATTTTATTTGGTTTTCTAACAATTTCATTAAGTTTGATTTTCCCTGTGTGCCACGATGGATTTTCTAGATTAATGATGTTCAGTCTTCTATCAAGAGTATCGTATTGTTTATGGAGATCAGTATTATCCTGACGAATCCATTCATTATCTGCCTTAAGTAATTGAATATCCTTTTCTGCCCATTATGGTATTGAACTCAACTTACTTTTAACTGACGAAGTAAACGTAGATTGTAACACCTTGGATGAACTTTCTACCAGCTTTTCTGCTAACTCCTTATTTTTTTCTTTCAACTCGTTATCTCCTGTTCTAGTTGCTTATCTGAATTTCTCTACTACTAACATCGTCAAGTTTTCCTTTTAAAGCCTCAATTTCTAACAAAGCGACCGTCAAAGCATCAAAAATCTGATCTTTCGGAGATTCCCTACCTACATTATCGAAATTAAGAAAACTTACCTGCTCTCCCACAAGAGAGTGATGCTCCTTGTCTTTTGCAACCAGACACATCGATTCATCGTACGCTAATTCATCAGTGTGAGACCGATGGATAGCCGTCATACAATATTGCCTCCACCTTTTCAGCCGGTTCAGACTCTTTTTCTTCTTCACCCCATACCGCAGCAGCCATACGGGGATCTCGATTTCTATACTGCGGGGGTTTGGATGACAAAGGACAATCCTTTATCATATGACCTAGCTTGTGACACCGGAAACACTCCACCTTACTCATATCTAAGTCGCGCCGGTTACTGCTTGAACCCTGAAATCCACCCCTTTTTCTGCTCATAATTCTCTTCAATCCTTGAGCCAGTAAATTATCTCTGTGTCGAAATCATCATCTAACTCCCAATCAGTGTTTTCCACCACCCTTTTTGCCTTCAGAGCAAGATCTTTTCTTTCAAGAGAAATACCATCCAATGACTGTTCTTTCATCTTGCTTTCATAGATGATTAAATCAGAACACAATTCTTCGAAAGATACCGACGATACTTTGTCCATCTTCTCCAGCATAGAGGTGTAATTTAACCAGTCTTTAGTAAGCGATTCCAAAAACTCGTTAGTCTGTTCATTCGTAAGCGATGCACCCACCATCTTGATTTCGATTAAAATCTGATTGAATCTCTCAATCGCAGCAACCAACGTTTCTCCTTCAGCCATCTTAAAGTTATTGAATTCTCTCTTATACTGTTTCTCCTTTGCTTTTCGAATAGACTCAGTACCTTGATATGCTATCTTAAGAAAATCCCACACACCTTTCGCTGTTTGAATACCGAGAAACTCTTCCTTGATCTTCATCAGAGAGAGACGATACGAGAATCTACAGAGCTTGTTTGTTCTTGCTGAGTAATTTCTCATCATCCTCGTCCACTGTTCTTCAGGCTTATCCTGAGTATTCCCTTCTACGGTGACAGTGGGTTTGAAATCGCCTTTAGTAACCACCTTCCAAACTTTGTAGTCAACGGACATTAGTTGAGCCTCCATATGCTCGCACCATTTGGAGTAGTTAGTTTGGTTAACTTGGGAGCCTTGACATTGTATGAACTCATCTTCATGATCTACCTTGAAGCGTTAGCCTCTAGCAAAGGTAAACCCGCTCTGATACCACTTGACAGTTCGTAACGTGACTTCCGGTTTTCTCAGTCTTGAACTGAGTTCTTGGTGTTAACTATCGTAAAGAATGCAATCTCGATATAGAAGAAAACTCAGCCACTAATATATATTAATAGCGTGAAAAAACTCCTCATTGATCTGTTCAACACCTTGAACAATCACTCACTAATCTATCACTCTTCGAATGATAGTCACACTCCTCAATTCACGAATAAAGAATCACTCTCATAACACTCAATGGGTCTCGCTGTAAAAGCGTGTAGATCTGTTCTTAATACCCAAAAGCGTAGCCCTAAACTATATCTATACAGTGTATATATACAAAAGGAATAATCAAATACGTAAACAAACTCACCAATAATAACGAGAACTAAGGAAGATATATCTCCTCTTCAATAGTACCGAGAATAAAGGGAGATATATCAGAAGGAATCTTAACAACCTATAGCAGCATATAATGTCACGTGAGCAGCTCCGCTTTCTGTTGTAGTCAAGATGAATTTACCAAGATAAATCATATGCTGAGTACAAGACCGGCACTGCATATTTGTCACACATCAAAAACTATAAGTATGTGTCGCCCACATACATTTATAGATGTCAACATAGTTTGAACAAGTTCTACCAAACTTTTATTGTACACTTTGTCGTCACTTAGACCTAAAAGTGGAAATCTTATTGTTCTAGTCTACCATTTGTATTCTTATAACCACTCTTTCTACTACTCATATCACGATATGAGATGAGATATTACAATCAAAGTACAAGAGTGTTATGTGGATACAACTATTTTGAGGTCCCTTTGGGGTGTCTTGTGCATAACACATCTTATATTTGGTAAAATTAATGAGCAATCAAGAGTTTTACTAAATAATAGATGATGCTCTTAGTCGTACAATATTCATCTCTCTATAGTGTCCTTATAAATAACACAATCATATGCATTATACAAATTAGAGATGACAAGGGCACACCTCGTGTTGCAAATTCCTCAATGTAGACTAATATGTGTGACTCCAAAAAAATTGTCAAACAAAGTTCTACGTAAATAAAAGAGAACAAGATAATAAGAATATAACGTGCAACCTATTACTAACAAATGGCCTAAGTTTGATTGGAAACATAACAAAACATAAGTTACAATACAACATGATCACCATGGATGATATAGCAGTGCATCCAATATCAATAGCTTATATAACATAATAATGATACATATCTCGACAAAAATGTAACCCTCAAGCGGTGCTCTCTCCTCTCTCCTCGACCCCCCTTTTCTCTACCATACATAAAAGCCATAAGTTAGCAATTGCTGCCTACTCCTGTCTTTGCTTTCCTTTCCCCCTTTGACGGGGATTTTGTTTGGACCTAGCCTGGTTAGTTTGGTTTTGTTTATTTCGTAGCTGGTGGTGTTCAAGCCAGCGATTAGTGTGTGTTTGATCGGGATGCATGCAAGGTTGATAAGCTTAAACACTATAAGGGGATTCACCATCGTTGATCAACAACCAAATTCTGTTTACACTTCATTCATATCCATGGAGTATCCCTCTTCAGTCCATCCACCCTACTATGGTACTTCTGCATCAAGGCAAAACATCTCTGTTCGGTTGAATTCCACCCCCTCAGCTCTGCCATAATGAAGCCCAACATATGCAGCCCAATAATATAGTAACTTAACGTATATGCCTATGTATTACAGTCTGCTCTATTACTACTTCTAAATAGCACTCTCTGTACCGTACATACACTAGGTCACTGTAATTACAAAACTATGATATAATCAATACAACAGTAGCCGACCTCCTACTGGTTTTCTCGATCACTCTCGTATCTGATCAAATATGGTATCACAACCAATTTGAAGCGTTTTTTTTTTTGTCGCTTCTTTTCTCTTCCGATTGGCACCATGAGCACTCCAGTTGGAGAACAGACCTTAGGCAGCAGCAGTTCTTCGGCAGCAACAAGTTCGGCAAACCACTCAGTTGGTGCTGCAAATGCAACATGATCCATTTCAGTTTCTTCTACCTTTACTTTTCCATCGTTAATCTCTTCAGCAAACAATTTCATCAAGATGAATTCAGGTAATTTTCTTCTCTGGAAGAAACAGATTGAACCGTACCTAAGAGGCCATGGGGTTGTTTGGTGTTATTGATGGAAGTATGCCGATTCCACCAGAAAGAATTCAGATTTGACAACAAATGAGGAATATATAAAATGGAAACAGTTAGATCAGCTAGTAATGTCAGTTCTTACTGCTTCTCTATCTGAAACTGTTGTTAGTCAGATCCTTCTTTGTGAGACAGCCTCTTCCATTTGGTCCTGTATTGAGAATATGTATTCATCACAAAATCAGGCACGCATTATGCAAACAAAGAGTCAGTTAATGGATTTGAAAAAAGGATCTGATTCTATTGTTGATTACTATAATAAGGCTCAAAATCTTGCTGCCTCTTTGGCTGCTGCTGGGGTTCCCCTGACTGATAGTGATTTCAATTCCTATCTGCTTTGTGGCCTTGGACCAGAATATGATGCTTTTGTTACTACCGTTCTCACCAGAACCGACCCTCTCCAACTGCTGTTCTGTTTGGCAGCCTTCTCCAGGTCGAAGCCCACTTAAACCATCAAACCAACACTCTTCAGGCAGGTAGCCAACTATCTCTGAATACTACTACCACCAACTCTCGTCAATCTGGTTATAATAACAGAGGGAAAGGTTCTACTTCATCCCGAGGCAGAAATGATAACCACAGAGGCCGTGGTAGAGGGAGACAACAATACAACCAGTCTTTTTACTCAGGTTCTAGCTCTAATTCTGGTGGATCATTCACTCAACTATCTGGCAAAGCTGATCCCAGACCAAGTTGCCAAATCTGTGACAAACCCGGTCACACGGCCAAAACTTGCTGGCATCGTTTCAATCAATCATACCAGGCCTCCCCTCCTTCATCTTTCAGTGCTCATTACACCAACACTCTGCCTGACGAAAATTTGTGGTATCCAGATAGTGCGGCAACGAATCATTTCACAAATGAGTTATCTAATCTGTCTTTAGACAATCAAGCATACAGTGGCTCAGACTCAGTCTCTCTGGGTAATGGCTCTCTCTTACCCATTGAAAATCAGGGAACAGGCAGGATTTCCACTCCTTCTGGCCCTATGCTTCTTACCCAATTGTTGCACGTGCCGACCCTTAACAAAAATCTGATTTCTGTTAGACGTTTTTACCGTGACAATGATGCTTATTTTGAATTTCATGTCTCTCATTTTCTTATAAAGGATCGAAAAGGGGAAAACTTCTACTACAAGGAGGAGTTAGAGACGGCCTCTACTGTTTTCCACAAGACCAAGCTGTCTCCTCTCCCGAGCTCCATCTTACAGCCAAAACAGATGCCTCCACTTGGCACTTGCGCCTTGGACATCCTTCCACCAAAACTACTAAACTAATTATCTCCAAATACAACTTACCTAGTACTCATTTCAATTCTCTAAATAATGTTTGTGCAGCCTGTTGCAGAGGGAAAATGCATTCCCTTCCTTATGATACTAGTACTTCTGTTTCTACTGCTGCATTTGATCTTATTTTTATGGATATTTAGGGCCCAGCCCCCGTTACTGCATCTGATGGGTCTAAATACTTCTTATCCATTGTTGATGATTATTCCCGCTATTTATGGATATTCCCCCTTTCTGCAAAGTCTGCTGCAACAACAATCATTCTGCAGTTTATTCGTTTTGTTAAGACCCAGTTTTCCATCCTTGTGTGTGCTCTTCAATCGGATGGAGGTGGTGAATTCAAGCCTCTCACTCCTATACTCAAAGCCCAAGGCATCCATCACCGTCTCACGTGTCCCTACGCTCATAGCCAAAATGGATGAATCGAAAGCAGGCATCGCTCTATCGTCGACAAGGGCTTGGCCTTGCTGGCTCAAGCCTCGGTTCCTCTCAGTTTTGGGACAAAGCTTTCTGCACTGCGGTATTCCTCATTAACCGCACACCAATGACGGTCCTTGGCAACTCAACGCCCTATGAGCTTTTGTTTGGTAAGATTCCCGATTACTCACCGTTGCGTGTTTTTGGGTGTGCTTGCTGGCCGAATCTGCGTCCCTATAACCGTCATAAAATGTCTTTTCGCACTACCCTCTGTGTCTTCCTTGGGTACAGTTCACATCACTGTGGTTATATATGCCTCGATTTATCTACCAACAGAACATACATCTCTCGCGATGTCAGATTTGATGAACATCACTACCCTTTCTTCACCTATAATCAGCACCCTTCATCCTCTGTCATGGCCACTCTCCCTGCTGTTTTCCCTCCTACCACACATTCTGAACTCACACCTATTCAGCCTCCTACCACACATTCTGAAACCACACCCACTCAGCCTATCCCACACTCCTCTTCAAATCTATCTGTCCCTTCCACACCTGTCTCCTCACCAGAAACTACACAGAATTCTGCCTCACCAGTCTCGCCTGTTCCATACTCCCTTCCCTCATCAGAACCTTCACATTCCACATCACCAGCCACTCATTCCCCTCCAGCCCGTCACCAAATGGTGACACGTGCTCGTGAGAACATCTTTAAACCCCTGGTTCGCACAGATGGCACCGTTCCGTGGTCTCAAGCCCACAACACATCCACTATACCAGAATCCCCCTCCTATACCCAAGCAACCAAATACCCAGAATGGAAACATGCCCTCCTCCAAGAATATACAGCCCTCACCTCAAACAACACCTGGATTCTTGTCCCTCCACCATCAAACACTCCTATATTAGGTGTAAAATGGGTATTGAAAACAAAATACAAGTCCGATGGTTCGGTTGAAAGGCGCAAGGCCCGCCTCGTGGCCAAAGGCTATAACCAGGTTCATGGTGTCGATTATTTTGATACATACAGCCCCGTAATCAAGCCCACCACTGTTCGTGTCATTCTATCGCTTGCTTGCTCTCGTGGTTGGCCAATTCGTCAACTCGACATTCAGAATGCCTTTCTCCACGGCGAGTTAACTGAAACTGTTTATATGGCTCAGCCACCGGGGTTCAAGGATAAAGCTCATCCTTCATACGTTTGCAAACTATAGAAAGCCATATATGGGCTTAAACAGGCCCCGCGACTCCGACTGAAGACACACCTTTTCAGATCCCACACAGTACCGCAGTTTATTGGGAAAGTTACAATATTTAAATCTCACACGGCCAGATATTACATACCTTGTTAACCGCCTCTGTCAGCATATGCAACGACCAACCGTCCTCCATTGGAAAGCCCTCAAGCGTCTGCTGCGATATTTGCAGGCAACCAGGCACCTGCGCTTTCATATCTCCTCTGCCTCCTCTTTCAATTTGACCGCCTACGCTGACTCCGACTGGGCAAGCTCATCAATCGACCGATGGTCCACAACTGGGTACTGCGTCTTCTTCGGTCGCAATCTGGTATCCTGGCTCTCGAAGAAGCAGCAACGGTGGCACGCTCTACAACAGAGGCGGAGTATCGTTCCCATGCTGCCGTTACTTGTGAGTTACTCTGGATTCAGCATCTCTTCACGGAGATATCTGTTTCTCTATCGCAGCCACCGACCGTTTTGTGTGATAATTTGGGAGCAATTTATCTCTCAGCCAACCCTATTTTTCACTCCAGGATAAAACATGTTCAGTTGGACTTCCACTTTCTCAGGGAGAAAATCTCAAATGGTACTTTGCGTATCTGTTTACATCCAGTCAGAACCAGCTGGCCGACATTTTGACTAAACCTCTTCCACATCCACGCTTCCTCACTTTACGCTCTCACCTTCGTCTAACCCCGGTTCAAGCGCGGGAGGATAATGAAGCCCAACATATGCAGCCCAATAATATAGTAACTTAACGTATAGACCCATGTATTACAGTCTGCTCTATTACTACTTCTATAAATAGCACTCTCTGTACCGTACATACACTAGGTCACTGTAATTACAAAACTATGATATAATCAATACAACAGTAGCCGACCTCCTACTGGTTTTCTCGATCACTCTCGTATCTGATCAAATATGCCACATCATCGTTACTTTTTTCCCATCTCTACACTTCTCATTTCGTTTTGCATGCCATGATAGAGATAACCTCTCGGTATGCGGACAAGACTCATGGCAGATTAATGAGAAAGGTTTCAATATTAATTCAAGCTAGACCTATATGCGGTGCGGCTTCATCACATTTTCTCGGGTTTAGCTTTTTGAGTTTAGATGTGCATCACGATCTGAAACCGGTGATATGAGAAGGAGTGGTAGTGGACTGGGAAGTTAGTGATTATTATCTGGCATCGTATTTCTGAACTAATAATGAAACTGTCAGAGATGCACTTCATGTTCATAAGGGAACCATTAATGTGTAGCTAGATGCAATGGCTCGTTTTCATATACTTCGAATATATGTTAGTTAATTATGCTTGTCTTAGTTTGACTCATCTTTTGAACGTTTTGGTGTTTAATCTAGTTAAGCAGTTGGTGGTTGTTTGTGGGTTGTTAGTTGTTTGACAATATCCTGTAGTTGTCTACTTTCAGGAGTTGGTGGTTGTTTGACAATATCCTATTACTCTTGCATCAATCCAACTATCCAAAGTGGCTTTAGTGGTGGTTGTTTGGCTATATCCTGTTTCTCTTGCCTTCATATTGTAGGATTCGGGATGACTGTCTATATGCTACTAAGATTGTAATGGAAGTCTTGGAATATAATAAATTGTTGGAGTTTTTTTTTCTAAATACATCAATTCCTCTTATAATGGCTTATACTGTTGAATAAACTATTCAAATGTATGTCACATCATCCATTACTATATCAACTATTTTTTCTAATTTCACCTCATAAATATATTATCACCTCCACAAAAATGGGACTAAATGAGATCGGAATTTACCCTGACAGTGTAATACTGTCCGAAATCAGAATTTGCCCTGACAGCACTTTCGACTCCAACGTTCGGAGTCAAGTGAGACAGGAGGCCAACCAAAAGCATAGCTCAGCAAGACCAATTCAAAACGCAATTTATCCTATCTTCCCTCTTTCCGCCCAAATACCTTCTCTCTCCCTTGTTCACTTGCCCACCCACCTCCTTCACCAAAAACAAACCAAGCGCCATATTCAATAAGAGGAAAAAAAAAAAAGCTCCAAGAAAAAAAAAAGGTTAGGAAATTAGGGTTTCCAATCCTCCATTGATCTGCCGTAATTCAACTCTCGGTGCTTTATGCATCGTTTTGCGGAGTTCTATCAGCACATTGCATGCCCGTCTCCTGCCGACTTTGGCAGCGGTTCTAATTTGGTACCGCAGCCACGAGGAGCTTTGTAATCGGCGACCATGTCATCGGCTAAGGCTTCTCAATCGAATTCTACTTCTACAAGTAGATCGGAGCACTCCAAGGATCAACAGGTGCTGCGATTTGCTCTCTCCCTTTACTTTCGTCCAGCACATTTTCACATCAGCTGTCCAGCTGGGCACTCCGGGTGCCGCACTCTTAGTATATTTTTATTCAGAAAAATGATAGAAAAGGGGTTTATAACCCCCTGATACACGGTTGTACTTGAATCTTATGTGAACTATTGGTACGCATTATACTATATACGAGAGCGAGGACCTAATGGCTGTGATGAATGAGTCCCATTGTCCGTCTGATGATATGCTGGCCCGTTTGTAACGACCGAAAATCATAAGTTGTCTTATGTGAAAATACTCCTGATGCTATTTGCTGGCCATATGCAGTTGGTACCTTTGTAGTTTGCTGATGAAAATGTTCACAACATGCTTAAATTGTTTCCCATTGTCATGGTGAAAAGTATAGCCGAAAAGGATATGTCATGTTTAAATGTTTCCGTGGCATTATGATGCTAGTTTCTTGACACATTTGAACTGATTTTTGCATAGACCACAAACGACAATGAAGAACAAAGCGTTTTTGTGAAGGAGATGGGCGCAGTTATAGATTCTCTCAAGAAACAACTTGAAGCCAAACGACGCATATACGTTGAGGTTTTTTTTTCTATATCCACACAAGACTCTAACTTATGGCTCATGTAATAGTCATGGACTGATGATGTCTAATTATTTTTAGAAAACTATGGAAGAAAACAAGCAAAAGCTGATGAAAGTGACTCTTTCAAAGGATAGACGGAATTCTATGATGAGCAACACAGTAGAAAGTGTAGATTTATTAGTTAAGGGGCAAAACGATGCTATAAACATGCAGAATGGCATTGAAGCTAATGATACGGACAAGAGCAGCAGTGGCTCTGATGATGGAATTGCCTCTTCTGCTGTTCTTATGGGATCAAATATCCCTGTTAAAATGCAGTTCGCCCTCATAAACTCCCTGAAGTGAAGAGGTTACCTCCTTATACGACATGGATATTTCTGGACAGGTCTGTTTCGTGTCTATCTGCTCAATTACTTCCTTTAGGTCATTGAAGAAGTCAAACAGTAGCAAACTAGCTTATGAATTTACTTTTGTTTCAACTGATTGTTTTTATTGATGATAATTATCTGATTGCTAGACCACTCTCATTCTTTTCCCCTTACCTTAAATTCATGCATGAGAAGATTGTCATGAAGTTGATGCAGTTAAAAATACTCATGGCACAGTAGTGCAAGATTCTGTCTTTTGTTATTGCTGGTGTGGTTACGATGATCCAGCTTTGGACATTCTAATTCCCAATGAAATTGTTGCAGAAACCAGAGAATGGCTGATGATCAGTCTGTTGTGGGTCGAAGGAGAATTTATTATGATCAAGTGGTGGTGAAGCTTTAATATGCAGTGACAGTGAGGAGGAATTGATTGAAGACGATGAGGACAAGAAGCCATATGCAGAAGCAGAAGATTACATACTTCGGTTAGTTAAAGGAGACCCATGGCTGTTGTTTTTCTATTTGTTTCTTGGTAACATAATGTTGAATTTTTCATTGTAAAAAGTTGATACAAGAGCTGAGTAGCTTGGAGCCAATTGTCTGCGAAGTTGCAAAACTTTTGCGAAATACAGACTTGAATTTTGACATTGTCATGTAGATCTTCGGAATTCTTGTTCTTCCCTGAATCAAAATTCTTGTCTCTTCATATCCTGAGGCTGTGCGGTTACGTTGATGTTGTAAGATGTATCTTATATGTGATTGTCATTGATGTTAGATTTAAGCTATCTAATTGGTACACAAATACTTTTGCGTGATAATCTGCAGCAAAATTCTCAGAAAATATTCTTATGATGTTTTCGTCAGTGTATAGTGTTGTCCTTCGACAATGAGAAACCATTTTTAGTCTTAGTGATGAATATAAGAGATGCATATTCATTATTTGCTATTTTCAGGATGGCGATTGAGCAAGTTGGTCTGTCTGATCCAGTATTGGATGTCTTGGGGAAGTATCTTAGTAGGAAACCTTCTGACTTGAAGGTAAGTTTTTAACAGCTGTGGCAGTCCGTATTTAATGTTCTTTAAGTTTAGATTCATCCTGCGCCTCAATGTTACTTTTTACCAGTTAGGTTGGCAACAGTGTGAGCTTTGGTCCAGCTGTTTCCCAATTTTCTTTCTTTCTGCTCATTTCACAGAGATATGAACACCGTCCAACATCTTATACAGGCAAGATATGAAATTCTAAGCAGAGAAAAAGCTGTTGACGCGAAGGGGGGACAATCAAGGGATTTTACAAAATGCCAATCCTTATATTGATAAAGATCTTGAAGGAGCACTCGATTCTTTTGACAACTTGTTTTGCCGACGGTGTTATGTAATAGTCTTTTTTTTCATTTTTCTTTGTTTTGATGTTATATTAGGTTTTGAATACTTTGCTATTATCATATTTCTAATATTGTTTTATAATAATGGTGGCAGGTTTTGACTGTAAATTGCATGGATGTTCACAAGATCTTGTCTTTCCTGTAAGCATTTGTGTCCTTAAACTGATTTTACACTTAAATCTATATAATTTTTCATCAATTTTGGTGTTAATGTCGCTGAAAAACTTCAGGTTGAGAAGCAACTCCCATGGAGCTCTCATGATAATAGAAACTCGCCATGTGGTCCTTATTGCTATCGATTGGTATTTTCTGATTGTAGTCTTTGTAACTTCCCCACTGCACTCAAAGTTACTCTTTAAGTATTGTGTTAATGAAGTTTTCCTCAACTGACATAGTAAATATTATCTTCTGATTGTAGTCTTTGTAACTTCCCCACTGCACTCATAGTTACTCTTTAAGTATTGTGTTAATGAAGTTTTCCCTCAACTGACATAGTAAATATTATCTTATGCTTGCATGTCAGGCGAAGCAGCTTGATCTAAAAACTGATCGATGTGCAAGTAGTCCTGCTAGTGCTGAAAATATTGGCTTGTCATCTGATGGTGCACTTGCGCAGACTAGAAGAAGTTAGGAGGTTCATCTAATCGGCGGAAGCTAATTCTTCTCAAAGTGAAAGTGCCTCAGCAAATGTTAGAAATATATCTGAAAGCAGTGAATCAGAAACTCGACCTGCAGGGGATAAAAATACCATTGAGCAGCCCTCCTCACCAACTAA
Source organism: Limonium bicolor (assembly GCA_023374045.1). Classification (NCBI taxonomy): domain Eukaryota; kingdom Viridiplantae; phylum Streptophyta; class Magnoliopsida; order Caryophyllales; family Plumbaginaceae; genus Limonium; species Limonium bicolor. Next base: position 53,780,103 of record CM041783.1, on the reverse strand, counting down.
GACAAAGTTAGTTGGAAAATCTAGTTCGCAGAAGAAGAAGAAACGAGCTGCTGACCGGATTGGTGTTTCTATGCAGAAGAAGCAGAAAAAGATTGTGATTTCTGATCTGAGTCACCATCTGCTGAAATTTCTAATAGCCAAGCAGATACCATGCTCAATGATCAGTCTACAGACAATCCTGAGGATTGTTTAAAGAAAGAAGAATTTGTTGATGAGAGCTCTGTCAAACATGAAATCATGAAATTACGTGATAGTAAAATCGTGGGAAGAATTTGGAAGGAGAGAACAAGCCTTTTTGAGAAAGGATTGGAGAATTTTGGCCGAAACAGGTTTGCTGATTGTTCAGATATGTTCGTTTCTGCTGGCTTTGAAAATATTGGTTCCAAGTTCTTTTTGTATAGAATCTTTGTATGAGGCTATGAAGACCAAGTTTAATTTGGCTGCTGTGGTGATGTGCACCTATTTGATGCATGATGTGATGATTCGAGGGGTACCATGTGTATAAGTGCATAGCCAATATAATTTTATGCATTGTAAAGAAGAGTAACGGCAAAATAATCTCTAAAAAGCCATAAAACTTTGAAAATTACAGAAAAAAAGACCACTGTGCGAAACATTGCGAGAGAGGTCTTAGATCAACAGAAAATAAGGAGGGTTGACATAGAGATCAAGCTGGCACCATAGTAGCCACTGTTGCTGATGTGAGAAGCATTAAAGCGTGTTTATTGCCATGTCTGTCTTGCTCTGGCTGACATTTTTTGCTCGTTTTCTTTCAGTTGCTTAATTGCAAGAAACCTGTTAAATGGGTTGAAGTCACATGTATAGAAGTTTATCAATTCATGACTTGCTCCGATGACATGAATAGTGGAGATGCAGCAGGCCGGATTGACGGAACTGATGCACGGTTAGTATATGCTGTTGTTATCCTATACATATTATGGTTGCATCCCAGCCCAACTGATGGATTTGTATATATATGATTATAGGGCAATGAAGTGAGGAGAAGATCTAGATTGATACGTAGAGAGGCCGGGTTCGTCGATTGAAGTATACTTGGAAGTCAGCTGCTTATCATTCAATACGAAAGCGAATCTCAGAAAAAAAAGATCAGCCATGCCGGCAGTATAATCCATGTGGATGTCAATCTGCCTGTGGGAAACAGTGTGCTTGCCTATTGAGTGGTACTTGTTGTGAAAAATACTGTGGGTAAGTTTCATGTCATTCCGGATTTAAGAAACAAAAAGATAAAATGTCGAGGCTTTGGTTTCTTTCCTGAGCATCTCTAATTTTGTTGATTTTGTTGAATGTTAAGTTTATAGTCATTCTGATTTAGCTTGAAGACTCCTCAAAGTACATTATGTCCTTACTAGTTAGTAATTTTCTTTTTCCTTTAGATGTCCGAAGAATTGTAAAAATCGATTTCGAGGATGCCACTGTGCTAAAAGCCAATGTAGAAGCCGCCAATGTCCTTGCTTCGCTGCTGACAGAGAATGTGATCCTGATGTTTGCAGGAATTGTGGGTGGGTGAGGTGAGTTTGCCTTTTCACGTTATGCTTGAGTGTGATGAATGACTCATTTAATCTTCAGAAATAGAAGTGACCTATTGCTGGTTGAGCTATATCTGAATGATGTCCAGTCCAGTTAGTACTGGACATGGACTAAATTTGTAGAACATGACATCTGCATTACCTCTCTTGTTTCTTTCCACCATGCACCCAGCCAGAGGCAATTTTCTCGGTATGACTGTCCTATTCTTTGCTTCTTCCAGCTTAATTCCCTTGCTTGATCCTAAGCGAAACGATAGAAAATTATATATTAGGGATTACGCAGGCAAAAAACCAACATAGTTCAACGTGAAAATTAACATACACAAGTAGTACCGTTGAGGCAACAAAAAGTAAAAAATGAATACAATACAAAAGTAGAAGCAGCACAAGAATATCAATCAATAACCTAAACAATACATCAAAGGACTTGCTTTTGAGCAGTAGCTTTGAGCTTGATGTACACCTATCTTGCTGCCTTCCATGTGATCTAACACTTTTTTTAATAACTCTAAATAAGCTTGATCTTGCTTCAAAGTTTGTCTCCAACTCATTCTCACTTCTCTGTCTTCCATTTACTTGATACTAAATGACACTATTTAGACGTGCCATCCTTATTGTAGCTGCGCTCTATTTTCCTGTTGTGTCCAAAATGCTGAAGAACCTGCTTACTCGGTTTCAACAAAATATGGGAATTGTTCCATCAAGGATTGTGGAGTTGATAGTATTGAATAAAAACCTAACCGTTCTGGTAGCATAAGTCTCATCAAACAAAGAAGAAATCGAAAAATAGATAGAAAAGATTAGTTGTTTCAACCAGGAAGCAAACCTTAAACTAAATTAAAAGGGAACAATTAACCAACGAACAACAACCGGACAGAGCGAAACTAAATGCAGAATGAAAACCATGAGCATGGGCTCAATAGTCAACAGATACACAAATTGGGGGTTTGTAGATATTGTAAGAGCAATTAGAAAGGTCGACTGGGAAGAGTGATCAACTATAAGATAAGCATGAAACTTCAATCTTTTGATTGTCTGACCCTTTTGACAGCTCACCTTGAGCTGGTGAGACGGGAAAAAACACAAATGGTTGTTTAAAACAGAAAAGTAAGATCATTTATACTCTTCTGAACTGCTTTGGTTGACCACCACAATTTGATTGCACCATAAATTTATTATTGAAATACACTATACATTCATTCAGCTATTAGCTTTGCGTTGTCTGGATGTTGTTTGTTGGTTTACTTACTTCCTCGATGTACCTACTAATCTTTTCTATATATTTTTTTTATTCTTTTTGTTTGGATGAGGTTGATGCTACTTGGAAGACTTAGGTTTTTGTGTATTGATTCTGCCAATTTAAATTCCTTAATCAAACAATAATCTTTTAATGCTCTCAATCACTTAAATATACGTACCTACTGAGCAGCCATATTTCAGCAACAGTGGTGAAACCCGCACCAGTTGCTACTAAGATCTTAATCCTCCATCACCTATCACTACTTAATTCAAAACTAATGCCTCACTTGACTTAATTATCTACTGTTCTTTGGATGAAGACCAGAGTAGAAACTCATTAGGCAGAATTCTTTCTCTTCCAAATAGGGAGCTACCTGTCCAGCCATGTCAGCCGGCGGGGAAGATCCCGTTGCTCAAGATAAATTCAATCATTGGGTTCTGAGGGGACAATTTATGTACCTGTAATGATAGTAGTTTAAGGTGGGTTATGATTTGAGAGATGGACAGTGGTTTTAAGTCTTTTGTGCAAGTTAACGGTGGAAAATAACAATAGAGTAGAAATATCCTTGTTTTTTAGTGAGTGAACACGTCTTATCCTTATTGGTAATGTAGCAAATGTTTAATTCTGAATGGAAACCAAGTCAAAAAGTTAGTCCTTTAGACAGTGTTTTCTTTCGGCAAAAGAGTGCATGGATTACAGTATGTAAACGTAAAAAGTGTGTGTTACGCGTCTTATGATCTTGGTTGCACCTACAACTTTTTTCATTCCATTGTCACAGCTGTGGAGATGGTACACTGGTATACCCAATCAAAGAGGTGACAATTACGAATGTCGGAACATGAAGCTTCTTCTCAAGCAGCAACAGCGGGTATTAATTTACTTTCCGACTTAGTTGATCTCTTATTGTGTTCACTCTACTGTAAGACTTAACCCATGCTTGGGCAGCGTAGTTGGTTATGAGACTAACTCTGAAATATAAGGCTTGCCTTGTATTTTGTTTTGCTTGAGAAGCTTCTCTGAAGTGATCATTGCCTTTAATACAGATAATATTTGGGTGTCTTCTAGAAGTAGACTTCATGTAATTGAGGGAATTTTGTGTGCATCTGCCTTGTGGGCACCACCCTGGGCAAAGTTTCAGATTTCACTTGTAACATGATTATCAATTTCAAATATCATATAATACATTAACAATAAGAAAACAAGTAAATACATACATTTCTTGTATATAAACAAATACACATTTGATAGTGTGGACTACCTTTGAGTATGTTGACAATCACATGTTATGGAAACCATTGGAGTTGTATTGTGGTCAGTTGTAAGGCTTGTAGACTGCATAGACAAGATCAAGCGTGATAGTCTCTCAGTCTCTTGCCATACAATATTACAATTACTAATCATACCTGGTATGTTTTAAGCAAAGGATCCTTTGTACTGTTTCATTTTGCTATTTGTATACCCTGGTTGCTGTGTTTGAAGTGCTTTCCTTTTTGGGGTGGTATACGTTCAGGTTCTGCTGGGAAGATCTGATGTATCTGGATGGGGAGCGTTTTTGAAGGTAACAGAAAGAAAAACTTTGTGGTTCTGATGATTATTTGTTCTCTTGTGGTTTGCTATATTTCATTCTCTTTACTTTGCAGAATACTGTGCTCAAGCATGAGTATTTGGGTGAGTACACTGGAGAGCTGATCTCTCACCGAGAAGCCGACAAGCGTGGAAAGATATATGATCGTGAAAATTCTTCTTTCCTCTTTAATTTGAATGATCAGGTATGTTATTCATTTCTTGAAAAAGCTGTACCTCGTTGACTGGCATTGCTTCTTAGATAACGTTCTTTTAATTTATGCTTTTTGCAGTTTGTTTTAGATGCTTACCGTAAAGGTGACAAACTGAAGTTTGCTAACCATTCACCTGATCCAAATTGCTATGCCAAGGTAAATATATCTCTGGTGTATGTATCTGAGGGTATCGTGTTGATGTTGTTTCATTACCCTGGACAACTGCATTCTAATGATTTGAGAGGAAATCAATAATTTGGTTTCTCATAATCTGGAATGCAAAAACTGAGTGATAATTCATCTCTCAAAACCATGGCTTTGCTCGATTGTTTTGAAACTGTAGAAACAGATTCTTTTCTGTCGACTGTCATTGGTGTTCGTAGGTTTTATTATAACGCACAGCATGAATGACGTCCTCTTCTTGGTCATGAATAGTTTTATTCTGCTGTTCAGGTGGTTGTTATCAACACTTTTAGGAGATGCTGTTTTACCTTTTTCATATTAAGGATTTGATTTATCTACCAAAATAGCATGGGTTGTAGTGATGGTCAGTGGTGAGACCAAAGGCTAGAATTTGATTTATTAATGACAATGGGCTAGAGAAATTGGGCATTTTTAAAGCTGTCAAAGAGGGTGGTCCCAAATGGCATCGTCTTTAATTAAGATGCTACAGCAGATGCTAGCCCCAAACACACCCTATGAGGCTATGACGGAGGCATTCCTTGTCTTCTCTGCTTTGTCTCATGCTGATTTTTGTCAATTTGAAATCTAATAACCAATTTTGAAATGTGAGCTTGCTTCTGCGTAATATCTTTTATTTTTTGGCAGGTGATAATGGTGGCCGGAGATCATAGGGTGGGAATATTTGCAAAGGAACGGATAAATGGTGGAGAAGAGCTATTCTATGATTACCGTTATGAACC